>JAFIDM010009631.1:86767819-86867464 GCA_023159025.1 Thereuonema tuberculata | reverse complement strand
AAAAAAAAAAAATTCAAATCAATATAAATGTATTATACCTTCTGTAAAATTTCAATACCAAATACTACAAAATTATCTTTAAATTTTAATTTAATCTGAATGTATAATTAATAATTAAATAAATATCCTGGAAGCCTACTGTGGTGGCAAAATTCTTTTTCCAGTCCATGGATGGTAGCATTTATGATATTAACTGATACTATCAAGAATATGTTAATATAAGAGTTAAAAGGAGCACCTTTTTAAGAATTTAAGTAATATTAAAAGTATAATAAGGAAACAATTATTTATCGCCGCTTTTTGCATTTTTATGGCATTACTTTACTTTTATGGTATTGCTGTTGTTTTCAATATTTATTACAAAAAGTAACCATCAAAACATTAGTATTTCTACTTATATTATTTTGTAACAAATTAATATTATAATTTATTAAGAGCTTTAGTAGCATCTAGTATTTTCCTTAAGCTGAAAATGGAAGTTGAAGTTTGCATGTCTGTTCTGTATTCTTCAAAAAATGACACTTGTATAGAACAATCGAAAAATGATTACAAATGATTTAGAATTTATAAATATTTATTGTACGGTTAAGTAGAAATATAAATAGATCTGTAATCAAAACAACACTGAACAACAAATTTTTAAAAAAAAATTCTGTTTCTCGGGGTCTGATGGGCATTTCTCGTAGCACTTCTTCCTCGTGCAGGATATATTTTTAAAAATTTCACATTACTTTCCAATTTCAAGAAAATTAATTTTAAATTTTCAGTAACTAACTATGGAAAACATTTTAAAAAATGAGATTTGATATATTATTTTTAGTAAAAACATTCATTAAATCTTTGTTTTTCTTATTTTAATAACACTTTCAGTGTTTACTTATGCTTCACAAAAGACAATTAGAATTAAATTTTCTCCTCAAAATGTTTTAACACAATTTAAATATTACGTTTTACAGTTTTGCTTAAGATAAAAATTTATGTTATTGTAAGTTGTAATTATTGGGTTTTAAAATTTTATTACAGTTTGCTTTAACTGCTAGTTGGTATAAAAAAAATAAAAATAAACAGAAAATGAGTGCTGTTGTAGAAGGAAAATGGCAGGCTGTTTGAAGGAGGCAGACTAAAGACGCTGCATTTTGTGGGAATGGGACATCAGTGAAAAACAAGCTCATTACAATATGACCGAATATCAGCCTCTCAGCCAAAGTTTTACTCCTGAACAAAAGAATGCCATGCAGAATTCCTTACTAGACCCAAATAAAGTCATGTTAAAACTTCAGACTGATGAAGAATTTTGTGAAAACAATGGATAAGGCAGAAAAGCTCTTGATGTTTCTCTTTATTAAGTTAACTCTCTTAACTCTTGATGTTTGCGACCCGCGGGGTACAGACAGAGGACATATCTTCCAATCATTATCACTATTTTCTGGTTTCTATCTTCAGGGAAGGGGGAAAAAAAATCACAGGAAAGCACTTTTTGAATAAAGGAATTCCTTAGAAAATAACTACTTTTTTTAAACTTCCAGTTAATTTTTTTTTTTTTATTTAGAAAATCTCTTTTAATGTTAAAACTAAAACCAAATTAAAAATGGAAGCATTTCTGTTAAACAATATCGTCTTGTTAATGATTCTCTTATTACAGAGAATAGGAGAGCGAGCTAAAAATTTTATTCTACTTCAAAAATATCCGGATATAGAGAGTCACACCCACACACACGTAATTTTAACCTTCCAGTTAATTTTTCAACCTTACAGAGCTAAACTTTTATAATATAAGTAGCCTCATTCATAGAAACAATATTCAAAACTGTATAACCTAATAATTCTCTTAAAACTCAGTAATTTCTGCTGATGCAATAAGCAACAACAAATAGTAACTGTAATAATGTAATTTGTTTAGCAAGCAAAGAATTCTCTTTAGGAAATAAAATAAGTAAAATCTATAACTGAAATTATAATAATTTATATTATGCAAATTTATTTATTTATATATATATATATATATATATATATATATATATATATATATATATGCCTATATAACTTCATATATGAAATCATAACTTCACATATATGATTTGCAATGACTTCTTTATGCATATATATGACTCTAATATCTAGATATTTCTGAAGTAGAATACATTTTTTTATTCTTTTCTATTCTCTATAATAAAAGAATCAGAGAATCATTAACGAGATGGTATTATTTATTATACTATTATTTATCAGAAATGCTTCTATTCTTAATTTGGTTTTAGTATTTTATCTTCAGTTTTGCATAAAGTTGGCCTATTACAAGCAATCTATTAAACATTCTAGTTTCACAAACTGAATTAGAAAACTTATGTTTTCACCATTTCAAATGCAGATGTTTACCTAAAATATAATAAATAATCTCCAAATTCTGTTTATCATTATCAATTTTTAATCTGTGATTTTCCATTTTAAAAGAACCACACATCATATTTATTAGCCATTAAAAAAAAATTCAACAATTATTTGCATTTAACATTTAGAATATTTTTATTGTTTGTTAAGTTGTACGGATTTTTTTTTTTTTTTAAATGTTTGTCTTTTTCTGCAGAAGTGTTATATTCAAATCTCTGAAACATCACAGGAAAGCAACTCAGTACAAAAATTTAAGAATTTAACTGATAACAGTAAAGTATTTATATAATGAGCAATAAAAGGTTTAAAATAGACAAATAAGTAAATTTGGATGAGAATTTTTAAATTTCTGACCTAATCTCAGATTTGAGCTATGATAAAAAGACAATGCTGTCCATGGACGTTTCAAAAATTTGAAAATAAAAACAATTCTAGCGAGAAGTTCATATAGAAAAATACAAAATTATATGAAAAAAACATCACTTGAGCCCCTCCCACCCCCAAAATAAATGGCTGAGGCCTTGTTACTGAGTTTATCAGTCATAGATGATATTAAATAGATCAAACAAAACTAAGTAATCAGATGATGAGGAATCATCCTATTCTACTATTTTAGATTGTGCACTTGTTTCATATTCATGTTTACAGTGCATAAACTGAAAATAGCTAAATTTAATCATTAAAAATCTTGCAAAAGCAAGAATTCATATACTCGTCATTCTTCCACTCACTCTATTCTTACCTTTTATTTTTCAAATATTTTAATATTATAAATATTATTATTTTTCAAATAATACTAACCTTGGTTGGTATTCCTCAGATTAAAACAAAATATTTAACAGACCAATATCCACCTTTTTTTCTTTTTTCAGTTAAATAACAGAGTTAACCATTAACAAGACATGCAAATACCATAGCAGAGGTTTTTATATAAAACAATCAAGGCTTAAGTTTTATCCATAAATTGCATGCCTATATAAAACAAAAAGCAACTCTTTAAATGAGATAATAATAAAAAAATTCTAGTTGTTATTATTTCACTGGTAATTTCTGAGAATTCAATCTTTGTGTTTTATTTAGATTTTTTAATAAAAATCTGTTATTTTTCAGGATTTTTATATATTATACAATACTGAAAGATGACAAAGTTGGCTGGATTATTTATTTATTTATTTTATAAACTTCCTCTCAGCTGATTTACCTTTCAACTCATAAAAAATTCCCATGCTATAAGAAATGTTTTACATCTGAAGAAAATAATGTTTAGCATCATTATAGGATACACATACATTATTGAATTGAAAGCAGTCAGACACCTCAAGAAATCTGCAAGTAATGTATACCAGCTGTATACAAACAAGTACAAAAGCATGTTCGAACTCTAAAAATATCAGATGTGGTCAGTTTGGGTCATGGTAGGAGATTTTGAGATTTTCAAAAAGGCATAGCCCAATAGTATGCTTACAGTAGTAGTATGTCAACATACTTCAGCAAACCATTTTCATTTTCCAAAGTCAACAATACACAATATTTTAAAACTATGGAATATCGAATGTGATGCAGAAGTCAGAAAAATGATTAGAAAGGTCATAAAAATTAATGGTGATGGATTATGATATCCTGAAGAAGATAGTTAAATCCTACTCAAAGCTGTCCTTAGAAAATGTGCAATCAAGAGTAAACACATTGCAAATGATGCCATCACAATTTTTGTAACTGTATGCACGGTAAACTTTTATGAAGAATTGCAGCTCACAGACCTTATTTTATTATGCACGTGAATGCTAAAAATCATTTTGAGTGGTACTTTGCAAGCCATTTATGCAATTTGGAATACTACATGAGATTCTATGGAGCAACATGTAGTAATAATTAATGTTCAGGTTTCATGGTAAAATTCTGATTTGAAGAATGACACGAGAATGGTACTTACAACAATGCATTGTCCTAACAATAAACTTCTGTGGATGTTAGGATTTTTTTTATGTTTTAAAAGAGGAGCATTGATTATAAAACAAACATCATCAATACCATATGGTATGTTGGCATATTTGATGTTTTTCTGCTGAAATGAGATTTGAAGCTTTCCTGGCAACAAATAATGTAAGAGACATAAAATTTTCTCCATCTATCAGCCAGGGAAGTTCAGGAAGAAGTTATGAATGTTAACCCTTGAAAGATTGTGTGTGTATCTACACTCTGGGAAATCTATGGAACTGGGCCAACCTGTACCAGCATGATAATGCCATTGAGCTCATCCTGTAACCATTGCTTCTCCAAGTACTGATCTGAATCCCACTAGATCTGGTTAAGGCTTAAATACAGTCGAACTCTCTTATAACGAGCCCTGATTTAACGAGAACCCGGACTTAACGAGGAAATCGGAAATACTTGGTTGGTACAATGTTAAGTCTGTGGGAGCATAACTCACTTTTAACGGGCAAACCCCAGTTATAGCGAGCAATATTTTTGTGATTCGTAAAATTTCTATTAAAAAATAGGAACAACCTCAAATGCTAAAGTAAACATACTCGAAGCGATTCGTTTAATGAACGATGCATGGGAAAACGTTACATCATCATGCATTATCAATTGCTTCCGTAAGGCTGGATTGGACATTTCTCAAGAGGGGCAAGTCACTGAGGAAGAAGTAGTAGACGACTTGGAAAATTTGGAATTGAGTAGAGAAGAATATGAAAATTATGTATCTGTTGACGCCAACGTTATCACTTCCAAGATACCTACTTCCGACAATATTGTAGCTGAAATTCAAGCTAAAGCAGATTAAAAAAAATAATAAAGGAGACGACGATAACTATGAACGAGGAGAATTTCAAGCTGAACCTCCCCCAACATACTCAATGGCTTTTGAGTGCGCAGAAAAACTTCAAACTTTTTTTGAAGCCAGGGGTGCAAATGACGATGTTTTTAGGACCATGAGTCTTCTCCGAAGAACAATAACACAAGAAAGAGACAATAACACAGTTTAAAACAAATTAACCAACTTCTTTTGTACTGTACAGAAATAAAAAATAAATAAAGTAGGCCCTACTATATATATAATATAGTAAGTATGTATGAATTTTTATGATTTTTTTCACGAACCCGTTTTTTACGAGCATTCTGTTATAATGAGCAAATATTGCAGTCCCTTCGCACTTGTTATAAGCGAGTTAGCATTCTGTTATAACGAGCAAATATTGCAGTCCCTTCGCACTTGTTATAAGCGAGTTCGACTGTACAACTTTTCCAGTATTGTACTGATAAATGAATTTATAGTGCACAATTTCAGCTTTTTACATTGCGGATTGAAAAATCAATGCTTTAATTAGGACCAACAGCAAGCCTTCATTTTTAACTTTATTTGTAAACTTTCAATTTGGTCAATATTACTGGTGTCCAAATTACTTTGAGAGGATAGTACATGTTATCATTTTTATGTAATATTTTAAAATGTTATATACAGGGTGTTTCAAAAATACACGGCATAATTTCAGGTATGTATTTCCCACATGTAGACAATCAAAATAGTTCATTACAACATATGTCCGGAAATGCTTCATTTCCGAGTTATGGCCTTCACAACATTGAAAATCACCGGAACGTTTTTCGTATTTACAGATGAAGCACAGTTCACACGAGATGGCATAACAAATTTCCACAATCAGCATGTATGGGCGTATGAAAACCCAAATGCAACTGTTGTATCTCATCACCAGGTGCGGTTCTCCCTCAACATGTGGGCCGGTATCATTGGTGATCGATTAGTTGGACCCCATGTACTTGTAAACAGACTTACGGGGCAGGCGTACACAAACTTCCTGGAAAACACCATACCTCATGTTTATGACGACACTCCACTGATCGATCGTCAGCACGCTCACTTCTTGCATGACGGCGCTCCTGCACACTTCAGTCGTACGGCTCGCCGGTACTTGGATCGAACGTTTCCTGATCGATGGATAGGTAGAGGTGGCCCAATTGCTTGGCCTCCACGCTCACCTGATCTGAACCCTCTCGATTTCTACTTGTGGGGCCATTTAAAATCATTGGTTTATTCGTCTCCGGTGCCTGATTTGGAATCCCTTCGGAATCGAATTGTGGCACGTTCTGAGGACATACGCAACATTCCTGGAGTGTGGGATCGTGTTCGCAGGTCATTGAGACATCGATGTGAGGTCTGTATTCAAGCAGGAGGTGGTCATTTTGAACATCTTCTGAAATGGCAACGACCGGCGGAACGAAAAACGTTCCGGTGATTTTCAATGTTGTGAAGGCCATAACTCGGAAATGAAGCATTTCCGGACATATGTTGTAATGAACTATTTTGATTGTCTACATGTGGGAAATACATACCTGAAATTATGCCGTGTATTTTTGAAACACCCTGTATATCCTTAATAATTATAAAAGAGAAAATCTGTAAGTTTGTTTGTTTGTCTGTCATTCAATCATGCCTCAATGGCACAAAGGATCTGCATGAAATTTTGCTTGCAGTAGTCTAAGATGTAGGCTACTTTTCATCCCATTCGATCAAGTACTTCCCAGGAGATAGGCTCCCAAATCTGAATGACAGTTCACAAACCTGTCGATAGATGTCACTAGCGCAGTTTTAAATTGCGCCACAGATCTGAATGAAAAACTTCCCAAACCTGTCGATGAGCGCAGTTTTAAATCGTGCTAAATTTGGTTGACAATGAGTGAATTTAAAGAGATTGTTTGCAGGAGCGGACCATGATTAACTTAAAGAGTTACCTGATACATCTATAAGACGATTTATACAGTGATACATATGCAAGGCTTCTGGAACGAAGCAATGGTAGGAGGCTAGTATATATATATAGTGACAAAACTCATATTTTAGCGATTTAAAATAATTGTAAATTAGTTTGTAAGTCTAAAAATAGCTTTGAAACGAAAAGAAAACTTTTTAATTCCGAATTGTTAAATATTTAAGTATTTTAATTTTAAGAAGAAATGTGAAAAGTTTTATGTTTAAAAGAGAAGAAATTTATCTCCAGAAATTAATTAAAAGAGACACCTGAGTTTATCGAAAGGTCAACAGTCAGCTGATTGGTGAGTCATCTTGCAGTTGCAATTTCCTGCTTTCCAGGAATTCCAAAAGGTCAATTTGCCTAATATGGTTATCTGTAGTATTCTCGTTTTTGATTGATAGTTGAGCTTATAGTCACATGTCACCTTTGCGCACCGTTCTATGGATATTTAACTCGGTGTCAGAGAAAAATCTCTCTCTCTCCCAGCCTTTCTTGGATCGAATCATTTTGGACAATTCGCAGCTCTCAGACTCAACCCTTAAAATGCAGCCTGCATAACGGACTTAGGTTTTGTGTTAATTTTTCAGTTAGTATTACGCTACGGAAAGGCGCATGAGGATAGCCTTTCATCATTCCCGTTATGCACGGCCAGAATGTCAGTCAACGATTAGATAAATATGATTAACGTTGCAGTTTAGTAGCCAGGACAGTAGCGGATTAGACAGTGTTAGCTTAACTTTCGTAAATAGGATAATTCAGCAAACTCTAGTGTGATAGGAACGCCGAAAAGACAATACGCCACTATAAGCAAATGAAATAGTGTAGCAAAGCTCCAGTAAGGTGAGCTTAGGACCACAACAGCGAATTTAGTGTACATCTCAGCCGCTCGCTAAAACAAAGCAGCAAAAGTGATTTCGTGCTATGACAGTGAACTTTAATGAAATTTCAGCCACAAAGGTAACGGGATATTAGTGTAGGAAATTATGACCAGCTAAGACGCTAGGTAGTGTTTGGAGGAATTTAAGTAATTTTTTTTTTTTCGCATTTCTAAAAGTTAAATATCCAAGCCAGGATATATTTGTTTCTTAGGAGAATGTTTTTTATTACTTGTTTGACTATGCAGCTATTGAAAGATCCAGTGGATGTATTCGACCAAGGTCATTGTGAATAAATAATGGTTAATTGTTGTTGTGTGTTGTTCTGTGAAACCCTACTAAGATAGCGCTGACCACTACAACCAGAGACAATTGGGCTAGCGAACCAAGCAAAAAGCTTCGACAGGGAAGACCATTCCAAAGTAGAAATTTGTCATGGTGATGCCCAGGAGGTTTTTCGTTACGTCACAATATATATATATTTCCTTTTCCTGATACATACATTTCCTGAAATATGATTTCACTTGGAAATCCTAAGGCTCATCTATAGACGTGCAAATACTTTTGACTCTTATGGGAAGGATATAGGATAATAATAATTGAATTTGATTGAGCTTTTAATAATAATTTGAATTATTCAAAATGAACGATCCTGTGGATTATCTCTCAGTTTCAGGCATCAAAAGAAACAATGACAGATTACCTGAAGATCTAAAAACTTCAAATATTCATGAAGTTGAATTCTGCAATTAATGGATTATCAAGAATTGTTTGTCAATTACAATAACAGTATAATGAAACATATTGTATGTTGTCAGAAAATCAGGAGTGATCAGCCTTGTCATCTGAATGATGTGAAACTGGCTTCATTGCTTTTCGTTCTTGCAAAGGTATGAGAATTAAAAATTATCACTTTCAAATATTTTAAGATTTTATTATTATCTTTAATTTAATCATAATGAATGAATTAAGAAGGGTTTGCATAAGCTAATTAGCAATACACACAATCTAGGGAATATGAGAAGCTGTCCATGGCTCTTAACCTATTGTCTGATCTTCTCAATGATAAAATGATTTTATGATATCTAATTGTTCTATATACCAAGGAATGAAGATGGACATAAAGATAGAATAGATTCAGGCAGCTAAAACTAATGACAAGATAAAAAAGTTTCTGCTAACTGCTTCAGAATTTAAAAACAAATAAACGAAGCAATGAAAACCAACAAGCAATAAAGTGCATTATACTGTACTATGGGAAGATACTTAATTTTAATTTCATAATTCAAGTTACCTGTGTCCAATTACTTAATTTTTGAATCATTGTTACAATACAGCAGTCATAAGAAAAAAAAAATCAGTAGAGATAATCAATGAACATTTTAACCAATCCATGAATATTTATTTATTTAGTGTATGGCTTACAAATTTATGTCACAAAGCAGAGAAAAAAAAAAAAAGAAAGAAAAAATATCAAAGATTACAAAAAAAAAACCATCCAAGTTACATATATAAATCATCAATTCCTTAGTCGATTCCAGGAAATCATGCAGGTCACCTGTATAAGCTCTGAGAGGACACTCTTGCACTATATATTTGACTGTTTGTATATCGGCACTACAATCACAGTTTGGAGAGAGTATTTTACACCATTTAAATAATGTCAGCACATTTCCCACAGCTAGTCCTAATTCGGCAAAGGTAGTCCAAACTTTGCACGGAAAATAGAGTCCTGGAGGTTTAACATATCACGCTCATACTATAAAATTTTAAAGGTGTATTACGCTCATATTCCTCTTTCCAACATTTGGTCACATGAAACCCAGACTCAAATAAATTCTAACCTGTTCTAAGTGGAGGATGTCTAGATTGGAGCCTGCTTCATAAGATGTTAGGAATATCGTCGTGGATTTTAAGCAAGAGGTTTTCAGTGATTTCATTAAATTCCCTGATGAGTGTGAGCTCACATTGCAGATAAGGAGGAGCAATATGGCCAAGAGTAATATAACCAAAAGGTGGAAGTCACCTTAATAGTACCTACAGTAACATACAATGTTTGATTCAATTGTGTATAAACAAGATGAACACTATTAAGCCACACTGGAGAACAGTATTCCGCCACTGGGTAAACAAGGCCTAATGCTCAAGATCTCAATGTAGATCGTGCAAACCCAAAGTTCATCTGCAGTGCTTCTGCAAAATATTAATTCATGTTCTTAATTTTGCAGTGGTTTTAAACAAATGTTCTTTAAAAGTTAATGTCCTATTTAGAGTTACTCAGGTATTTGGGATATTTATTGTGGGTAAGGAACTTATTACCAAAGAGTACTCTTTGTTAAGATGAAAAGCTCACTTTCGTCTTCATGGTACTTGGCTGTAGCCTCCATTTTCTGAAGTAATCATCAAGTCAAGGTGTGTAGGTAGTTTAACGTGCAATGAGTGGAAATTAGTAAATGAAGGAAAACAAGAGAATGCACAAGGTAGACTATTCAGTTGTGAGGATATCCTCAGTAGGTTCCGGGTTCCGATGTCTCATGCCAAACTTCCATGATATAGTGTTAGGCATTTCGGCAATGTAGAGGCTGAACAGTAAAGGAGCAAGGACTGATTCTTGAGGTAAACCATTATTGAGCTTCATTTGTTTGCTCATGTTATCACCCCATAGTAACACGAAAACCTCTATTAGAAAGCATGGAGTCAATCGGATTAATAGTTTTAGTGCAAGGTATGACGCAAGTAAGTTTGTATAATAAATATTATCTTCAAACTGTGTCGTAGGCTGATGTTACATCAATAAAAGCTGATGCTGCTGTCTTTTCTTTCTTTGGAGATTTTAATAGCCACCATGAACTGTGGAAATATAGGAAAAATGATGTTAATAGTGATTTACTTGTAACTTGGGCAGAAGAACAAAATATCTACCAACCCATGAAAATATCAAATAATGAACTGATCTCCTTTTTGCTCGTGACCACAGAATGTGAAATCAACATTTTAAGCGTTATTAATTATTAATAATCCACAATGATGTCAGAATACAATTTCTAGCCTGCTACTGAAAAATTAAAAAAAAAAAAATATCTTAATTGTTCATTGTAATTGATATAAATCTTTAGACACATTCGAAGAATAAGTAAGTTTAATCTAAATGCATTTTCTTATTAATGAATTAGCAATTTTGAAATATCAATGAAAAATCAGTATGTACACTGCTCAGAAAATTTAGGGGATATTGCAAAATGAATATACACCCAAAAAACAGAGGCAGTTAAGTTTATTTATTAAAGAACATCATCAGAGAAGCAAACGACACCAAAATGGAAGTTGTCTGAATATGCAAATGAGGTGCAGAATCCATTTATCGGGATTGAGCAGGATGTGACACATGGACGGGGGTTAACATTCACATGTCAAACGTGAAAAATGTGTTGCACATGGCCTGTTCAGTAGGGTGTATGGTCACCTGAGACTGCTACAACACACTGACAGCAATGAGGAATGGAGAGGATCAATTTGTCCAGCAATTCCTGTGGGATTCGGGGCCACTCACGCAATAGGACAACTTCCAGCTGAGGAAATGTTAGGGGGAGGTGATTGGTGACTGGCAACCCGTCTTCCTAGTGCAGCCCAAGTGTGTTCGATGGGATTCAGGTCTGGAGAACGTAAGGCCAGTCCATGCACTCGATTCCAGCCTCTTGCAGCATGTTGTTGAGATGTGCACAGTGGGGGCATGCATTATCATCCAAAAAAAGAAAGTTTGCACCAACTGCTCCAGCGTAGGGTACCACTATAGGCTGACGAATTTCATCCCAATATCTTACAGTATTCACAGTTCCATTTCTAACAACATGGAAGTCGATATGACCACCAATGCTGAAGCCTGCCAACACCATGATTTCACCTCCACCAAAGGAATGTCTTTCTTGCACGAAACGTGGATTCTCCCGTGTTCCACATTCACGCCAGATCAGGGCACGACGATTGTCAGGCTGCAAGCTGAATCTTGACTCGTCACTGAAGAGAATTGTGGACCACTCTTCACAGGTCCAAGGAAGATGCATTTCAGCCCACCTTCTGCAGGTTCTGCGATGTTCAGCAGTTAACAGAATGCATACCATTGGTCGCCAGGCATGCAGTCCACCGTAATGGAGTCGATTTCGCATGGTCTGAGTATACACCTGTCGTCCAGTAGCAGCGATAAACTGTCCCCGCAGCTCAATCGCATTGCTTTGCTGGTTCCTTCGTGCTATTAGCATCAAGTAGCAATCATCTCTTGCAACGGTGGCACATGGGCGGCCCTGCCCTGGTCTTCTTCGTACTGTGCCAGTCAATACAAGTCAATAAACTTCTAAATCTAATCGGATATATGCAATTATGTTAAATTCTTAAATCTGAAATTTAAGATAACTCAGGATGCAGATTCCTCTTATCCAAACTAATAGAACCAGTTTGAATTAGTGCAGTGAAACTAACACTGAAGCAAGGGCCATATTAATATTAGATTGGTGTCTTTTTGAAGGTAAGTCAAGATTTAATTGTAAGTCTGCTTTAGAAAAAATAGAGAATTTGTATTTATCGATCAAACGTCATAATGTATAGGCATGTCACTCTTCATTTGAAGGGGAGAGGAGAGGTGAAACACTGTTAGCACTAAAAGCTTCAATCTTAAGGCTTTCTAGATTTTTTTTTTATGGGGATGATAATACCTCCTCAGAATAGGATTCAGTTTAACAACTTTCTTGAGAATGTAGTTATTCAAGGCAGAACAGATATATCTCCAGTAAGATCCAGGCACTGAAGTATGCATGGGAGGAGAGAGTGTAGTTGATCAGCCTCATCCCTGAGCTATAAGCCTCACTAAGAAATTGAATCAGTTGCCTTTATTTACAGTTTTTACTCATATGATTGATACTGGTGAATGTAGTGTAAGTGTAGTAATGAAGGTGAAGATGGGATGGGATCATACATTTTCTTAAGAATTTTGAAGCCCTGATACTACCTCAGATTAATCTTAAAACCATTCCAGAACTTAATAATCCAATGATCTGCTACCAAAAAATGGATTTCATCAACAAATTCTTGTTTCAGCTTTATAATACTAATATCATGAACACACACAGTATCCCAGGAGGAAAGGTCAATGTTATAGGAAGTCTTAGTATCAGTCACTCTAAGAAAAATAGTTTATATGAATGTACAGAATTTTGAATTTGGAGTGCAATGTTATTTTTCCCTCTCCTGTAATGCATCAATGTCTGAAGCACGAGTTGGAAAGTACATTGATGTTGAGGGTGGGATTTTTGAAAATTTATTGTAAGCTGTAAGAGTTTGTCATTTGAACAATAAATACTAGAAACAAAATGTAAAATCTCTCATTTATCAATAATTTTGTAGCTGATCATTCAAACAACTCTATCTGAAAAACTGTTCACAATAGGGCACCTATTCAAATAAACTATTTTCCTTACAATGACTGATACTTTGACCTCTCATAATATCGACCTTTCCTCCAGGGGCATACTGTATATGTACATAGTATTTATATTGCATTATTTTCACTGCATTAAAAGTCACTTAAGGGTTATGTGCAAAATAGACAATAAAGGACAAGAAAACCCAGCCATTTGAATTCAGGATGGTAAACTGCATATTTACTGCATTTTGAATATCAGTTTTCATCCAAGATACAAATTTTATTTTAATACAAAAACCTACTACTATACATTTAAGTTATATAAACCATCTTATCATCATCAATCTTTTCTTTCCCAATCTTTTATATAAGGACTGCAAACAGAATCAGAACTTGAACCAAATCTAGCATATATTTGGTACAATCAATAAATTCCGAGTAGTGATGTGGATTTTCCAGAAAATTTTCAGTTAGAAAATATTCTGATGCCCCAAATTGACTGGAATACGATACAGCGTTTTACAGTTGACTACCAGAACACTTTAAAAATACACTTTCCCAAATAGCCAAAAGTTTAATACCCAAGTGATACGATTACTGAAAGAAAATGAAATAATCAGACTTTTCAGTAAGCTATAGAATATTTTGAGTCCTGTTACAAAATGAAACTTCAGATCTGTCCAGACCAATAGTCACTGTAATAGTTACTGTGACGAGCTTCTTAATAATTACGTCTATACAAATAAACAATTTGACTTTCCTTTGAACACATTATGACATTAATAATATTACTAACAAATTAAGCAAAGTTTCTGAACCAGGAAAATATACGAAATGTGTAACTACCATACCTTTGCTGATGAAGACTTCTGAACCTTTGTTCAAAGCAATCCCAATTGCCATTTTCTGTGACCATCTACAGTTGCAGCTGCTGTAACTCCGTGGCCCTCATCAGCTTTTGTAAATTATAATTACTTTGGATGAGCCTTCCCTCTTGGAAAGCCTGTAGGGTCAAATTCAGACATATGGCAGATATCTTCACATTCACCACCCTCAAAGGATTTCTGGCCTGCCTTGAACCACTAATACCATACGTAGATGCATGTCTTTGTCTTCTTATGCTGGGCGAACACGTAGCAACAAGCGGCAATATTGCTCATTTTTATTGCTAATTGATATTGTCAGTTTTTATGAAGTGCGAACACAGTTTTTTTCCTAAACGAGTATTGCCCTGAATATTGATGGTTACGGCGCTTCGTGTTTCACTAGGGAGCCCTAGTCATTGCACGCTCAGTAAGAACGCCTTATAAACACACCACACTAGCAGAGCATAGGTGCACTGGGGACAATATTCCCAGCAATTGTACGACATCGGTTTTATTATACAATTTATTTGCGAATAAAATGGGAGCTATCCAGTGTAAGCGTACTTGCGGTTAAGCCTAACTTGTTACGAACGTACAGAATCGATCTCGTATTAACCGCCTTACCGCGGTAGAAATCAATTAAGATTCTTTCATTATCAATTGACAAAATGTTGTTGTTTGAATTATCTTTGTTGGGCCGACCCATTTTGCTGATTTTAGGCCTTCTTTCTCAAAAAAAATGGTCGGAGTGAGTGAGTGAGTTTCCGATTTTCAAAGTCCCGCCTTCCTTCTACGTCACCATTGTCACGTGATTTCATCCGTTCATGTGATTCGCTCGCGAACCAGCAATATTTCTCGACAACCAATATTGTTGGTTTTTTTCCAGCAACAACAATATTCTTGAAATGAACAATATTGTTCATTTTTATTGCTGGAAACGGTTGTCAGCAATAAAAATGAGGAATATTGTCCAGCAATATTGCCGCTTGTTGCTACGTGTTCGCCCAGCATTAGGAAGAACTCACCATTTGCACTGTCTCTGCTACAATCTAATACAGAATTTGATGTTCATACAGTGTCCAAACTGTGCTATGATGCTCAATGATGGTGTGTTTACATTTCACTATCTCGTATATATACACTCTTGGCCAAAAAAATAGTCCAACAGTAATGAAACTTCGACCAAATATGCAAATGATCAAAAATTCACACCTAATGAATGAATAGCCGGAGTTACAGCACATTGGAAATGACCATCGTGATGTGTATATAAAGAGCAAATCTTGCTTTCAGGAACAAAATTTCCAGTGGATTTTTGATTACGTTTTCCTACCTTGATAGTAAAAATGTTTCACTGACACATTCGCGACCACTACGACCATGTGACAAGAGTTTGAAAGAGGATGTGCCATTGGACTACATGAGGCTGGATAGACAAACCGACAAATCGCTCGGCATTTGGGTTGGCGCGATGCAGCAATTAGACAATGCTGGCAGGAATGGGTCCTGAACGGCAGATTTCAGTGACAAGAGGGCAGTGGATGACCTAGAGCGATGACAGAACAGGAAGATAAAGCAAATATCAGAGCAGCTGTTACAGCACTAGATTCATTGCTATCAACCATTCATGTGACCAATAGTGAAGTGACCACTCAGACCTTTAGTAGAAGACTATGGGAACAGAGTTCCGTTTTGAACTGAGCCCCGACAACCAGCACAGACAAATCTGGAGATGGCTCGGACATAATCAGGATCCAGCTCTTACTGTCGCATGCCAGATGGCCTGATAATAGGGAGTTATGGTCTGGTGTGCCATTTCGTTTGATAGCCGGACCCCTTGGTAGTCCTCCATGGCACTCTCACAGCACAGCAATAAGTTGACGAAATTCTACGAACTGTTGTGTAACTGTTCCTTTCGTGGCACCCCGGGCTTACTTTTCAACAAGATAATGCCCGGCCACAAACGGCACGCCTCTCCATTGATTGTCTTTGTAGTTGCGACATACTTCCTTGGGCAGCCAGATCACCAGATCTCTCTCCTATTGAGCACATTTGAGATGTGATGGGCATAGCCTGCAACCATCCCAGAATGTTGATGAATTAGCCCGCCAATTGGAGGCAGTTTGACAAGAAATCCTGCAGAACACCATCCGCCAACTGTATCAATCAATGCCATGTCAGGTAACAGCTTGTATCCAGGCCAGTGGTGGACTAACGCCATATTGACTTGCTCACTTTATGTAGCTCTTTCTGTCCAATAAATTGTTCTGAAATTCTAATCATTCCATTTTCTGTACATGTACATTAAACGTATCAAATTTTGTTTCAATTGGATAATTGCTTCTTGGTATATTGAATTTTTTGAATAATTCAGAATTAATTTTAAATAAACTGAATATTTAAGATCAAGAACTTTAAAAAATTTGCAAACCATACCATGCATGTGGGCCCAGTGGTTTAGGAACTGGGCTGTGGGCTAAAGGTTGGAGATGTTTTCCATGGTTGTTTCTCCTCCAGATGGGTTCTAGGGTTCACCCAGCTCTCTACAACTGGGACAGGTTTAATTTCTAAGGCACGAGAGTATTGAACTGATCATCCGATACCAACATCAAGTCAATGGTTGCGAATCATTGGGGCCTATATCTCCAGTGCCCCAAAGGAGCTACAGGGCTTGTAAGATAGGATCATTTTTAACTTTCGTGTTAATTACCTTTAATTTATATCTTTAAGCAGAATTCTTTTCCATGAACGAATAGGCTGAAATTAATTGGTTAAAGCGATTGGTGCAGTTAATTTTAAAATTCAACATTTCTTTAAAAATTTGAGCAACATTCAATTATTATCTTCAAATATTTTCCTCCTCCTTTTCGTTAGCATAAGTAATGAAATATCAGAAAAACTTGAAGTTGTCTGGATTTATGTAAAAAAGTATGCTTAACCAAGAGGCGTATTTGGGAAGTAAGTACTGTTCGGCTGTTAAAAAAAAAAAGCGAGAATGTATTTTCAAACAATTTTATTTTTATCAGATTCGCCAAACAAACTGCTTTTCTACATAGTTTCCGTCATTGTCGAAACATTTATCATAACGAGGCACCAGTTTTTGTATCCCCTCTTTGTAGAACTGGACCATCTGTGAAGACAGCCATGCTTGCAATACTCTTTTGACATCATTGTTGGAGAATCGACTAAAACTTTTTTAGCCGTTGATCTTTATTATTTCTGATTTTTTTTCTTCATATTATTGAAATAAATTTGCCCCTTCTTTTTAACCCTAGTTTCCAATGTTATTTGCCTTATTTTTAAGATAAATACAGAATTATTAAATTCAAGAATAGGAATTAAATATTATTCCTAAAACCTAATTATGTTTTTCCATTTGTTCCTACAGAATACAGATTGCTCGTTTCTAGGATGAAACTCATGGATTTGCATAGCTTGCCATAGAAACAAGCCTTGTATAAAATAATAACATCAACATGTAGGTAAGATTAAATTTTAATCCCTTTAAAAGTGGCATCAGACTATCTGAAAAATCCAATACCATCTTTACAGTACAAACATAAAAACAGTTTATAACTTTCAAGAAGCAAATGATCTAATACATATTATAAAAATATGATAAAAAAATTGATGGTACAAAAATAAAAAGGTGATGGGGTCTCAATAGATTCAAGATTCTGAGCAAATACTACCTTCAAGATTTGGAAAGACAAGGACAAAAAAAAAAAAACATGGAGACATGACAGTGTACAAAGTTACATCTAATGCTGCACACTTTCATGTCTTTGTTTTTATGGGATTTTATTCTTCCTTGTCATTTTAAAAACCTCCTGAATATTAAATTTGTGCAGAATCTCTCAACTGTTGGGACCTTATCACCCTGTTATGTTTTAAGTTTTCTTATCAATTTTTATTTTTATCATTACTAGTTTCATTGGTGCATGTTAAACTCATCACATTAAAAAAAAAAAAAAACAAAAAAAAAAAAAACAACTACTTCTGGATTTAAAAAAAAGGTTAAATATTTTGATAAATTTTCTTCACATTTTTAGATGTTCATTCAATCAAAAAAGCTTTAGTTGTAGTGACCAAATAGTTCTCAAAGTATATTTCAAAATATTTTTCATACCTTTTGAGCCATAGTTAGATGTTATTAGAAATGTAAACAGCATTCGTTAGCCTCCTACTGGTTGCAATATAATCTATTAGATACACATTCTTCTGTAGTATTACTTATAATTATATTCTGTTATAATTAGTCATATGCAATCCAATCTTGCTATACCTTATTCTCTACAGATGACATATATGTTAGTGACAAATCTGTCGTCTGGTGGCTTGCATGTGCTAGCCCTTTCAGTCTAATAATCTATGATATATATTGCAACCAATGATGCAATGATTTACAAATTAGTTTTTTAATTTTATACCATTATAATGCATAATAACTTAGCAAATTTAGTACATCAAATGAATTATTTTCTCAGATAATTCGTTTTGTATTAATTATATAATGAACTTTTATATGAACATTTGCAATGTCAAAGTATTAGATTAGATGGATGTCTTTAAATTTTTGTTTTCTTGCAGAATTTTGTCCATCATCATTCATAGTAAATCAGCCTGAAATAATGTAACTGGTTTTGCTAATCTGCATTCTTAAAGTAGTAAAAGAAAATGCTGTGTATCTTGCAGTGAAAAAGAAAAAAAAACACAAAGTTGATGAAAATACCAGTGCAAAAAAATTTAAAAAAGGCACAAATTTATTTGTAAGGAACATGCTTTATTTACTTGCAACAAATACTATAAGATTTATGAAGTTGATGAAAGTAGTACCAATGATTATAAATATTATTTGAAAATTTCATAATTTTTATTGATTTTAAACTTTTATAAATTAGCAAATTGAAAAAAAAAAAGAAAAAAAAAGTACTAAACATTTCAGCTTACTGTATTATAATTTAAAACAGTATTTATCTAACAGTACATACTGTTGAATAAAGAACAATAATTCAAAAGCTTTATGTATTACTTACATTTGTTTGTATTTAAAAAATGTAGCTCAATGATAAATAAAAAAAAACAAAAAACGATTAAATCTTGAAGATATACTGCAAGCAACTATGCCTCAGTGGATATTGCAACCAGCAGAAGGTGAATATATGTTGTTGATCAGAAAGACGATGGGGATTAAAAAAATAAAAATAAAAAATGCAATGCAATTATAAGCTAAAACAAATATTTCAGTCTCTCTATATAATGTATAGATTAAAAAAAAATTAAAAAGGGAGAATAACTTTTGAATGTCGATGTTATTTTCTCCATTAAGTATTACAAACACATTTTGAAAAGATCTAAAACATCATAATAATACCACAGAAATAAAAAAATAAATAAAAAAAAAGGTCATAAAAATAAGTTATGACTGGTTAAATTCAAGAAATGTAGCAATCATTGTACCTATTGTGCATCCCTCCATAATGATGACTCCTACAGGCTCTTTCTCGGCTTTTTTATCGAAATAAAAAAGCAAATTGCCTTTCAGAACGAACCATCTTTTTTGGAAACTCTTATTTACTTCACCCCTTTTTAATAACCATCCTTCTTTATCAACTGGACTATCCGAAAGCGCAAAATATACAAGGTTTTTCTCATTGATCTTCATTGTCACCTAAATCAAAATAAAAATATAATATAGGGAAGAAAAAAAAAAAAAAGAAAAAAGATAGAGAAGTACAATTGAAAATAACTTTAATAATGGCCTTCTATTCTACTAATAGAAGCTTTATATCTTAACAATTATATGACATTTTAAATTAAATCTGAAATAAAATGAAAACAAAAATTGTCCACAATTACAGGAAATTACAGCCAATACACACAAAATACATGTATACAAATAAAAACAAAATTAACATCTGATTGAATTTAAATGAAGAAACCGTACGTTTCAAGATGGAAGCATGCATTAATTTAAGAAACATTTATTTTTTTTCAGAAACTAAAAATCGTAAATCTCTTACTAAATGATAACAACAGTCACAATTCAAAAGCTAAATATTTCTAAATGAAAAACATTAAGTTAAGAAGGAAACACTTTTATCTCGATTTAAATTTATTGTTGTTATAGTTGCAACTGTTTTTAAGCAAGAAATAAGAATTTTAAAGCCAAATAACCTTTGACTTTGAATCCAATATGATACTATAGTCAACGATAAGAATTCATTAGCAAATTTCTAAAGAGAATTTGATAAATCGAAAGCTGCCGAATAGACTCAAAGGGCAGACCAACACAGCCAAGATGGCTCCTTCGAATGCAACGCACCTTCCGCTTCTATGACGTCAATAAGACTTTAAAAAAATAAGTAAAAGTGAAAACTTGAACTATTTATTAAATGAAATAAAACAAAAGCTAAAATTAAAAGAAATAAAATTCGATTTAGTATTGGATTCTTTTCTTTTTTATCAAATTTATTAAACTTTAAACTTTTATATAATCATATTATCAATTAATGTTTACAGAAGGTAGAGTTCAAATGAAACTTTCGTCTGCCTAGTGCAAAGTCAGCTGATGGGTGGATATTATTTGCTTTGTGCGAAACAAATATCACTGTTCAGTATGAGTTCCAAGGCATGGCAGTTTTTTTTCATTTGTGGTATAATTATATTTCTTGTTATTCCACCTTCTCAAGAAGATATAGTGACAGTCACTTGGAATGCAACGGAAAACACTTATAATGTTCATGAAGAAGAAGTTGACAATTGGATTGCCTGGGCAAATTTTACAGATGAAATTGTTAAAACAGGGTAAGAGATACAATAGAAATCAAGAAGCTGCGCAAAGCAAATTAATTTTCGTTGTGCTTATGATGAAAAACGATTTTGACAGTTACAATTTTCCATCCTATTTTCAAAATAAAACATTTTCTCTTTATTTTTGCAGTAATTAAAATTACTTTGGAAGCGGCGACACATTTTGACTGTAATCTTGTTTTGTTTGAATTAGTGACATCTTAGGAACTTTATTTATATGTACAAGTCCAGAAAGATCATCATAACTATTATTATTATTGTTTGTCTCTTCTCGGATTAAATGTCCGGTTATTAAAATTATTATCATTATTTTATTTGGTAGTACATTTCTTTTTTTTATTTGTGAAACTATATATTAGTTTTCACAGTTGTCGTCTTCAATCTCGTCTTTCTAATCGCTGTAGTCGGATTTTTTGGCCAACATTAGTATGTAAAAATAATACCACGAAATATATAAATGCTGAAGACATTTGTACATATAAAATCCACTGACTTGCAATTTCAACGAATTCACTTGTTATAATTATAGCTGACATTAGTGTGTACAATTCTAGCCGATCATGCTATAAACTCTTCAATTTTCAGACTAATTTCATGTTCTTACAAATGATGAGCTGCTCTGAGTAACTTCATTACCTTGCAGCAAAGCATTTCAGAGTATTTAAAGACATTGTACACTCCACATATGCAGTCCTTCACCAGGACCTTATTGAAAAAATGTAATTGCAATATCTTATGTGAAGTCTTAACTAACGGATTCTAGTAGTAACTTTTCCATAACCCAAAGTAAAACGTTTGCAAATATTTACTGTAGTTTTACCAAGAGCAAGCAGTTTGTTTGTTTACTTAGTACTGCCTAAAATTTTATCCTCTGCCTGTTTTTAATTTATAAAAGTACTCTGTACGTTCAATACAATATGTCGGTTAAAGTTCCATCGACGTTGAACTATTGCCAAGGAACCGTCCGTGGGACTTAGTACCTTCAAAATGTTTCCAATATAAACATCCTGGAGTGCGTGCTACTTTAATTTACTAACCTACAGCTAATCGGCACACACTCACAGCTCAGGCGCTGTTGAACCAACAACTTGAGATCATACTAACAAGGAGACGACACAGCTTGTATCTTTTAATTCGTATATACATATATATATACATGTATATATATTTTTGAAGTATTTCATGTGTACTTTCATCTCACAAAAGGGCACTCTGAATTAAAAGATACAGGCCGTGTCGTCTCCTTGTAAGTTAACAATTTTTCCCCCTTGCAGGGAAGTGGTAACAAGGCAGCCGGCAATGTATTCTTGTGTGGGATACCGTATTCTGAACTTTAACCAATATGTTTTTATGGAAAACAAAATCTGTAAGACAGAATTATATTTATAATTCACTTAGATTTTTATAAATATCAATTGAGGTGTTAAGAACCAGAGTGGACTAACCCTTCTGAATCACTTCTTGAGATATTGAACACTAAAGTTAAATACTTGTACAAAACTCTAGACTGCACATATCCTTTTTATTTTTTTTATTTTGCTATTTTAGGGATAATAGTGATAGAGCTTAGTCCATTTTACCGAAAGGTAGACTGTCTTTTATACCACAAGTTAATCCCAACAAATTAAAATCTTGGGATTTGAGGAAATGGTAAATTTTATTTGTTATTGTTATTATTTTTTACTCCATTAATTGATAGGATTTTTACAATGTAAAATACATTGCCAAAATATTTCGCCCATCCGGGAAAAATTTCTGCAAGCACCCATGATCTTAGATATCATTTAATACCTTGGGGGAGGAGGTGGAGTTGAAAAAAAGTAAAAAATTTGATATTTACTACTTAGTGTCACACAATGAAAGTATTTCCAATCACACTTAGCTGATCTTAAAAAAAAAAAAAAAAATCAGAAGTGTTTTTCCCTGAAAATATTTAAAAATGACAACATTTTAAAGTTGTGTATGTATTATTATTTATTATGTATTATAGATACTACATTCCCTCTGTTATTATTGTAGGAACATGCACTGTGTATTTCTTTCTCCCAATTCAAAGAATACTAATAGTTTATTCAATGCAAGATATTTAATAATACAAAATAAAAAAAGCCTTTGGAAAAATTGTGGAGGTCAGTTATTTCCTAGTCTTTTAAGAATGATAGACCTTGAATATAATTCTTCAGGGTAATTGTCATGAAGGCAACTTTTTGGTTCAAAGCTTTGTAATTCCAACATATTTTATCATAAAAAGATTTTTTTTTATTTGGAAACTTTTGTTACTGATTTCAAAAGTGCCATCATATAATGCTCTGGTTTTGATACCCAGATGTGCTGTTTCCCATGATGCACATACCACAGGCTCTTGTAAAGCTTCTAATAGGCCCAGCCCAGATGGGAAATGTAGGCCACATTTCAAACTTAATTCAAACAATATTCTTTACCAATGAGTCCCCCTTTGCCTCTACCAGGGAGAGAAGGCCCTCAAAATCATAGGCCCATACCAACTGACCCACCAGGCCTCCCCCTCTGTAAAGGCCTGCACATACAGTATTGTGAAATAACTGTTGGATATTTTCTTAGTTTTGCCATTAATATGAATATTTGAACCTTCGTC
Source organism: Thereuonema tuberculata (assembly GCA_023159025.1). NCBI lineage: Eukaryota > Metazoa > Arthropoda > Chilopoda > Scutigeromorpha > Scutigeridae > Thereuonema > Thereuonema tuberculata. The sequence continues at coordinate 86,843,720 of JAFIDM010009631.1, read as the reverse complement.
AATTAAGTTTTCTTTTTAAATTAAGAGTTGCCTTAACTGAATTATCCAGATAGCTCTGGGTCTCCTTGTAACTTTTTTTTTCCCATTAATTTTAAATTCAGGTTTGTTTTGCTAATCATGTTCTGCTATTTGATATGAATGCTCTTATATTAAAAAGTAGCCTTGTAAACATTATGAAGCTTTTTTGTAGTGTTCTGATTTTAAATCTGATCTTGCCACTACTGCAGTCTGTTCCAGTGGGTTTCCTAAAAACTTCACATTAAAGTTTTTAATTTTAATCTATAACCTCTATATAAAGATTATAAGACCAATCTAGTTTTATGAGTAACAATTGTAGACATTTAATATTACTTAAATGATTTGCTATTATCGAAGTCATTCAAATGTCAATTTTTTCCTATCTATTTTACCTTTTTTTGAGAAAATTATGTCTGAATAAAGAAATTGAGAAACCGTCTCTTTGGTATCATTTAAAATAATATCCAAAATTTCAGATTCTCAAACTTGCTTTAAAGGACAATATTTGTTAAGTTGTATATTCGTATTGGATTTCTGGAAGCATTTATCTAATTTGCCAAAAGCTTCTTGGGTTCTTTTATGAGAACTATTTAGAAGTGTCCCATTACAAGCAAAGTATTAAGATTGAATTTTAGTGCTATATAATCGGGCATTAGATTCTTGAAGGGTATGCATATCTCTGAAACCTCTTTAGTTGGAAACACGAAATTCAATGTAATTTGTTCTTTGTCAAAATCTAAAATATACATATTTGACATGTAGATAATTGCAAGTATGACTTCGTTACATGAATTATCCATTCTTCCAAAAATAAAACAAACTGTGAAGCAATACCAAGGTATTGGGAATTTTCCAGTTTACATTCTTGGTTGCATGCAGTAGCATAAAGAAGAGCAACAATTGTGCTTTTGGTAACCATTGCTGCAGTTTGTTGATGTGGTTCTCAGATTATGCATCAAAGGAATTAGAAAGGAAATATAATTCCTAAAAAGTAAAAAGTTTCATAGTGTGCTTTAGTGAAAGATTAAGAAATATAAGATGATTAAATCTTAAATTCTTAATCCCTTGTTTTTATCTCAGCATGATCTGTAAAATGTTTAATTGGAAAGCTAAACAAGATTTACTTTCCAACTGTGTGAAATTTTCATCTGACGAGTTTTATTTTTTCGGTGCCAAAAAATCAAAGGTGTACTGAAATGTGAATATGCATAAAAGGAACAACTGGAACATTTATTTGTGAATGCAGCTTCTCGGGATTATGTTTGTTTAAAGTCAATGACATTTATATTATCTTATTGTGATGCTATGCAGTAATGCAAGATGTAAGGTACTGTTTTTATTTTTAAACAAAGTAAATAAAATATTCTTTAATCATCACCACACTCAGCTACCATATTAATTGTTTTATTAATTATCATCACCACACAATGGATTTTCGATATTCGGATCCTAAGGGGTGTAAATGGGGGGGGGGGGGGGGGACTTTCCTGCAGGGTATGAATATCTCTGAAACAGCTTGAGTTGCAAACATGAAATTTTGTGAAAGAAATAAAGCAATTTTTTAAGTTACATATGCAAGGCTTCTGGAGTGAAGCGACGGTAGCAGATCTATAACATAATTTGTATATACCAAGTGCTTCTTTTTTACTAACTAGAAAAGTTTCAAAGTGATCACACAATTACAATTTCTGCTTTATCCACATCAGGACAACTCGTAACCAGCATGAAGCACGGGTTTGTCTGCTAGTTAATATGATAAATAACATTATATCATTTGGTTGGAGAGGGATTGTTTAAATCAGCTAGTGTTAAGAATTACAAAGTTTTGTTGCAAGCCACTTTGTTGTAAACCTGCCAATACATGCAAAGTAAAAAATAAAAATCTTTATTGTGCTGCCAAAATTTATTTGTTTTAAAGAAAATATTTACCATTAAATATTTGGTTGTAGACCCTAACAATGTTCTCCCTATTTACATTAGTATTGATACCTCTAGTTTTCATATCTTATATGCTAGCATAATTTTTTTTATGAAATGAGTTAGTTTATTCTGTTTTGTATTGAGATTTTTTTATGGATTGAAGACAAAGATAGCTTTGTGATATCCTTTAACCATGTTTTATCAATTGGGATCACTCAAAAAGTTTTTTAATATTCAAATTCTTTAAGTTTAAGGAATTTAAATGAGCATTTTAGAAAAAAAAGTTTTTATTAACTAACAGTAGGTGACACTCACTTTCCAGTAAAATATTTTGCCATCAGTGTTGCTTTTAAGTGATGAAATCACTTTTAAAATAAATAAATAAATATGGTTCCATAGAGCTTTCAAGGTAGGCTTTTAACACAATGATGTTCTATGATTTTTCTAAGGATTATCTCAAGAAGAATGTCCCTTTTCTTGAATTCTATATTTTGATTGATTGCCCTTTCTTGAAGAGCAGTTTTTAATTAGTATGTTGATTTTAAAAAGAGGTTGAAAATACCTTAAAGATGAGACTTGTTATATATATAAAGGCCAAACTCGAATGATGCATAATTTCAAATTTAGCGATGCAAAGATTTCAAATAAATCATTTGCAATTTTGAAATTTAGAAAATTTAGAATATAAGAATAGAATTAACTTACATTACTAAACATATAGCTAAGCCGGACAGCTATCTGAAATTTAAAAAAACCCAATACAAATTTCAGAAAGCTGTTTCTGTGAGTTCTGATTTTCTCACTTCATCAGCAGCATCTGGTGTTAAATTTTTGAAACTAATATATATATATATATCTGAAAGCGGATATGATCAATGAGTAGTGATCCCTATTTTATGGTGAAATAAATTGACCTATAAGCGGTATCATAAGGGCTCCAGAGCTGTGATTTTTTTTTTTCGTGTTTATTAATTTTCAACATAGAACACATTTCCCGCAAATATCTAATTTTCCAATTAAGTAAATACAAAAATACTACGTAACATCCAGCATAAACTTGAATTGTTTACTATTAACTATTAAACTGTAAATATAATTTTTGAGGTTTAAATGCAAGGAGAATTTACATCTAGCATACCATATTCAAACAAATTTCAGACATGGTGTCCAGAGTACATATACTTGAGTGTGTCAGCACTATCAGGACAAAGATTTGTTCGTTGCGCTGTAACTATGTTGGAATATGCCAAGAATCTCCTCTCACTGTCAACATTTGTTGTGGGGAACCACATTGCCTGCAGGGAATTTTCAGTTTAAGTACCAAGTTCTTCAACCAAGCCCCTCAAAACCTGAACAAAATGTCACCTTCTTCTGTACTACGTACAGCTTCCTTCACTTGGGTTTGAAGAGTTAACAGAAGTGAAGCCTCGCACAACAACTACAAAGAGCTCTCAAAGAGAAATGAACAAGTGACAATGAGGTTATGGATGAATTCAGGCAAGCAGTGTTGCCAACAGCAGTCAAAAATAGTTGAGTTGCCTACATGCCACTTGATTAGTGCTCCCTCGTGGCATTTAAATCAACTAAAGCCGCAAACAAATGAATCAGGAACTTGTTTCAGTGATTTCACAATTATTTTATTCAAACATACTATTAAGTGTTTCACGCTAATAAGCCCATTCTGCAACATTTCGAGCTTAAAAAACCCTTTATAATTACATATTTATGTAAGTTACACTAAGATAAACATAAATACAATTTTTACAAAACATTTAACGGATATCGTTGTTACCAAAAAAATGGGGTCCCTATCAGTGAGAACATTAATGTTGTTAATGGATTTGTGAAAGGTAATCATATAACATATGGAGAAATAGAAAAAAAAGGCTGAAGATTTTATTGAGAAGTGTCATATTGATTATTGGTTATCAAGTAAAGCTAAGTTCTATATGGACTTTTAATTTTAGAATAAAAGAGAAAGAAGAATATTTGCATTACTGTTGATTTGTAATGCAAAAAAATTAATAAGGGAGCTTTATGCAATATTTTTGAGATAATTACAAGAAACAAAACGTGGATTTTCAACTATGATCAGAAAACAAAACGGTAATCATGTGTGTGTGGTGCTTTTCTGATGACTTTCCTCCATCAGAAATGAAGTGCATGCAAAGTTCAGAAAAAGTAATAGTCTGTTCTTTCTTCTTCAAATCAGGACATGTTGAATAATTTTCTAAAAGATAGAAAATAGCAGTAGTGAATGGTATTTGACAGAAAGCTCCCCTAAAAATTGACGTAATGGTGCAAGAGTTAACCTAAAATGGGTTGTCATGAACTTCTATGGTATCATGATGAACCATATCCTTACATGCTAGTAGAAGCACTTGACTTTTAAACAACATGCATATCCAGATTTTGTCCCATTCACTTTATTCTTCTGGTGATCTTTCAAGTTGTGTGTTTTTTACTTTCAAGAGTCTATAAACAACTTCAAGGAAAGCTGTTTCCCTCAAGGGAAGAGCTTTTAATACTATCAAAGAAAAAAAAATGGTCAAACTGCTTCAATAAATGGCTTTTGTAGATATTAAATGACTACATCACATTCTTTCAACTGTATTCAAATTCTTTGTTTTAGTTGCTAGTGATTTTTAACATAAAGGATTTCTGACATCTGCTAGAACTCTGAACTTCAGAAATAACCTGTTTTTAATGCATTTTCAGCATTTTTTTCTAAAATGCCTAACCAGTTGAATAGCTTCTCTGTTCAAAATTTATTAATGATATGTGTTACATCTTCAAGACAGACTTTTTCCTTGTTTCATAACCAACGCTTTTTTTTATTCCTTGCACTTACATTCATCAAATTCAACACATTCCACTCTGAATTACTATTCATTGATTTGAGAATTTCTTTTGAAATTCAGTCTTTCAAGTAACCCAGGATAACTGATAAAAAAAAAGCATTAAATTTCTTCAAGCATCAATTAAAGCATTTTCCTAGAAATTGATGATATTATTTTGTTATCAAGCTTTTATCCTACAAATGCTTTTAAGTTCTTGCGTGCTTCATATCATTTATTAAAAAAACAAAAATTCAAGTTTTTAATAGCCTTTTCTGTTATTCTCTTTTCAGATGGTCACATTTGGAAATAAGAACTAAAGGAAGTTATCCAGATGAAGTTCAAGCTTACGCAGCAGGCATTGCAGAGGGTTACATCACTGATGATCTTCTTTATAAACAGTGGATGAATACAGTCCAGGGATATTGCTCAGATGAATTGGCTTATTGTGATAGACTGAAGCAATTTATCAAGACTAATATAAATTGGATGCATCAACAAATTACATCTTCTCAAGGATTAGATCCCTACTGGCATCAGGTCAGAGTAATAAGTATATACAGAATTATAAAGAAATAAAGCCACTAGGAAAGCATCACTATAACTGTAATTTTATTAATAACTTAACTGACAAATTTACATAAAATTCTGTATGTTTTAATTTTAATTCGTATTTCTGTTAAGGAGATTTAAATAAGTTTATTGGTTTTATTTGGCTGTGCACATAGGCACCATCTATTATCAAATTGCTGTAACTGCCCTGTCTTGCCTGTCTTGTGCTGCCACCTATCAATCGGTTTTTGGGTTAGGGTTGGATGAGCCTATTTCCCATTGAAAGTGCCGTAACTTTAGGTTTTGGGTCGATCATTTTGAAATTAGTTAATGGATTCAGTTCATATTGACACACATGGTAGTCATGTATGCAAGTAACATAAATGCGTTGGAATTTTTATTCTATCTCAATTTGTTAAAAAGTTATAACAAAATAAAGTTTTTACGCCCCCATGAGGATTTCTCAAAAACTATTAACCGGAGATGAAAATGAATATCAAATTCGGACTCAGCGTTGAAAATTCTATAAAGTGACCCATAAACCAATATCAAATTCAGAGTAACACTATGCGACGTTCCCTTGTTAATAGATATGTTACATTAGGTATTTTGAAAGAAAAATTTCTTTTGAACACTCCAAAATTTTCTTTTCTTAAAATCTCAAAAAGGCCATTTTTTAATTTTTTTTTTTTTTTCAAAAAAGTATATTTAAAACATGGTTGTATTCTTAGCATTTCCCAAAGTTTCAAGATGGAATATGAATGGGATCATATTTATCTATAATTTTAAAATTACCCTTTCAATTGTGAAAGGTATGGAATATCATGATTTTTTTTTTTTTTTAGAAAGAGTTAAGTTACTGCTAGTGTATAGTCCGTCTAAGACAGCAAGGCAGTCCCCTTCAGACGTTGGGACAGAGAACTTGAAAAAATAGGGGTGAAAGGTAAGTGCGAGTAGGGAGAAAGGATTAAGCACAGTGGGGGTGGATTTTTCTGTGGATTAGAAGGGATCTAAATGACTATTTCAGAAGAGCTGAATTCTCCAAAATACTAAAAAAAGGATCACATAAGACTGTTTTTTAATTCCACAACAATATAACTAATAATATCTTATTTATTTATTTACTTGGTTAATTAATAAAAATATTTAAATAAGTAATCAAATTTACAAAGAAATGTTATATGAAAAGATTCATATAACATTATATAACTTTATATATTATATAAAGTTCCTGATAACAATGACCCCATTGGAAAACCTTTTACTTGTTTCAAAATTTTGTTATTATGCTTAAAATATGCATTATCTGTAACCTCTTTAATCAATTCCATTAATTTTATGTAATTTATATTTTGTTTTAACATTAAGTTTCTTCTTATATGGCAGCCTATTTTTGTTGGGTGTTCCGCATTCTTCATCGTCCTCTTCCGCCTTTATTTTCCTTTTGTTCATTTTAAAAATTGTTCTTTCAGGGACTCCAATTGCAGCACTAGTCCTCGCAATAACTTTGTTAAAATCAATCAAAGGCTGTTTTGATTTTTTTACCTCTTCAAAAAATTTTTTCACATTCATTATTATGTTTGTCAATTGAGAATTCCAAACCTCTCGCTTGTGCTTTTTTTTTCACTCCTGAAAAATGTCCAAGTTATCTCCACAAAATGAGGAACTGTACTGTTGCATTGGTTAATTTCCTAGAAATGAGTCATTTAGATCCCTTCTAATCTCAATCCACAGAAAAATCCACCCCCACTGTGCTTAATCGTTTCTCCCTACTCGCACTTATCTGATACCCTTTCACCCCTATTTTTCCAAGTTCTCTGTCCCAACGCCTGAAAGGGACTGCCTTTCTATCTTAGACGGACTATAACATACATTTAATATCCACTGATCTAATCTAAATACAAAATACGGTATTTAAATAAAGTTACTTATAATAGTTGCCTGAGCAATTATACAGCACAGAAGAATACTCCACATGGTAAAAACCCAAGATGATCTTCAAGGAAGTAATCCAGTTCACTTCACACTTTCAAACTTGTCTAATTTGAAAAAATACTTTTGTGAATCTTCACTTATGATCCAGCCTTTGCTTTAGAAGTGTCTCTTTCACTGTGTAGATAAACACAGTTGGTATAATATGCTCTATCTTTGCCAAAACTTTCTCTATAATGTTCTGAATGTTTGGATTAGAATGTCATTGGGTAGAAGGATGGTGATGGTCCTTTTGGATATAGAAAGTGGACTTTCAGTTTGTCAACATTGTTTACTTGTTGTGTTTGATAAGTATGCTTGCATGTAATAGCACATAATTAGATCATTTGTTAAATGTGATTTAACATCACTCAAAAAAAAAATCAACTTGTACACCTTTGTGTACGTTTCTGATGGTGAAGACTGATGTTAGGCTGAACTGTAGTGACAGTACAGGATAGGAGTGGTGGTGTTGTAAGTTGACATGTTACTTGCTCCTTTGCTTTTTACTACTTGCAATGTCAACCAGGTTGCACACTAGGAAAGTAGTAACCGGTACACCTTCAGTTTTATTGAACATCATATTGTTGAAAATGAAGAATGTTGTATTGGGTGAGTGCAAAAGTTCTACCCATTTTTATTACTCATAAAGAAGAGCAAATAAACGCAAAATGAATAGTAACTATTATTGTGCATAATCCTCATTGCTATCTAGGACCTCTTGCCATCTTTCTGGTAGGAGATGAATCCAACGGCAGTAAAATTCCGGCGGTTTCGAGTCAAAAAAGTCTTGGATGGCAGTTTTCACAGCATCAAGATCATCAAAGATTTTCTGACTGAAGGAATTGTTCAACGCACGAAATAGGTGATAGTCAGTTGGTGCCAAGTCAGGAGAATAGGGAGGGTGGGGTAAAACCTCCCAACCAAAGCCCAGTAACTTTTGGCGTGTGATGACAGCAGCATGTGGCCTGACGTTATCGTGATGAAGGATAACACCGCAACGATTGATGAGACCTGGCCGCTTTGCTACCAAATTTGAATGCAGCCTGTCTAACTGTAGACAGTAGAAGGCAGCATTGATGGTTTGGTTGAGTGGCAGGACCTCCCAGTGAATTATTCCCTGCACATCCCACCACACACTCAATAACACCTTGGGATGAAATTCAGCTTTCGAAGTCGATGCAGGTGGATCAGAAGGGTGACACACAGTCCTACGACTCTTTACGTTACGGTACATAACCCACTTCTCATCTCCTGTCACAATTTGTGTCAAGAATGGGTCATTTTTGTACCGGGAAAGCAAGGAAACACAGGTGGCGATTCGGTCATCCCGTTGCTTAGCTGTCAGGTTATGTGGAACCTAACGATCCAACTTTCTCGTAAAACCAAACTTAACCAGCCGTCTCTCGACCGTTGTCCGGTGTACGTTGAAGGTCTCCGCTAATTCTTGCACGATTGGGTTCGGGCTGTTCCTTATGGCTTGGTCAATATCGTCCTCTCCAACGTGTGATGGCCGTCCACTCCTAGCCTGAACTTGGCAGCTTCTGTCTCCTTCCCTAAATTTACGAAACCATCGACGACATGTGCTTTCGTTTATTGCATCCTCCCCATAAACTTGACAAACATTGCGACATGCTGCGGCTGCCCTACTCTTTTTATCGAACTTGTATAACAAACAATGTCTTATATGCTCCTTCTCGCGTTCCATGTTACACCCTCTGATATTTTTTTTGAGATGATTAACTTTGTGAGACACGATGCATTTATATGTGAGGCATCCATACGTTTGATTGGCAGACGATTTGCATCATTACAATGTCATGTGTGAGGGCAATTCAATTGCAAATTTTCATATCCAAAAATGGGTAGAACTTCTGCACTCGCCCAATAAAATTAAAAATAAACCTTCTACTAAATATGAGGGCGGGGGTTGCATAAAAAGGCTTCAATATTGGATTAAGCAATATGATTATCAATAATTTCAGATGAATTTTATTTAATATTTGAACATACTTTCTTTGTGTAAATTTCTTAAAAAATTCGAATAGAAAGTACAGTATTTTATATTACCTCTATCAATGTTTCAGCTGCAGACTTGTCTTTAAAATTATAAGTAAATATTAATCCATTCATATCCAACTTTGTGAAAATGTTAAGAAAATAACCATCTTTTAAATATATTTTTCTGAAAAAAAGTTAAAAATGGCCTTTTTGACATTTTAAAAAGCGAAAATTTGGAATTGGTTTAAAAAAAATTTTCTTTCAAAATACCTATTGAGACATATTATATGTCACCTAGTTTAATGTCTTTAAAATGACATCTAGTTGAGTTCTCTAGGATAAAGGGTTGCTAAGTAATAAAATATTTTATGAAAATAGGAGTTCACTCAAAATATGCATATCTCAAGTTCCACATTTGGAATAGCGACTCATCTCAACTGCATGCTGTTTTCTATGACTTCGGGTTTACATTGATGTTTTAATCTTATGCATCATGGTAGCACAGGCAAATACTTTATATAGAATTATTCCTTAATTCTTTTGTAATTTGTCATTTTAAATCAGATTAGATCAGATTTTGATTTTCAATTTTACTCTGATAATGTAGTTTTTGATCATTCTTTCCTCCCATCCTCCTTAAATTAAAATCTTTGATTCTAAAGGACTTTGACTTAAAAAAGTTTTCGTATCTTTTATTTCATTTTCTAATTTTATCCAGAAAGAGTTTTAATTAAAGGGTTAAAATAAAGTTTTTTAGATATTGGGAAGACAGTGGCACCTCTAAAGTTAACACACGAAACAAAATAACACTGAAAATGAAACAGATAATTCAAGTGTAAGCAATTGCACTGGCAACAAATATATTAAAGGAGCACAATTAACAACCAAAAATCCTGAATTCATATTAATAATTAATAAAATGATACTGTGTGCTCTTGGGACACAAGTAGATATCCTGACACAGCTGTTTCATTCTGATGGTGCTTATCAGTCATGAATACACAGGAATACTTCTGAATACACAGGATTTCTGTATGGAAGTAGTAGTGGGACTTCAGAAATTAAAAGAAATTTACTCTGAAAATGAAACAGGTGATTCATAATCAAGCAATTACACTGGCCACATCATTTATTTATTTATTGAAAATTTTTAACTTTCATGAATTTTGAGATTTATACATTATTAAAGTACAATTTTGTCTCTAATGTTATTTTTGTTGATGAGGTCTATTTAATATCACATGCCCAAAATACTTTTCATTCAGATTATTATAATTAATATATTCACCTTAAGATTTTTATTTTCAAATTTAGGCGTCCCTTTTGCTGAATCAATTAGCTGGTTTGGAGGAAGGCTATAATCAAAGAATAAAAGCCAAAAAATTACCTTCTTTGGAGGAGTTAAGAATGGAATTTGGAACAATGGGATTTCTGTAAGAAGTTATTTATAAATATTTCTTTTAAATTGACTTAGATAAATAAAAATATCACATACATTTAAAAAATAACAAAAAAACATTATCATAAGCCAGGACGTTTCGATCTGCAGGAAAACTGCAAGATCAAAACGTCCTGGCTTATGGTAATGTTTTTTGTTATTTTTTAAATGTGTGAGATATTTTTATTTATTTGATTTTTGATAAATATTCATTCCACACGTTAAAGTTGAATTTATAATTTAAATTGAGTTTTTCTTTTTTTTTTAATAAATATGTCAGAATACTTTTATATTACTTTTAGACTTATTAGTTTTTAATATGCTTTAAAAAATATTTTTGAGAAAACTCAATTAAAATAAAACTTGTGGGAATTTTTGTCAGCAACATTGAGAAAAATAAGCTGAAGACTCATTGCCATCATTGTTGCCTTGATTCATTGATTTGTCTATGATTTGCAGTTTTACAATATCAATTATTATATCTTTAGTATTAAAGTTTATATAAAATTATAATAACTTTTAAAAAAATTTTTTACACATAAGAAGGAATAACTTGATAAAGTATCTTGGTGTTGATCAATAATAGTATTGATTTTAAGGTATATCATAGTATACCATTTTAAGGTATGTTAGCTTTTTTGAAACTTATTTTGATTAAGCCTAGACTGCTAAGAACTCATTTCCTCCAGCATATAATCTTATATCCATTAAAGAATTGATAACTTGTCATTGATAACTTACCATCACATTTACCTTTTGCATTTTTATAGAAATCCAGCAAATTAATGAATACAAGCTTATGCAAGCTATTAATCTTTGTGTTGAAAAATGAGTTTATAGTATATTAAGTAGATTACATTTGCTCATTTTAAAGAAATCAAATGGCTAATTCACAAATATTTAACAGGATAGCTTATGAAGTTCAATCCAATGACTTTGGAATGTTAATCTTCAATCTTCAAATAATAGTTATAAAAAATCTCTGGACTACATAAAACAAATTTTTATTTTCAATTAAAAAAATTATTGCTACATGAATAAGAGAAGAAAACAAAAAATTACTTTTTAATTCTAAAATATGTCGCAATGAATGATGTTAAGCAATCGAAGTTTTATCAAAATCTTATAATTCCACATAAATACCTCTATGTTGTATTTATTGCAATTTTTTTGTATGCTCTTTCAGTTAAATACTGGATAAATATTTCAGTTGATTTGTGGAATATTTTTAATAACACTGACTCCACTTCATGTCTAAGTAACTATATCTTCATTGATAAATATATTGGCATACCAATCTGCTTGATATGCTAGCTATTATTATACAGGGTATTCAAAATGATTGTCAGGGTTTTAAAAAATCACCACACATAGTACAAATGAGATATGAAGACGACACCTTATTTATTGTGTAAGAAAACTCAACAAGTTACAGACATTCAGTAGTTCTATGGTTGCACGCCAAGAGTCATTGATTGCAAATGGCAGCCAACGTTAGGGAGAAGACGTTTTGCACTCTCAAATGTCATCGCAGTCGAAACCCTTACCATTGTCCAATGGCTGTTTTGTAAGAAATTTAGAAAGGATCCTCCTCTCATTATTCAATTCCAGGTAGTATACACAAGTTATGGAGACGGAGTGCCTGTGTAAGGGAAAAGACGGGGGTGTGCCTCCATATCTAAAGTGAAAGTAGACCAGATCAGAGCAGCCTTCCTACTTAGTCCTATCAAATCAACTGTGAGAGGCAACAGGAAACTAAACATCCCACAACCTATGATGTGATGTGTGTTACAGAAGCATCTACGAATTAAGCCATATCGCCTAAAGCTGCTTCAAGCGTTAACACCTGATGACCAGCACCGCAGGGAACTTTTCTGCACAGAACTGCAACAATTGATGGGAGCAGATGGTTTTTGTGACAGGCTTGTTTTTAGTGATGAAGCAACGTTTAGTTTGTGTGGAAAGTCAATCGACACAATGTTAGAATTGGAGGATGGAAAATCCCCATCATTTTGTTCAACATAAGTGTGCATCCCCGAAGGTCAATGTGTTCTGTGCGGTTTCCAAATTTGGGGTATATGGCTCTTTCCTTTTTGTAGAACAGACAGTAATAGGATTGACTTACCTCAGTATGGTCACTGACCAATGCGCCAGTACCTGGGTTCGAATCCCGGTCGTGGCATGGTTGTTTCTTTCGTCTTCTTCTGTGTGTTGTGTCCGCTGGGGACCCGAAATCTGCTCTGTAGGTAGTGGTCCCCATTTGTCTTCTATATGTTACAGGCTATAGTATGGTCACTGAATTGCTCCTACCCCAGCTGAATGATGACGGCGCTGATTTCATACTACAACAGGATGGTGCCCCATCCCATTTCCATCCGGACATCAGGGCAGTTTTAAACCAGCACCTACAACAGTGCTAGATTGAACATGGAACTGATTGTGATGAGAATCTCCTATCATGGCCACCCCATTAGTCGGACTTAACACCATGTTATTTTTTTTCCTCTGGGGCTACGTAAAGGATCACGTCTTTGTCCCCCCTTTACCTGCAACCATCCTGGATCTAAAGGTGGGTATCGAGACCACCATTGGAAACATCACTGCTGATATGCTGGAATGTGTTTGGTCAGAATTGGACTATTGTTCGATGTCTGCCGAGTGACACATGGCGTCCATATTGAGCATTTATAATGCATGTCTGTAACTTGTTGAGTTTTCTTACACAATAAACAAGGTATCATCTTTGTATCTCATTTGTACTACATGTGATGATTTTTTTAAAAATCTCAACAATCATTTTGAATAGCCCTGTATTTGTCGGCTAGAAACAATGTGCAACTTCTCTTTGGTTATGACCTGAATGTTCTACATCAGTCTTAGAATATTTAATATCAGCTGTAAAAGTTATATTTTCCTTACTAAAATACTATTTATCCTATTATTCTAAAAATTGTCAAATGATTGCTTAAATATTTCAAGTAAAATTGATATGATTAGAAAGATAGTTACACTTTTAATTCTATAGAATAATAGAGGTTCATTATAATATCTGATTTCAGCCTCTTAAGGGTACAATAGTGGGATAAAGTTATCATCAGAAGGTGTATGAACACCTATCAAATTTTTAGTGCCATGCCACACTGCCTACTGTACATGTAAGCTATAACTGGAAACATATTAAATCATCTATTGTACAGTACTGACTTTGCACTAAGTGATTTCCATCTCTTTTAAATCCCAGAAGAAGTATCTAATTGGTAAGCAGTATAGCTGATGGCAGCGTGCCACTTACTGTTATTTACTGCTATGTAAATCTGTTTAATTTTTACATAAAAGTTTTTGTTGCATTATTGTTTACATCATTCTAAAAGTTAAATTTAAAGTAACTTTTGGTTTATTTTTGTTAATACTTTAATTATTTTTCTTTTATAGTAAAGCTGTTGTAAGTTCACTTTCTCTTTCATAATTCAAAATAATGATAATTCCTGATTTCTAGTTTTAGTTCCCTCTTCGTGACAATTTTTAATACTTTTTTTTGTTTTTTGTTTCTTTTAGTCAATTTCAGGTAAATTTAGAGTATTTTAAATGGAATATGTTATATCATTATTAAGAAGAAGAAGAAGGTGCAGAGAGCTGCACAGAAATTGATCAACTTAGCATTATTATTAGTTGTATTCTTAATTTCTTAAAATATTTGTAAAGATTTTGTTAGTTTCAATCACTCCTGTTATCCCAACATCTGCCAACTTTTTTTCCCCCGTATAGATTCTACATATTACTCTTAATTCATAAATTTATTTTGCTTTGATTGTTCATTTGAGCCCCTGTAATAGACAGTAAACATTGATCAATTCTATTATCGATTTCTCCATTTTAAATTTGTATTATGTAGCTTCCTATCAACAAACCTTCTTTTTAATCTATTAAAGCTGTTGCCACCACTTTCCTCATTGCTGCTAAGTAGATAATCTAAAATTTATATTGAGAACTAACCATCTTACTGTCTTCTTCTTCTTTTTTTTTATGTTTTTTTTAGCCATTTGATTAACTCCCCTTTTCTTGCCCCTTAATTTTCTGTCATTGATATTGGCTGTCATAATTGCTTTCCGATTCCCTGTGAAAAACAGTTTGGTTTGTTTAATTGATATGAGGACATCCTATTTAGCATCAAAACTGATTTTCTCTTGTCACAATAACAGTTTAAGACAATAGAATATCAATTTTTTATCAACTAAAATTTAAATTTTCAACCTTTCATTTAACATGGAATGGTATTTATTGTTATCAGCAATATCTTGAAATCTGCAGTAACTCATATTGTTATACCTGAATGAAATTAAAAATTCATCAAATTTGTGACTGCTAATTTCCTCATTTCTATATTTGGATAAAATTTCTGGTTCCTTAATATTTGCATACTGGTTCATCCCAAGGTTACAGTCTTCTAGTTGTAGGAAGCTCACAAAATTGACTAGACAGACATAAACATTTTATATACCATACTAACTGTTCTATCTCTTGGGAAGAAATTCCTATCATAAGTTTTGTGTACTGTTTCAATGATCTCTCCATAACATCATCAATTTTAGCTTTCTATGTTGTCAGAAATACACAAATTTGACTGGACAGACATACACCTTTAGGATTTTTATGTATATGAATTGTTTTGTAACTTATGAATTAGAGAAGCTTTTGATGTACAAAACTTTTATATCACATATTTTTAAACAAACAAAGTACAACAAATAAGTTTTTGATGAACTAATTAGTAAAAAGAATGAGTTACTCTTTGATAAAAAAAAAAATCACCAAAAATAATAATCAAATCATTGTGGAAATTAATCATCACCTTGTATATAAATAATAAATTTGCTTTCAGTTCAAACAGCAACTACCACAAGAGATATTGCAATCTGAAAATTAGATGGCGGTTCTGCAGTTTTATAAATTGCATTTGAGTTAAGTTAAGAATGCTGTGATACATCAGTCTTTGAACAACTGAGAATTTAAAAAGGAACCATATAGTTGGCCTTTGTGTGGCTGACTGGTCAAGCCAAGTTATTGCTGTACATACAGATTATACACTACTACTACTACTCGTGAATGGGCCCCAACAGACCATGTACTAGCCCCCCTGACAACGTCAGGACAAGACTAGGAAATCAGAGATAAGAATTCACTTCCCATCGAGGATACACCTGAGAGAGTAAGTCCCAGGGTGAAACGGATGAAACACAGAAGAAGAAAGAAACAGCCATGCCACGACCGGGATTCGAACCCAGGTGCCGGCATCTAGATTGCTTGACCAAGCCGGCACGGCTCATATATATATATATATATATATATATATATATATATATATTTTGGGTGATTCATAAAGTACTGGGAAGTAATGGTGGTTTTCACCGCCCCCATATCTTTTAAACTACTGCTCATAAAAATCTGAAACTTTTTATATAAAATCGTAAAACATATAAGAGTTATATTTTCATGTTATTAATTTTTATTGTTATTGAAATTCATTTTATTTGCATTCAAACACCCTCAATATATCATATTTTTAAATAACTGTTGTGATATTGTTTAAACTCTAAAAGTCTGGATCCAATATTCAAATGATACAGAAACCTAATTAGGAAAATTTAATCTAAACACTTTTGTCATTAATTCCTTTGTTTAATTTAAAAAAAAAAAAAAAAAAAAAAAACTATATTTTTTTTAAAAATGCATTCTGACAAATGACTTTTGGGAGACAGTCAAATAATTTTTTTGGATAATAATTTTGATATATTGGGGGTGTTTGAATGCGAATAAAATGAATAAAATAATAACATGAAAACATAATATAACTCTTAAAATATAACTCTTATACGTTTGACGATTTTATATAAAAAGTTTCATATTTTTATGAGCAGTAGTTTAAAAGATATGGGGCGGTGAAATATATAGAAAATATATGTGTAATATATAGCAGTTAAATTATAGAAAATAAGAAATTTGCTGATAACAAGAAATAATATTTAAAATTTTCCTTGTTAAATCTGACCCCGCCCCCAATATTTTAGATTTAGTTTAAATTAGCTGATAATGAGCAAGATTTAAATTGATAGAATTTCTTGTTACTTAAAATGAAAGTGAATTTGTATTAATTTAATAAATTAATAATTTTTAATTTTTCTACTTTCTGAAATTTGGAGGAAATCATTTTATTACTATTATAGTCATTACTTCAAAGAATTTGATCTTAAATAAGAATTAATTATTCTAAAATATACTGGCCTTTCTCTGCCTCTAACATACACTTGTTCCACCCAAAGTTCCTCAACTACAGACCTTCTACCAAACTCGGAGCTAAATTTTAAACTGCTGCTATATACTGGTCAGAGCTGATCTCTTGCTAGTACAACTTCAGTGTACATATCCATTTATGGTATGTGCATTTATATTATTATATTAGCTAAAAGACCCGTTCTTTGCTCGGGTTACAAAAAACAAAAGTCCTAATGTGGATGATAAAGAAATTGCAATTGCAAGATCACTTTAAAACTTTCCCGGTTGGTACAAAAAAAAAAATAATAATGCAAAAGGTCTGATCTCATTACAAACCTCTATCTATCCCCAAAACCCCATAGAAGTATCCTTCAACCATGCTTGCCCATCCACTCACAGCCCTCCCGTATACACCCATAGCTCCATGTTATTTGCCTTTTTTAACTCAACATTCCTAGATATGAAATTAATATCGAGATCGGAAAATATAAGACTTCCTACCAATTTCTCCCCTTCACCCTCCCGTTTATACTCCTGGTTCCAGGTTATTCGAATTTTGTAACATCATAACCCTATCACTTCAAACCTTTCCCAGTTCATAAACCTTTCATAAACCTTTTCCAGAGCAGTATGTATGGGATTCTCACACAATCTCAAAACTGTTGGCTATTTATTTTTACTTCTTTATTGTAGTTATCCAACTGGCATGAAACCTCACATGTGAAACAGCGGATGCCATTTAAATTTCAAATTCCATTAAATTTCAGTTATAGATCACACATATATATTATAAATTTAACAGGAGTCAGAGGAGCTAGGATTTTCTTTTTTCTGAAAATTGAAACTGCATAGAATATTGAAATCAAGAGCTTTAATTAAGAGTAACATTGTTTTTTGATTATTAAATTTTTAAATATAAACAGATATATAAAATAACTCTTAAACATCTCTTTTTCAATTTTAAAGGATGTTTCAAATATCTGGTGATCTTGAGGATTTAGAAGCGGCACTAAATAAAAGTGGGAATCAAAAACGTGTTTTAGGATCCGGTTCTTGTTCTGCTCTAATAAAAGTTTTGCCCAACAATGCAGATATATTTGTTTCTCATGTTACTTGGAACACATTTCAATCCATGCTTCGAATACTGAAAAGATACAACTTTCAATTCCACATGACATCTGCTGAAGGTAAGAGTATTGAAATTTTTAATTATCTATGCTATCTCGAATCATCCATTATGAACAACCAATTTTCTGAATATTATTATAATACATTTGTTGATTTAATTAATTTTTGTTTTCTGAATTGCCCTACTCAAGAAAGAATAAAGATGGGTAAAGCCCTAATACTTGGAAAGCTTTTTTCTAAGTAATTATATACTGTATACAATATTTGATCAACAATTTCATTAGAAATGTTTGAATTAGTGTCCTAAAGATTTAATATCTATTAAATTTAGTATTATTAACAACTATAAAAGATAAATAAGATGAAAACTGTTCTTCTAAATGTAAAATTTTATAAAGCTATAAAAACCAAGGCCATATGAGGATTGAATCTCAAATGGTGAGGTCTTCTACAGTAGGGGTTAAGTGCTAGCCATTCCACCACATTGATTGTTTACTAGAAGCAGTTGATTTTCAATCAAATTTAAATTCTTAATGATTTGCTGAAGAACTTTTTTAATATCTCTAGAAATCCAGTTTTGGAAATCTTTGTATCATCAAAGTATCATATTTTTGTGAACTCTCTGTGAACCATTCAGTGTGGATAATTATAGATTCTAGTGCTTATAAGAAGCTTTTTTTCAGTGATTTCTTTAAAAAAAATAATTAATGCAGAGAACTTACTGCAGCATCAAGTAGTATTGTTATCTGTCTCTGTGAATCATTATTTTGTTGCATGTTTGGATTGGATAGTATACATTATTCTACCCCCATACATCTTTAATTGTCATCTATGAAGAAAACATCCAAGCTTAAATCTTTCCGTATTCATTTATAAATATAGTTTCCATATTTTTTTCTTACCTCTTCTCTCTTCATATTATATTAAAAATAATACATCATCACACGAATTGCAAATAATATTTAATGTTGCAAATTTTCGGAAAAGAATGTATTGCTTTCCCTTCTTCAAGCTTTTCTAACATTGAAGATAAAACAATTAGTTTCATAACAAAATGCAATATTAATACCTGATTCATATAACAGTTCACAATAATAATGACAATAACCAAAAAAAAATTAAAAAATGGAATTTTACAAATAAGTGATGTGACATAATACATTCAATAATAAAGTTTTGTAAATTCTTCTTTCCGTTTTCATTTCGGAGAAACCTATTTGTTTTTCCTCCCAAACCTTTGATAGAACAATCAGAACAACGATGGAGACTATTATCTTTTTTTTTTTTTTTTTTCCAATTATCACACTGCTTTTACTACATTTGCTTTCTTTTAAAATGGCTAAAAACTATTCCACATCTTCCACAGTCTTGGACATGAAAGTTTACCTTCAGGCTTTGTACAACAAAAATAATTATTTACAATATTGTTTAATAACTATAAGGATATATTGTGGATTTCCCTTAAATGTTTCCCCAGAGTTTGTTTGTTTGGTTTTTAATGGCACAAAAGCATCTTTGGTTAAGCTATTATGTCAGCTTTTCAATTGTAGTTAATCATATGTGTAGGTAGCAGGTAAATTTTCTGTTAACTGTTTTTGAATTTTAGATTTTTGTTGTATTTACTAGTTATTCATTTCTTAATCCTGTATTACATTCTATGAGCTTTTGGGTATTGAATTACTATCTAATGAGTTCCAGTAACGCATCCATAAAGCGTCTTGACTGTTTCTTCTCATCAGTCTGTCAAATCTCTTCAGATCAAATCAAGATTATCTGTTCCACTTTAAATTAATAAACCATTTAATTTCCAACAATGGGTTAGCTTATCTACAGCATTGGATATGTATCAAACTACTGAAGAGTATTGCATATTGTTATCATATATGTTACTTCAGTGATTGGCTCATCAGCTCAATTAGCTTCTAATGCCCTATCTTTTCTGCATACTCAATAAGCTATTGTTAACAACAAAATTTTTGCTTCCTGCTGTATCTCAGGTTTTAAAATAAATCCTTCCATGTGACTCATTCTTAGGAATGCCATCTGTCTTCTGAAATCTGAGTTGCTGTACTTTTTCTCTATGAGACTTAAAGTTCTTTAGGATTCTTCAAAGCTACTTTTGATTGCCTGTTTGTCTTCAAAGGACGTTTTTTTATAGTTTCTTAGTTTCAATGTCCAATGTAATATTATTTTGTGATTCTAGGTTCCTTTTTGAGCCTCCTATTGTCCAGAAAATCTTTAATTTTTATTGGTTGCCTTTGGCAAAAAAACTTACTTCAGTTTAAGGTAAGAACACCTTTTTGTGCTGTGAAGTCATTATATTATCCTATATTAATGATATAGAGAGAATATTTCATTGAACCATGCCATGATGGAAATTGCATTTGATATTCTAAGATAACTTTAGATTGAAGTTTTCTTAAATTTCTAAGCTATCTGGGAGCACGGCAGTAGGGTTGCCACTTCAGAACTAAGTCTCGCCCGGAGACGATGGCTAACCCCCCCCCCCCCCCCCCCCAAAAAAAACTCATGTATACATATGCGATTTTTTTTATTTATGTAAATTAACAAATTCAGAACCCACATTCCTACAAATTAAGTACAATTCTAATGATTGCAAAGTAGTTCTTTAGTGTTTCTAATAATACAGCTTTCTTGGATTTTCCTTAATTTTAAATCTTTTTCTTTAAACATAATTTTAACATTTGGGTCCATGACGTGCCCTAATTTCAAACAATATTCTGCAACGTCGGAAATATCTAAATTTTTCACTTTTCAACGCTCTACCGTGTTCTAACTATAATAAATTTTTTGAGTATTGTTTTATAAATTTATTTACATTTTTATTATTTATATGTATACATTCAATTTTACTTACACAAACCGGAGAAATAATAATTAAACTCGGAGCCCGGAGATAACTCACTGAAACCCGGAGAGGTGGCAACCCAACATGGCAGTGCCCCGCCAAGACGAGCCGAAGGCAGGAAAGGCACTACGTACCTTTTCTGGAAGCGTTTCGTCGTATTTTCGAACTCTCATAGCTTCGGCCTGGATAATACTAGAGAGCTTAAATTTTCAGGATAAGATGCAGTTAGGAGACTAATGAAATACGCTAAGTTTCATTTATTTAGCTTTTATACTTTGGATTTTATTAATATCTAAAATACGTCGATTCCGTCACTGATTCACTGACTGACTGACTGACTCATGATCATCAAAACCTCTAGGGTACTTCCTGAAGTCCTAGGAAGCTGAAATTTGGTATGCAGGCTAGGATTAGCACACAAACAACAAAAAAATTAAGAAATCCGTAACTTTCACCCTCCAACCCCGCATAAAGGGGGGGGGGTTATGTATTATCTAACCCTCATAGCTTCGTCCTGGATAATACTAGAGAGCTCAAATTTTCAGGATAAGATGCAGTTACTATACTAATGAAATACGCTAAGTTTCATTTATCTAGCTTTTATACTTTGGATTTTATTAAGATCTGAAATACGTCGATTTCGTCCATGATTGACTGACTGACTGACTCATGATCATCAAAACCTCTAGGGTACTTCCTGAAGTCCTAGAAAGCTGAAATTTGGTATGAAGGCTAGGATTAGCACACAAACAACAACAAAAATTAAAAAATCTGTAACTTTCACCCTCCAACCCCTCATTAAGGGGGTTCCGGTTCTTTATTAAATAACAATTTCTGATAGGTATATCCCACCCAAGACATTTCATGTAAAATAAGTTGCCAAGACTCACATGCTCATAACGCTTTCACTGTTAAAAAGTTATCAGATCTCATCTTACAAAAAGAAATGAAATCCCACCCAAAACACTTCGTGTAAAATAAGTTGCCAAGACTCACATTCTCATAACGCTTTTACTGTTAGAAAGATATGAGCTCTCATGTAGAGCCAAGCCCCTAACTCTACAAGCCCTAACTCTAAAAACCTAAAATCTTGGTCAAAAAGTATGGCTTGGCCGTTTCATGGAACTATTTCATCCCACCCAAAACATTTCATGTAAAATACGTTGCCAAGACGCTCATAACGCTTTCACTGTTAAAAAGTTATCAGATCTCATGTACAGCCAAGCCCCTCACTCTACAAGGCCTAACTCTAAAAACCCTACTATCTTGGTCAAAAAGTATGCTGTGGCATACTCCATATCCTTTACATAACTCCATGGGATTGTCTGTGTGACAGCCACGAAACGGCCAAGCCATACTTTTTGACCAAGATATAGGGTTTTTAGAGTTAGGGCTTGTAGAGTTAGGCCTTGTAGAGTTAGGGGCTTGGCTCTACATGAGATCTCATATCTTTTTAACAGTGAAAGCGTTATGAGCAAGTGAGTCTTGGCAACTTATTTTACATGAAATGTTTTGGGTGGGATTTTACCTGGATGCTTTCATGTGAATTTTATGTTCATTAAGGAACAAGCAAGCTTCTGAGGCACCTAAACTGTTGCTAAATTTTCATAAAGCTTTTCAGAAAATGTTTTGCCAAACAGAAAAAAAACTCCAAAAAACTATGGAATGAAATTTTACTTCAGTATTAAATTTTACTACATTCGTACTTTATTCAGTATTATTTTTTTACAAGTTTTATTTTTTAATTTAGATAGTCCCATTATTCCTGGAAGTAAAATGGTGTTTTCATCCTATCCTGGACCAGTTGGGTCTCAAGATGATTTTTATTTGCTATCATCAGGACTTGTAAGTATTATAATCAAAATATATTCATGATACAATTAGTGCAATAAGGCAAAAATGTTTACTGTTTAATTAATCATCACATTGAGAAATTTCAGTGATTTATGTTACAGCCAAGTCACACGGAAGAAGTTTCTGTGTGAGTTTTTATCAGACACTAGTAACTGAGAAATGTTACTATGTGATTTGCTTCTCATTGTTTTCAGTGGCAGAACTGTAAATATGAAGAATCCTATTTTTCTGTCTCTTCTCATTAACAACAACCAATCAGGCTCTTCCGGAGTGATGATGTCACTCCACAACATCGATGGCAATGAATATGCACCATTTTTAAAATGTCATGAGTAGAAAAACTGTTGAAACTTTAATTGATTGTTTAATTAAATCAATTGATTCAATTAAACTTAATCTTTAATTTGAGTTTATTAATTTTCCTTATAAAATTTTCATAGAGACCTGTGAATTCTAGACAGAGATATCACCAAATCATTGGATCTCGTCGTGATTGGTTCTTTTTGTATAAAAAGCAGCACCAATCGCACACAGTATTCCTTCTCGTTTCCCTTCTCGTCTGAATGGAACTGAATTTTTTTCAGTGATGAAAATGTAAGGAATAAACCAAAGGCAGAAAAGTAACACAGAAACTTCTTCCATGTGATTTAGCCTTAATAAAGTTAGAGCACCACACGCTATTGATCCAGTGTAGACAGAAATGGAGCCAAAACATTGGATCTCATTGCTAATTGTTTCTTAGGATAAAAAAGCATCTCCAATCACATGCAGCATTCCTTCCATTTTCTCATACTGTCTCAACACTACTCAGTTTATTTCAATGGCAGAAATACAAGGTATAAACAAAGGCAGAAAACTCATACAGAAACTTCTTCTATGTGACATGGCCTTTAGAAAAACGAACACTATAAAATTTTTTTAGTTTTTTATGGGAAAAAAAGAATAAGAAAGGACACATATCACACCAGATATGAATAAGGCTTACAAAAAATTCTTAGTACTAATCAGTACAAGTAATTGTATATAGTACTTATTTCAGAACCTGAGAAGAAGGGATAGTCATAGTGAATTAGGATGGGAAATCATACTTTTACAGATCACATCCTGATGTAGAAGCAAGAAGCAGATTAACTGATTTTATTACCAGTTTATTTCTAATCTTACAATATGAGCCTCACTTTTATCTAGTGAATATAAAATAGTGGAATAATGTCTGTAGCTCCTGAAATCTGCCATTCTTTTTTTTTTAAGTGTCTAAAATTTTTTATTATTTTCACTTTTTACTTTGTGTCTCATACTTTATTACATTTTATCTTAAAAATATATTTCAGCTTATATCATAGTCTTAAAAAACTAGAAGATTTGTTCTACTGTATAATTCGTACTTATTAAATTATACGAGGGATGACATGCTAACAGATATTTGCATTTCTGATACCATTCATGCCTACAAACGCCCCCTGGTGGTGATTTTTAGAACACATTTTTTTCAATGAATGTTCTTCCCATTCAGTCATTATGACGTACTGCAAATTTGGTGCCATTCCGATAAGTAGTTTTTTCTGTAGAGTGCGTGGAATAGATGAACTTTAATTATAGACACCCTGTACTTTCTTCCAAATATAATTATTTTTAAAACAAACCAAAAAAAAAAATACTATTAAAATAATTATAGCATATTAGATTAAATCCACAATTACACCAAAATTATTTAGGATTCTTTTCCAAAAAAAAAAATCATCATCGTAAACAAATATACAAGTTACATTTCCATCTAAATATTTATATTATTCCAACATAAAAAAAATATTAATGTAAAATTTACAAATTTCACAAGATAACATTCGTCCCTTGCTGTAGTTGCACATGGACAGTTTTGATTTTGCGTTCTTTGAACACTTTTTATATCCTGGAATTGATTCCACAGTCAGGAAACTGAAACATCGTGACACTCCAAGAGCTTCTTCTACTACTTGTTACGTCTGACCTGCTTCCAGCCTGACAGTAGCTCTCCATTTTGTTGATTCTGGTAAATAATGCTGTTCAGACATTCAAACCGAAGACTTCAAGAAACACGATGTCACAATAAACTTCTCAGAATATGGGAAGATCTTTATTTTAATCCTAATCTGTGATTTATGCATTGTGGTGTTACAGACTAATTTGCATGATTCTGTGTCTGTGTTACACTCAACTTGCGTTTCCATAATGTTTTTATAATGTTGCCAAAGTAATATATTCCCCTAAATGTTTTGACAAGTGTATTTTACTTTTGTTTTACTGTACAGCAATGATATAAGTTCGATTCTTATTCTGCCAACCATTAAAGATAATCAATTGCTTTTTTTTTTTTTTTTTTTTTTTTTTTTGTGTATATTAATAAAATGAATTTTTTAAAAAAACTGTATACACTAAAAAGGTTGCACTCCATATTTTATTTTAAAAATGTTTATTTTGATGCTGTTTTATATCTTACTGCTGTTATTTCTGTACTGTAATTAACTGGAGAGAGATTTATCTTCAGTGATCATTTGAGTGACACATCCTGCAGTTCATATCTTTTGGTTTTAATGAAACAAATTTAGCAATTATTTATTTTATTTAGGATGTGTTTAAGAAGTTTAATGCTTTTTTTTTTTTTTTTTTAATATAGGTCTCACTTGAAACGACTATTGGAAACAATAATAAAGATCTCTGGAAGTACGTTCAACCCACTGGAATTGTTTTAGAATGGATGAGAAGTTTAATAGCTAACAGATTAGCTACAGATGGAAATACCTGGACAAAATTATTTTTGCAATATAACAGTGGAACGTAAGTTCATTTTTAATTCCTAATCAGTATCTTTTAAGATATTTTATAGTTTTAAATCGAACATTAATTAAAATTCCTTGATGTATTGTCCAAATAAAGGCTACTTTCCTAGGAAACAAATTGAAAAAAAATGATACACTAGTTATGATTCTTGTAGTAATTTCTTTCCTTCACATTTCTTCTTAGCTCAGTAGTAAAAAAAAAAATGAGACTTCAAGCTCTCGTGTCTTTATTTTGTGTCACAGTTTGAAACCTACACATAGCAACATTTATTTCTTATTATTATTAAGGTTATAAGCACAGCCTTAGTAAATTTATATTATACATAATTTGCTTTTAAAATTTTGGAGTGACATTTTTAAAACTTTAAACTGTTAATAGCTTCTGGCACTTTCTTTTTCATTGTTTTCTTCTTTCAACTTTTGGGTTCTATTATCATCTGGATTGTAAGTTGGAAGTAATCATTTCTGATTTCAGTGCCTCTCCAAACTAGTGTTTCTCACTTATTTCATCCTTTCTTTTTTAACAATTATATAATCAATTATTGATTTTCCCTTCTGTTAGGCTTAACACTTGTTTACACATGTAGTTCCTTATATTTAAATTGAGTATTGGTAATAGATTTTTTTTTTTTTTTTTTTGATAATGCATATATAAGCAGTCCTGAAAAAAAAGAAATAGAAATTGCATGTTTTTCCATCAACTTGATTGCACGAATCTTCAATCTAGTTGATGAGTCCTAATAAGAACAAAACAGCTGTCCCAGATTCCTGTTGATGATAGCTCAAGGCATGAATGCAATGTTTCTCTTTATTTTTTTTTTTTATATTTCAATTTGCGCACATCAACCCCTCCCCTCTCCCCCATATTAAGCAGTCTTTCTCCATTGTCAGAGCAAACATTCTCATGTTTACCAATAACATTTCCTTTCTCTTCTGGTTTGTTGTGCACTCTTGCATTTAAATCTCGTAAGATGATTGTACTACCAGTGTTTATAAAGTCTAGATGGAGTTCTTCATCTAGTTATTATTTATTTTTCCACTATTTCATCTTTATTTTGTCCTTTAAATAGTACCAAACTGATTTTGTTACCTTCTTTATTTACATTAAATACTATGATGAATTTTCTATTTGTTACGTGTTTGACAGAATCCTTGGAAATTAGGGAGCCTACTCCTGCCCTTACTCTCTCCACTCCACTGTATTGGATGGATTGAATCCATTCCGTAAAGTCTCTCATCCACTTTCTTTCTTTTTTATTTCTGTAATGGCCAAATATTTCACTTTAGTCTTTTGTAATTCAGAGACAAGCTCTACTTCTTTTCTATTTATACTTATTTTATGTTCCAGATATCAAAGGTCAATATCTGTTTTCCATGCCAGTTTGTTCTTACAAATGTCTATCCATTAGCTGTTTGCATTCTTTTAACCAAGTTAAAAAGATGTAAGGTGTAAGATGATCCTATGCTCAACCCCAGCAATCCTGGAGAACTGATGGACTGCATCTTATGCTTCTCACCATCAACCTGCCTGGCATGGGAGATCCTACCCTAGGGATTGGTAGATCCTTAAACCATTCAAGCCTTGCCACCATCGTGAAGGTCATGTAGCATCCAAACGAGGAATTTCACATATCCGCATTAAAAAAAAATAATAAAATAAAAAAAAAATAATCCTAAATTGGATGAGTTATTTGAAATTACCTTGAAATTTTGTTTTGAACTAATTACTTTGATTTTGCAAGTTACAGATTGTTGCAGTGATTGATTGCTCCAGGTTTTTTTTTTTTTTTTTTTTTTTTTATATTGTATACTAAATATGCATAACCTATGATTATATATCAGATTTTTTATGACCTAAAAATATCTTAGAAAAATGTATGTATTTATGACTAAGAATTAAACAAATATAAACCTAAAAACTTAAAAAAGAAAAAATTAACAGCTCTCATCTTTCCAGCAATAAATAATAATAAAAAAAAAGACTTCTGTTTGGGATGAAGCAGGTTTACCTAATACTTTATCCTAAAAATATCCATGAATATGATAAAAATATGCTGTAAAACTCAAAAAGGTAAAAAATACACATAGAAACCATATTATTTGAATAGGAATAACCTGATAAGCCTTTATTTCCATTTAAAGATGGAAATGAAGATTAGGAAAAAAATGTCATCAAAATACTGGAAGAGGGAGTATTGAATCATGTAACTCCCATTCAGATTTAGAGAAGTAAAATTTTGGATTTTAGTTTGTTTTTTTTCTCAAGTTTTTCCCCTAAATTCAGGAAACCCTCTGCGCCTAAAATTGAATTAAATTAAAATTCTCTTTAGCTTTATTATTTTAAGCCTCACAGCTTCCTGATCCAAGTATTTATCATTCTAACTTTCATCATTTATTACTATTAGTCAGTAGATGATCAGTTATCTAGCTATCTGGGTAATAGTTTCTTTGGGCATGCATTTTGACTCTTCTGTAAACTATTACTTTTTTTTATATCAGGAGTTTTTGTTTTCATGCATTTATTTGTTGGAAAATAGGAAAAGAAATAACAGTATAGAATGAGTTTCAAGTTGCAAATACTGTGTCCTCCCACAATGAAATCTAAGTGGAATTAATTTATTAATTTTATTGAAGGATCAGGACAAATTTTGGGCATATTCATGAGAATTGTTGTAGAAATAGTTTACATTATTTTTTCATTATTTAGAAACATCACACAGGTTTCTGCCCTTGATCTGTCTCTTCAATTTGGTGTTTATCGCATATATTTTCCTTTGCAAATTTTCCAATGAAATTTTTAAAAAAATGTGTGGAAATTACCTGTGTAAAAATGATACCTATTATTTTGGCTTCTTCAGAATCTTAATAAAATTATCTTTTATATTTTTTCTTAAAACAAAGTCATTAAAACAGAATGTATTTTTTATTTTTGTATAAAATTTCATTAAAAACTAATTTTTAAAGCAAAGAGAACTTAAGAAATCTTATTATAGAGGTGTTTAAAGTCAAAGATAAGCTTTGCACAGAGAAGCCTAATACCTGGTTACAACTATCCTTATGAGCCATTGTAGATTTTGGTGTGCAGACAATCAAATTTGTCTTCTGCTCAAATGGAATCTTCACGTTTCACGTTCTTTGTTTCTTCTTTAGTTATTCAAATTTTCCTACTGATTTAGCCTAAAGTTTTAGAACAAGTTTTTGAAAAGTATATTTCTTAGGAACAAAATTCAGTGATAAAGGAAGTTTTTAAAACAAAAGTATGGATATTTAAATCAATAGAGTTTCAGTTATTAAATTTATTTTTATAAGCCTGTTACAGGCTAACATGTAAGTGCAATGAGACCCTAATATCATTCATCGTGTGTATATTATAATAATAAAATACGGACCATACACACAAAAAATCCAACAAAATAAAATTTATAAATGACTTGTTTCAGGGATATACCCCATCCTCAGATTACAAGTAACCAAAGACGAATAAAAACGGAACTTATAACGTCCCGAGATAAATACTAATCGGAGGATTGGGTATAACCCCAACCCATGTCATTTATAAACTTGATTTTGTTGGATTTTTTATGTGTATTTTATTATTACAACGAGACCCTCTCTGTGAAACTCCTTCACTAACTTTCCTACACTAAGCAAAATCACAAAAGATAAAATATATTGTAGATTCAGCTTGCCAATCGGTAAGCAGATGGTCGTATCTTAAGATTTTTTGTAAAATGGTTTACTCTATTGGAAAGGAAAGTCATCTGAATTGGGCTGTTCTACTGTCACTACTTAATTTGGATTTTTGTTGTTTTTTTATGAAAAAGGATCTCAAATGCATCTTGTGAACCGGTTTCATAACTCGCAGTTTCACAGACCACAGTTCACAACACTTTTCTCCTCTGTTTCCTTCTCAAAATGCATTTCAAGTTCCAACAGTTCCATCATCGTTGGTGACATTTAAGATCTTCTGTTTTAGTTTTACATGCATGGCAGCCTTGTGGCATCTATCCTGCATCTGGCTACCAATGAGCTTGAAGTCTACAGATCTTCAATCACGAAGTCACCCCACAGCCTTCCTAGATCATAGATTCATTCATATGGAGTCCTTCATATTCAACTATGGAGGATCATTTCCACGATGTCCAGTAACCACAACAACCTTGCTGGTCCCTTTGCACAACAGAGGGTGACAAAAACAAAGTTGAAAGACCATGTTTTTCCAGTGTTTCCCCCTTATACGGAATCTCCCAGGGTATCATGTGGTGACCAATTACCTACAATAATGTTTGGAAAAACCCTAATTTTCTAACATCTAGCAACCATCGTCATCTCCTTATTTCTATGGAAGGGGAGGTGAAAAAAGGTCCCTTAATCCAATCTTCAAGTGATTAAAATTTTGACACGGCATTGTCTCAGGTGCATTCACCTCTCTTTGTCTCTTAAAAAAAGAAAATTCCTTTCTCTCTCGGAAAAAAAAATAAAATAAATAAGATAAAATAATACATATGCCACAAACATTTAAAATAAAAATTCCACACTTACTTATTGTTAAATCCAAGTGCTACACATTCTTTTTAAGCTTGTTTTAAAATCTGTTGGCTATCATTGTAATTTTAACCTAGTAGATGTAAATCCCATGACTTTTTCGTTGATTTTATTGTGTATAAATGGAATTATTTTTAAAAAATACCTACAAATTATAAATGAATGTCTTTTTTTTTTTTTTTAAATTTAAAAATACCCTGAAATATTTTTTTTACTGGGGTTTGAAGTGTGAATTAATACTTTATTAATCTTCATCGAGAATGTACAGTGAAATTTCTTGTTGTCCAGATTATTTCTTGCCCAGCTTATGATAATAAATGTGAATTTTCCTTAACTTACTTTTTTATTGTAGATATAATAATCAATGGATGGTTGTTGATTATAAAAAGTTCTTGCCTGGATCTCCATTGAAAGATGGCTTATTGTGGGTAGCAGAGCAAATTCCCAAATATACAGCTCGTGAAGATAGGACAGATACTTTAAGAAATCAAAGCTATTGGCCAAGTTATAACACACCGTAAGAAAAAAAAAATTCAAAACAGTATTCTTTAAATAAGTTTACATTATATTTTTAATATTAGCATCCAAGTAAGACAGTCTTAATTAGTTAATATTAATTACTGATTTCAACTATTAACAATCAAACTTTTGTTAAAACTATTATTTTTTTCTTTCTCTTTTAGTTATTTTCCTTTAATTTTTAATAGAAGTGGATGCAATGAAAATGTTAAAAAGTTTGGTAATTGGTTTACTTACGATAAAACTCCTCGTGCTCTTATTTTTAAGAGGGATCATTCTCAGGTTAATAACTTAAAGACAATGATAAAGTTGATGAGGTATGTATTTTTCATTACTAATCTTGTAATTTTAGTGGAAACTTGATATTTAGGTTCACAAGAAACTGTGAATAAAATGTTAAAAATGATAAAATGAAATCCAAAAACATTTATTTTACCTCATCAATAAACTGTCTATTCTATCTTATCTATTTCAAAAATATATTTAATAAAAAGAAAATTATAAATGCTGAAACTTAAGATATGTAATTGATTTCAAATTATGGCAGTAAATAAGAAACATTTTTTTTTTGTATGAGAACCTACTCCTATTATTCATATATTGAAAGTTTTACATTAATGTTTGTCTTTCAAATAATCTGAGGGAAAAAAAAAAGGATTGTAAAGATCTTTTTCAATATGTCCTGTAAACATTGCTGTTATTTGAAGCCAGGTAACAGCTTCTAGAACCAACCAATGTTTTTTCATGTGAAGTAAACTAATAACTATCTTAAAACATCTATTTTCATACTCCAGTTCTGAAACTGTTTTATCAATCTGATGACATTGAAGTCAGTTCATTTAATTTTCCTGCACAAAGAAAGGCCAATTCATACTGCCTAATCTATTTTAATTCAAGCTCTTCAGTATAACTTCTTCTACTATAAAATACATCTGGAATTAAAATATTCAACATAACTGTTTTTTCATATATGAATTGCCTGGTCTATTACTTAATTGTTCTGTGATCATCATTCAAGCATGATTTTTGAACAGAATTTATACGAAGCATAACAAGATTGATGTTGACAGTGGTTACAGCAGACTAGTCATCAAGTATTCTTTCAAGACTTGAAAGAATATTTGAATAGATCTGCATCTAAACCCTACTCACCTGATCAGAAACTGTAGATGAGAAGTGTCAGCTCATTACAGACTCATTTCCCTTCAAAATTGTCATTTGTTTTTTATTCCAGTTCTAAAATTGTTTTATCAGTTTCATGATATTTGAAATCAACTCATTTAAAAAGCAATATTTTCTTTTCTTTCTTTTATAACTTGGACAACAAAAAATTTAGTATTAGAGAATTTGTATATTTATGATCATTATTTATGCTACAACTGCAAAAAGGAGTGTATTGCTAGCGCTTTTCACAATATGCTCCTGTAGATGCTAATAAAACCAATTTTGACGGAGAAATGGAAGCTATCTTACTGGACCTTCAATGTCTCTTACATAGACTTTATGCCTTTAAAAAGGTGGTTTTGTTGATTGATTCCAAAGTGGCTATACAAGCAGCGTCTTCAAATAAACAGCCGCAATCGATGAAGATTAACAACATAAGACAGGCCCTAAAGCACCTCCAAGCATTTGGGAAGACAGTTGTACTTCAGTGGGTTCCTTCGCATATTAGACTGGAAGGAAATGAGATTGCTGAAACATTAGCTTACATTACATTACATTTACATTAGCTAAAAAAAAGGCACCAAAATTCACATTAATGAAACACCATTGCCTGTCGATTTTTTTTTTTTTAAATAAAATGGACTGAGCAGTCAAGTTAAAAAATGAAAAACTATCCTTAATCGCTGGGGAGACAACAAGGGAAAACTCAGGAGGGAAGCTGGGGCAAATTTGAGACTTACGACAGCTCATGAATGCCTTGTGGCGCATCTAACAAGAATTGGCATATATGATTCAAATGAAAGCTTAATATGCCAAACTATCAACTCCATCATGGATGAAGAACACCTACTCTACTGCCCTGACCTTGATCTCAACCAACAAAAGCTTAAAAATTATCACCAATTCTATTGGGAGGCCTGATTATTGATGATGATGACCTTTCTATCATCTGCTTTAGGAACAACAACATGATCTATACGATAAGTAATAGTGATGCTCATTATTACCTTTCAGTGCCAAGTTTCAGTTTGACAGTAGCTTAAGCTTTATCCTGTGATTGATATTAAATTGGGCATATACAGTCGAACCTCCATATATCGAACTTCCACATATCGAAATTTTCTATATATCGAACTCTTAGCAAATCTCCATGTTCATTACATAGAAAAACTGTTTCTATATATCGAAAAAATCTCTATATATCGAAATTTTTTTTCAAGACTTTTTGGGATAAAAGTGTGGATAGAGTTGAATTGCTGATGAATGTAGATAGCGGAATGCGCAAAAAAGACATTTCAACTAAATTTGGTATTCCCGACTATTATAAAAAAATCGGAATGCCGTTGCTGATTATCCTACAGACGAAGAGATACTGAGTTCGTTTCATGAAACTGAAAAAGAAATCGAAGAACCAGAGGAAATAAATGAATCTGAAAACATTTCCAAACCATCGAAAAAAGAAATGCGAGAAGAGTTTGAAACAATACGTCATGGACTTCAATTCGCGGAAAATGTTCCTGATGAAGTTTTTAGTGGACTGAATAAAAGCTAACATTTCTTTGATGAACTTTCCGCAAAACTGGCTGTTCAGCAAGATATTCGAAGTTTTGTTAACAAAAATGTAATTGTGATCATTGTAACCACTGTGTGGATTATTGTTTTTTTTAAAGGTATGTAGTACTCAATAAATCTTTCAAATTAATTCATTTTTTATTTACCCGTATTAACTTTCATTTAATGTGTTTCGCGTATAAATTAGAAATTGAGTTTCGTATATGAAAATTAGCTTTAATTTTAATGTTTTAGGAGTAATTATGATAAAATTCTGTATATCGAAATTTCTATATATCGAATTTTTTTCCGGCAATTTGCTACTTCGATATATGGAGGTTCGACTGTACCTTCTAGAGTAATTTGCACATGATCAACTTTCCCTTTCTAAGGAAAATCAATAACTTTGAAGAATAAGACAAGACATTCAGCCAAGATGGAGAACTTTAAATCATTCCACAGATTTTAAATTAATTATTTTTTTAATTTAATCAAATCTTTTCCTTTTATTTATTTATTTCAGTGTTAACTCTTTTATTTTCTTTTTTCTTTTTAATTTGTCATAATGTTCCAACTATTGATATTCAAATTATGACTGCTGGAACATTTTTTTTAATCCTCAGATGTCTTTTGCATGTTCTCTAGTACATATTTAAAACTAACTCCATGGCACTACAGCCCATATAGGGCCTTGGCCTCCTTAACAATATGAGCCCACTCTTTTCTATCTTGCGCCTTTCTCCTCCATCCTCGTACCTGGAGCTTTTTCAAATCGCGTTCCACATCATCAAGCCATCTAAGTCGTGGTCTTCCTTTTAATCTTCTACCACCAGGGTTTCCAATGAAAAGTTTCTTAACTCCACTGTTCAAATTCATCCTTTGGAGATGGCCTACCCATTGGATCCTTTTACTTTTAACAATTGAAACCAAGCTTGGCCCCTGAAATAATTCCATTAGTTCTTTATTAGTGCGGATACACCACAAACCTTGGTCACAAATAGCTCCATAAATCTTCCTCAGAATTTTCCTTTCCCATATACCAAGAATGGAAATATCCTTACATTATAAAGTCCATGCTTCGGCCCCATACAAAACAACAGGTCTGATCATGGTTTTATAAATCCTGGATTTGGTCCTTCTAGACAATACCGATGACTTCAAAAGGGGTAGCAGGGCGAAATAACTTCTGTTACTGGCAGCAATTCTATTAGTACATATTTAAAGCAATAGTTATTCAGATGCTCCAAAGATTAGCCCTGGGTGTGTTCCAGCCGTAACAAAAAAATCACTTCGACATGTTACATTTAACTTTGCATGCTACTCTAAGGGGTTTGGCTAAAATTTATACATCAATCATATTCACACTGTTGTTTGAAAAAAATTCTGGTGTTCGCAAGGTATATGCTTGTTCTATGTATGATGATGCTGTAAAGCTGAATCTGAAATGATAGGGAAAAAAGATGGGATTAAGTGTTCATAAGTCCTGGGTACATATTTTTGAATTTCTCTTCCTGTCAACTAAATTATTGGGCTATTTTTTTTTTTTTTTTTTTATTAGTTAGATTTATTTATAAAAAAAAGCATTAACTTAATGCCAGAACTTACATAGACGATGTTAGAATAGGAATGTAAGCTTTCCAACCAAATTCAGTTGTGAGCGAAATGTCAGAATTATGTAGACCATTAAACATGACCTTTGAACTCGAAACTAAACATTTAAATGTTAAAGTAAATTAAGACATAAAGTGCATGATCATTATTCAAAAGAATATTGCATCTGTACATTATGAATCTAAATAAACATCTAAATTACTAACAGAACCCTTAAGTATTATTCAGTATAGGTTTAAATAACATTAAAAAATTTGTGGACAACTATCAATTTATTCATTTCAAAAATTAAAATTACAAATATGGTTAAATTTACCTAGCTTCCTTATAATTTTGTTCAAAGTTTTAAATCGCCTGAAGATATTCCACCCAAAACTTCAAGCAATTTGAAGATATTCCGATCTAGAAGTCTGAGATGGAACATCTTCAGATTATTCAGAATATTTTATTTCAGTTTGCAAAGTAAAAGTTAAGCTCATAGAATAAACAATTGTACACAATTGGGTACAGCTTCTGTACAATTCTTGGCATATCTTACGAATCATACATAGCATTTTATCCCCACAATGCAGGTGGATTCTTTTATTTTGTGTGGGAACCATCCATGGAGGGTTCCTTTTACTATAGGAAAGCCTCCATGGGTTTTAAATGCCTGCCTATGCGTTTGCTGTGCTGAGCAACTCCTGCTTTTTCTTTTTTTTATTTCAACTTGCAGTTGCAAGATTGCCGCTTTGGCCTCTGCTTCTGGTAAGTGGGAGATCTTGGATTGGCCATCTTAAATCAATCAACTAGTCATCTCTTGCTACTTCAGTTGTAGGTTTGGCTAGGGTCAACTTCTTAGTCCTGGGGGCATTTTGTATTTTCCCTATAGTTTTTGTGTATTACTGGGATCGCCTTGAAAGTTTTTTTCAGCAATCATGACATCCCCTCTTTGGGCTCCATGGTGGATGGGGAGCACATTCTCCAAATTTTTATTTTCTTGTTGATTCTTCAAACTTTCCAACACTGGGAAGCACTTCCCACACCATGGATGAACAATCGACTAAAACTAGTATCAGTAACTATGATTTTCATTATAGCAGGATATTTACATTATGAAGTGCAGCCCTACATACCAAACCCATTATGTTGCTTAATTGCCAACGTTGTGGCAAGACTAACCTGTTCCAAGTGTGATGAGCTTTTGCAAAAATCTGAACCTTGTAAGATGCTTGTTAAGTATATAAACTGGTTTGGTGATCATCCTGCCTATTCTCGATCTTGTCCTCAAAGAAGAAAAGGATATCCAGATCTTTCAAGTAAAACATTCTCTTTCCTACCCAGAATCTCCTGAAGATGATCACAGCCAAGGCATCCCAAAATTCTTTGCTTTTGCTGTAAAATTGAAACAGATATCTTCTGTCTCTTGCTAGATAGACATTATATGAGCTGTTGATTTTGAAAGTGGGGCAAGTCCATATTAAGTTATTGTTGGATAATTAATGGTTAGCGTTTGAACAGATTTAAAAATATTAGTAAGCAATAATAGACTTATTTTATATTTTTGACGGTCTTTTTCATAAAAATTTCGTATGCAATAATTATATCCGCGTTATTTAAACAAAAAACATGTTTTTAATAGGGCCCAATGGACTTACCTCACTTTCAAAAGCAAAGATTTTATGAAAATGTTGATTTCCTGTTTTCAAGAGTTTAATTGTAATAAGAAAAAAATAGAATAATTATACACATAACACACAACAACATAAATACAACATGACAAAATACCTAAAGGAATATTACTATTATATTTTTTTAATTCAGATGGTGCAAATTTTTGAAGTACCCATGATATATGAGTGGTATATAAGACAATAAATCCATCATGTCTTTATATTTCTCTTTAGTAATAGGCCTAGTTTTTCCATTTAAAGATGGCAATGTTATTTTGTCGAAAGTCTTTGGCCTCCCCCGTTTTGGCAATAAATCAATAGTTTTAAATTGTGAATCACTTTTGATTGATGTTTTTTAATATAATTTATACGGCGCATTTCTTAAAACTCGTATCCAGAAGATTTTCAGCCAGTTGACTGTTTCGACATCAATATTTTTGGTTCTTTTCAAAATTGCCTCCTCCAGAAGTTTGGTTGAGTAAAAGTCTTCATTTTTCATTTCGTGTAGTAAAAATGGATTTTGTTTGCAACATGTTTGTATTAATTTGTAATGATCCTCGGGGATGTATAGAAAATTGGTTTTTCGAATAGCCATTTCTACAATTCAAAAATCACGATCATTTGGCAAGAATCAATGCCTAGATAATAAGAATTTATGGTCAATAATATCTATATTGTTATTGCTAGACTGAACAATTTTCATCGACATTAAGGCCAACTTTATATTTCTAATATTAATAATAAAATAATAACTAAAGTAACATCACAAAATAACCAATAACAATTCATAATAAGTTATTAAACAGATATTTTTAGGTTATGTTACCCATTCCTAGTAACAAGAATTATCTTTATAATAATTTTTACTTACCGGTCTCACTGTCCGATGTAACTACAAAGTTATAATAATTATAAAGATCCTTATTAATTTATTTTGTATATATTTTTCACCCTTCTTCAACTTTTAGTTTCACAATACTTTTAGAATTTAATCTTTTAATGGCTTTCATAAGCTGAAATTGCAGAGGTTTATTTTCCAATCTGATCAAGTAAAGAAAGAATATGACACACATTTAAAAGCTTTAAAAATGTATTAAAAATATAATTACATCTTAAAAATGGACAGGACAGTTTCATCAGGTAGTGTTATGCCTTGACATCATCAGCAGTGGTTAACATTCTTAAAACACACAGTTCTTATATAGAGAAATGGAAATTATAATTAAAATTTCGGTTGAGTTGATTCTTCTGTAGTCAACCAATCAGCATTGAGTCTTCCATACCAATTGGTGATAGGCTAATGTGGACAGTCAGTAGCATTGATGGGAACGATTCCTGGTGGTGGGCAGATGAGTGAACAATCCTTAATGATGATGAATCCGCCATCCAGAAGTGAAAACAAACCCATATAGACATGATTGTAAACATGATCCATGTATCATTGATGGAACTATAAAACTCAATAAAATTAATTTAAAATAAAACAAAAATATGTTATAGTCACATTTAAACGGAATTTTGGAATGTGGAATTTGGCCGATTTCATCAGTGCAATTCCTTGATGATCAAGCATTTAAAACCTTAAAGAATAAAATTTTATTTTTTAATAGGTATGTCGATGACATATTATTATCTCTAAAACAAAATATGGAATCAATCTAATGAAACAATTTGGACAATGAAATTAATAATAACATAAGACGTTCCTTGATGAATGAATCCCCCCCCCCCCCGGACATGATTTTGACACAATCAAAAAAGCCTTTTTGAAATTATATAAGAATGACAAAAATAAAAGAAAAAGACAATAGAATTTATGCTACTATCCCATATAAACAGGTATGAGCCATCGCTTGAGCCAAGTATTTGAAAGAACTGATTTTTAAACTGAACAACAGAATTCAAATTAAAAAACCATAAGAGAAAGACACTGACTTTATCTCTAAAATCAAAGGTAATATATACCTTCTGTCATGTAACTAACAGTTATGTTTTTTTGTAGGCAAAAGTCGCCAAGAACTAATTAAAAGACTTTACCGCCACAGTTAATATATTTGTGCACCCTCCCTAATATATTTATCGATTAGCTTTTCCATAGTTTTCAGAAGAAAAGATGTTAAGCTAATTGGTCTAAAAGCTTTGGCATCGACATAAAGAGGGTTGACCCGGCTTAGGAATAAAAACAACCTTAACTGGTCTCCATTGAGATGGAATATACCTCATTGCTAGGCTTGCTCTAAATATATTAAGAGGTGTAGCAAGAAAGCTTATTCCTGTTTGTATTAGGGCTGGAAAGACCTTTTAACACCAAATTACCTAATTATAATATTAACTGTTATCTTCACAACTATCATTTTAATATTAATATGATAATTCCCAAATATGGTATTACACACAAAAAAAAAACATAACATCTCCTTTAAGTGTAAATATAATATATTTTTGTTTTATTTTAAATTAATGTTATTGAGTTTTACAGTTTCATTGATACATGGATCATGTTTACAATCATGTCCATATGGGTTTGTTTACATTCCTGGATGCCGGATTCATCGTCATTAAGGATTGTTCGCTCATCCCAGCACCAGGAATCATTCCCGTCAATGCTATTGACTGTCCACATTAATCTATGGCCAACTGGTATGGAAGACTCAACGCTGATTGGTCTAATGAAGCAGAGTTCAACTCATCCGAAATTTGATTTTTAATTTCAATTTCTCTATATATGAACTGTGTTTTAAGAATGTTAACCATTGCTGATGATAAGACTGCCTGACGAAGCTGTCCTGTCCATTTTTAAGATGTAATTATATTTTTAATATATTTTTAAAGGTTTTAAATGTGTGTCGTATTTTTTTCTTGACTTAATTGATGGCTCTCACACATTAAAATATTAGTTAATTCCAATTTGCACAATGTCAAGGCCCTTTTTCATATTTATTTACTTACTTGTTTTTGCTCCAGGAAATGATCCTGTCAACTTAAAAGGATACTTAATGCTGAGCAAACAGTGTACTGATAGAGGTAGAGGAAGCATTTATCTCCTTATCCATCATGATGTTCCAACACCACCTGTTTCGTTTAGTATTTCTTTAGAGGATGTAACCACTCCATTGTTAATTGGACTGTTACTGGCCATCTGTAGCCTGTTCCTTCCACTGAATATGATAGTTTCATACAATGATATTGG
Organism: Thereuonema tuberculata; assembly: GCA_023159025.1. Taxonomy (NCBI): domain Eukaryota; kingdom Metazoa; phylum Arthropoda; class Chilopoda; order Scutigeromorpha; family Scutigeridae; genus Thereuonema; species Thereuonema tuberculata. The sequence continues at coordinate 86,803,814 of JAFIDM010009631.1, read as the reverse complement.
ACTAGATCAACTACCTCCTCCTTTTGTAGTCCTTAGAGACTTAGTTTTCCCGATCTGGGGCTCAACTACAAGTAACACCCTCCGTGTTATTATCGAAGATCTTCTAGTTTGTCATAATCTTTGTGTTTTCAATACTGGTTCACCCACTCATTTTGCATCATTGCCAATATTGTTTTCTGCAATTGATCTGGTTCAATTAGTTCTGCATGTTTTTCCATTATGTTAGTGGTTGGTTATTGATAGTCTTGAAAACAATGATCATATCTCTGATTCTTAAAAGAACTGGCACAAACCACTACAATTTCTAGTTGGCTTTGATGCTGGAGTTTGAATTGGCAGATTGGGCACATTTTTCTGGTAAATGTCAACTGGAATCTATAGATCTGTGATAATAGGCACCGTGCACAGATGGCCAATTTCGACTACAGCTCCATTGACGGCTATTGCAGTCCCAACTGTTGGGATGCGGCAGCCATATTTCCTTTTCTAAAATATAGCTTGTTGTTACCCTTCTACTTTTACAAATCTTTTTCAAAGTAATTTATAGCCGAATCGATTCTCAAGAATGGCACTTGTTTTCGTTTATATACATTGGGAAAAATAGTTGGTAAATAACTTGGACGAAGTAGGTGCATTGACTTTTCATTTCCAATGAAGTGCTGACTGCATAATTTTGAATTTTTAGTTGGTTCCCAGGTGGAACCATTTGACCTAAAAAACAATTTGAAAGAGATATACTGGTAATTATATAAAATTTTGTTTCTGTAAAGATGTAATTATACAAAAAGTTAGATTATTTACAAATAATAAAAATAAAAAATTCAAATGGTCTTGCAGGAAAAGAATAAAAGTGAACGTTTTCTGTATTTTATAAGTACTATTGCATCCAACAACGCAGCAATTAATGCTGCCTTTGCCCATTATTGAAATTTTTTGCAAGAATGGGCATGCAACCTTTCGTAAGCAAGTTATTGTTAGAAGCTCTCCTTACAATATTTCCAATTTCTGCCGCCACTGGCAGCACCAGTCACATGCACGGTCCCTATATTAACAACATTATTCATAATGTCAATAACATAATCCTTATTACTGTATATGCTATTTCCTCAGTTGTCTTGTTTCTCTCTGCACCCTAAAGCCATGGCATAATTCTTGCTGCACTTCAGTGCATAGAAGTATGCATGGAATATCTTTTGACATTATGCTACACCAATGAATGTGTTAATATTAAAAGAGAGCTCGAGCTTTATCTCAATGTCTCCACAGTATTGCTCAAAAGGAATCTTGGCAGTCATTCATATCTTCCTTACAGTCTCATATTTCATTAAGAAGATTCTCTAGGATAAGATTTGAAAGATGCACAGTCGCTATTCCTCATAGCAGCTCACCATTCTTCAGGAAAATGGTAGCGAATTATATATCATCAATGATTAAGTTCAGGCATTTGGTAAAGCTTTTGCTCTCAAATTGTAGTTTGGCTGTTTTATCACCTGAATCCCAACACATCAAGCAGTGTGATGAAATTAGTTGATCCTGTTCATCATTAAGCTCTCCATTTATGTATTGATGCTTTTTGCATGTCACCTTTTCAAAGCTTGTACTTAGAGGCATTCAAACTATCACTAAATCTTCATCGGAAAACTTTATCTCTCCAATATTACACAAGCACTTCATCGATTCCAAATAATCCTGCTAAGCAATGTGTATGTTTTCCACATCCATGACAATTTTTTTGCCATTCATCCTTCTGTTATATTACCATTTGACATCATTTAACTTCAGGAACTCAAGAGACCTAAGAATTGCAACTTTATCTAATTCATCATCTGCATGCTGGAAATACACAAGACCAAACTGCAATTCTTTGTAAAAGTACCAAAGTAGATATTTCCTTAACAGTTTAGTGATTAGCACCATGAACATTCGTCATGCCACTGATTTCACAACTTTTTATACAGATGGATCCAAAGTTGATTCTTACTTTGGTGAAGCCGTTTATTTTGAGAACTACAGTGATGTTATTCATCTTCCTTCCGAAGTTTCTATTCTTTACTGCAGAAGTTTATAAGTTGATGAGAAATAGTTTACAGAGCTTGTGTACAAAAAGCAAGCCTTTATTGGAAGAAAATGAGATGGTGCCCTTAAAGTGGCACCGATACACTATTTTTCTACAAATTTACCTTGACTATCGAGGCATTTATCACAGTGTTTGATCAGTTTGTCCATCCCAGCTGCATAAAAATCAGGTCCTGCTGTTGAAGCCTCATTTTTGCATCACATTGGACTTCTTCATTGCATGTGCAGTGTCAACCTGACATGCTCTTTTCAGACAGGAAACATGAAAATCAATGGGATTCAAATCTGGACTGTATGGCAGATGTCCAAAATTTCCCTGTGGAAATCGTGCAATTTGTGGTCTGGCATTGTCATGAAGGAGGATCACACCATCATTTAGAAGACCAGAATGTTTCTTCCTGTTGCACAATTACTTTAAGATTTGAATAGGAGACCAGTAATCCAAATGGACTGCCATTTTGAAATGACAGCATTCTCCAGTGGAACACACAAGAAAGATCACACGGCACTGAGCAGTACAGCCCTCTTATTGGATATTTCAGCAAACGTTGGCATTATGGCAAACTCATAAATTTAATTTCTAGTGGTTGTAAACTTTTTTTTTCCTGATCGAGTCTTGTATATACCGTTCTTTTGACTTCGAAATATTCACTCAAAGAAAACTTTATAGAAAATTCTTACCTACTCTGATTCTGAGAGTGCTCTGCAAGCACTGTCCAGTCACATCCTGAATGTTCACCGTTCTTTTATCCTTTTTTAGATTTGTTACAACAGTTTAAATGTAGCATAGTCATGTTTTGCTGAATTCCAGGTCACATCAGAATTGCTGACAATGAACTTGCAGATTCTCTTGCCAAGTCTACTGATACTACCATTGCAGTGAATTGCTATTTTTCATTCTGACATTTTTGTACTTATTTGTTATCAATTTAGAACTCCTTGTCAGCAGTGGGATCAGCTTCATAGTAACAAATTTTATTTAGTTAGTCCTGTTTTATCCTCTTCTAAAAATAGAATGTGTAATATTCAACTGGAAGATATTCTTCTAGCAGATCTTCGTATTAGACACAGTAGACTAACTCATCAACACTTAAAGCTACTTTTGTTTGAACTACGAGCAACACCGTATAAACAATTCATCAAATTTGCATTGAATGTCCTGCTTTTAATCAACATTTTAAATTCAACATTTCATTGCTTTTAATGATAATTATCTTTTACCCGTCTCTTTTGTCTTAAGGTTTATTCATCTACATGGCCTTGCCACCTTTTTATAATTTTCATGTCTGTTCTGGTGATTTTTGTACACTTCCTGTGTATTAACTTTTTGTGTGTTTGTCTTGCTTTTAGCCTATTATTCTTGATCTTTTTTTCCTTGTTTTTTGGGTCTTTTAATGGCTAAGAACTTGTATATGTAAGTTCTGTAGTAGAAGGATTTTCTTAACTTTATATATGTTTTATGTATAGTATCTATTTTTTTTACCTGATACTGTTTAGTTCATTTTTTACCTTTCTTGGCACAGCTTCGCCAAAGATTATTTTGCACCATTAAAATCAAATAACTGACTAACTAATGCTTTTATTACATGTTATAAACATTATTTAAGAAGTTCCTAATAGAAAGGAAACAATGATAAATGGACTTTAATCTTTGTTATATATTATAAAATGGTGGATATGTTAAAGCTCCCAATTTTGAAGAAGAAATAAAACTCTACCATTATCCAATGGTATAGTCTGCAATTTCAGAACTCTTCATTCATTTGAAGCTTACAACTTTGAAATGCACAATTCTAATCGCAGTTTTTATAAAGCATGCTCTCCAGTTGAACTTTTTGTGCAAACACTAGCAGATACTGTTCACGGCATTACATAGATGCATTAGAAATATTCCAACTTCTTGGTCTTCAGCTCTTCAATGTCAAAGGTATCTTGTAAGAGACAATGTTTCTTCTCTCTGTAAGAAGTTAGCGGCTATGAAAACTGGGACAGTGTTTCCCAATATTTTTTGTTCTATACCCCACCTAAGCCTTTCTAAAATTCTTATGCCCCCTATATAACATATACATAATTTTTAATATTCAAAAATTGAATTGTTCACTAAAGAAATTTAAATGACAGGTTTTAGGAAGAAATTACTAGGAAATTGTTGAGTAAACACAGTAAGTAAATTTTCAAAACATATAATGGAGAACTGAAATTCAAGTACAAAATAATTTTAATGAAAGATTTTCCTATATTATTCTGGATGAATTCATTTTCGAATTGCCCCCCCCCCCCCCTAACAATCAAATTGCCCCCCTGTGGGGCATGGGCCCCACGTTGGGAAACACTGGACTGTACGCCATGAATGTTTCTAAATCAAGAAATAATGACAAGTCCTGGGAAGTATGTGCACTGTTTTCATGCTGTGACCAGTTGCATTGCTTAAGACTTATCTTGATGAAGCTTCCAGTTTTCCAGCTAACACTGAGACTGTTGTAATTCAGAAAAAATATGTTTAGACTTCCTTTTATATTCTGAACCATTAGTTTGAAGATAAGCATTTTTAGAAAATTAAGATTTGATGATATCCATTCTTCCCACCACACCAGACAACAACCTTTTCTCAATACACTGATCTTTCATGAATTTATCGTGAATTTGTATAAGATCATTGACAGTTTCTGCCAGCAGTGAATTGCAAAGAGCTGTGCAATTGTAGTAAAGACCACATTTTATTTATTTATTTATTTATTTTATTTATTTATTTATTTATAGATATAATAATTTCACCCTTGATCCATTAAGTCGATGTAACTGTACCCCTCCTTACAGTGCTGAAAATGCTATTTCAGCTCGTAATGATCTAAATCCAAAGAATGGCAGCTATCCTTTTCCTGCACTTGGTCATCGTTCACATGGAGGCACAGACGTGAAGGTAAGAATTACTTATTTTTTAAATGAGTAATGTTTTAACGTGCAGTCAATATTGATTAAAAATATAATTCATATCTGCACGTAATAAATGATTACTATCATTAAGGATGGTCCAGGTAAGTGTTATCTCCTAGATTTGTTATTTAGGAATGATGGAGATTTTTGATGACAGATTCTAGACAAAACCATGTGTGCTAATATTTTTTTTATTATTATCAAATAAATGGCACTTTTAATTTTTGGAAAAACAATACCGGTAACAGAAAAGAATTTTTCCCATTGATCCCAGGAAAAGCAAACCGTTTCAACACTTGCCTTAAGGTTCAAAACAAACAAATTCAAATAATTTCAAAACTTTTGAATGTGTTCAAAATGGTGCTCATTCATGTTGCTGTACAACTGCATTTGTGATAATGGATCTAGCACAGTTTTGTTGATTGCATTACAGTATACCATTATGCTTGGTTGAAATCCTGTGATATACATGTGATCTTTCACATATCCCAACAAAAAAAAAATAACCAAGGGTGTGAAATCTGGTGATCTTGCTGGCCACTGTAAGGACCCTTGTTACCTACCCAGCAGTTCTGAAAGAAATCGTTAGAAATATTTGACTACATGAGGCATAACGAATGGGCCTTCCATTGTGGTGGAACTAGATTTCTCTGTGTTGCCAAAGATACCTTGTCTATGTACTGATCTTCTGGACCCCTCAGGATTAGGTCCATATAACTCTGGCTATTCAGCATACCATTGTAGAACAAAGGTCCAAATTTCTAGGTTCCATAATCCCCCACCACACACATTGAAGTGCCACTGTCTCTGATGTTTGTCTCTCCAAACCACCATGGGTTTTCCTCACTCCAGTAATGAAGTTGAGATTCACTATACTTGTGAATTGGGCTTCATCACTATTTCTGGATGTTCATCATATGTCACTAATATCCAATTGTACAAGTCTACAGGGACTGGATAATCTGTTTCTCTTTGTCAGGATCAAGGTAACAGTCTCCTCATCTGTTGCAAGTGATGACCTTGTGATCCTGGGGTAACACTTCCAGTCTCCCGAATCTTCTGCAAGTGATGACCTCGTGATCCTGAGATAACACTTCCAGTCTCCCGAATCTTCTGATAATTCGCATTGTTGCACTGTGGTCTGAAATGTAAATCTAGCTGGACAAAATTATTTTGTTTGTTTAGACTACTACTTAGTAGTTAAAATTAGGGGGAAACTGCCAAAATAACGAAATAAATCCAAACTGGGTGTCAGAAATATGTTTATTATTAAAATTTTTGTTGTGACATTACAAAAATAAGAAATAAAATATTCATTTTTGTCATAAATAGCATATTGCATATACCACAGTAAATTATGGATTTGTTTTACAAATTGTAAGCAGTGGAAGTCAGAAAAGTCATATTTGGTCACTCACATTATCATCATAACCATCATTATCATAATCAGTGTTAACAAGTATCCCATCTTATTCTACTACAGATTCCAACACTCCCTCTTCCTCACTTTCCTTTGGCACAAGAGAAAGGTTTGGTTCTTTAAGTACTTTACTTTGGTTCATTAAGTTCTTTCGCATTTTCTTATTTTCACCTTTTTCTAATATGTGTTTTTCCCTTTTCTAATATGCCGCACTTCCAAGCATATTCCAAGGATATACTGCATTTATTCTTCTGGGGCAGTGGACCAAAACCTGAGATAAAAGGATCAACTAGGAGTAGACTTATTACATATTGCATTGTGCTCTTTTGTGATCTTTGTATGATTCTCACGGAATTTTCTAAGTTGTTTGTTCTTTGCCTTTTGGGCTTTCCCAAAACCATTTTAATGAGTACTAAAGCATATTCAATAATTCATTCACCAAGGACTAGTATGGATATAATTTCAAGTATAATTATTTTTTATTCTAGTGCATAGTGAACAAATTCTTTAGCATTTACAGGAAAGCCACAAAATAGTGTCCTTGGGAAATCCCAACTTGATGTTTTGATTCCATGTCATTACTATTTGTTGCTGCAGAAAGTTCATGGTTCTGAAAAAAAATGGCGAGCTGTATTGTGTTCATTCAAATTCCTCGGGATATTGGTTGATTTACAATAGAAACCCATTTCATTCTATATATATTTGTGATAAATGTCTTTCTTATTTTCACTGAAGTCTTTTTTTCCCTTCTCTGATATGCCACTTTTTTTAATTCTAATCTATATGAAATATAAAGTAGACAAAAAAATCCAATCCAACTATACAGAATAGATATAGTCCTTATATCCACAATATCGCTATCTTCCCTGTCATAGTCCATTTGTTTAGTAGTGGTATCATGTTTGATGTAGCGGATTTAAGAAGAGCTATCAGTTATTGCATTGAAAACATTACTGTCTACCATTGTCAATAAAAAACTCTGATTTTGTCATAAATTTCTTGTTGAATATTTTTATTTCTGCGGGCGTGAGTTCATTGTTTTGAATTACCGTGGGCAATTCAGTTCTTGTAAGATGTGGCAATTACTTCTCCTAACAGTAGGAAAGCTATTAAAAAATTCATAATAACTTAACAAAACAATTTTAACTATGTTCCAAATGCTGTTTGTCATTTAAGATTTAAAATAAATATGCGAGTGGATAAGAAAACTTACTTAGATTCCAAAATTACTGTTATTATTATTATTTTAAATTAAATCTATATTAATCATCTACCAATAATTAATGAATACAAAATCTTGCAAGTACAGCATATTGCAAACCTTTATATGGATTGTTTTTAACCAATTGATTCCAATCAGTTTCAGTATTCTTGGTTGTTGCCCTGGTTGAGTATCTTCCGGAAAGCTGCTAACTGTTAACCTTCTCGAAAAGAAGGACAAAAATACAGAAAAGGTGCAATATCTGATTTAAAACCCTTCAAGACCTTGCTTTTCTCTGCACTATGCTGAAAGAATTTCCATTCTATCTCGATCTGTTTTTTTATAGTTATTCTAAAGATTTGAAAAAAAAAAACCCAACAAAAACAAGCGGAAATGGAACTGTTTTTACAAACAGAATACTACTGGACATTCTTTAATTAAAAGTCACGATAATTACCCAAATATTACAAATGTGTGCATTTCAAAAGCTGTCAGGGATCTTAAAAAAATGTTCAATTGGAATCACAGGTTTTATTCATTAACATGACATTTCCAACTGGGAAGGTGTTTAGGCTGATTTGCGTACTTCAACATTTTATATTTTAGGCCAACCCAAACAAAAATGATTTCCTTTAGAATCTGCCATCAAGGTCTTCATCATTCCTAAATTACAAACATCTAGGGGATAACGTTTACCTGGACCATCCTGTGAACTGTTTTTGAAAATTCTATCATTTTAAAGATGTATTACATAATGACAGCTTAAAAACTGTCATTGAAGGAGTAAATCTCCCTATTTGTATTCCAGTGAAGTTCACATTCATTTTCACCAAGAGTAAAATTTTTTTGAAATTTCTAAGTGAGAGGCGATCTTCACAAAAGCAAACGTTTTATGGTCAGATGGGAGTGAGTTTAAGATGTGCATGGTGAGGCCCTTTACCATTATAATTGACCAGTCTACTATTTGACACTGAGAAAATTATGCAAGGAAAAAATCCAAAATATGCCCTTAAATTTTGGGGTGCGTAAATTACGCGAGGGTGAAAAATACGCGAGTAAATACAGTACATATTATCATTAATTAAGAGTTCTGAACTGTAAAAAGTAATTTTTCTATCACTGTTTGAATTTTTAGTTTTGAAAACTCTTGATTTCAGCTATTTTAATAAAAATTGTAATATAAAGAAGCATTGCTTGGTTATTTTACTTATATTATCAGCCTACTTATTGACTTTCAACATGATTTAACGTAATCTGTTATTTTTTACTATGGAAGAATGTTGCATGGTGAATAGAAATTGCTTATTATGGCCGATATGAAAAGTCAAGAAAAAATGCTGACTAATATTAGTCACATTTTCTTTATACTTTTTCAATACACTGAAATACTACTATGTTAGCTATACCCATCTAGTACCGTGTTCTCTCTCTTTTGGCCTTCAAAACAGCTCGAATTCGTTTGGCTTGGATTCTGTGAGAAGGTGGAAGCACTGTAGGAATTTTGCACTATGTAGACATGATTGTGTTGATCAATTGCTACAAATTGGATGTCTTGAGATGAAGAGATCTTTCTACCTCATCCCAAAGATATTCAATAGGATTTGAGAGTGTGGACTGCCACTGAAGCAATAAAAACTTACTGTCATGTACCCAGAAACAATCCATGGTAATTTGGATGCTGTGAGAAGGTGCATTATCCTGATGGATATGTCCATCCAAGTGAGACTAAACTGTGAAAATGATGGGATGATCTTAGTCAGTGATGATGCTAAGTAGGGTGACCAGATTTTTACATTGACAAAAAGGGGCACCATTGACCGGGGGGGGGGGGGGGAGACCAGAAAGAAAACAAAAAAACGGAATCTCCAGGTTCAACAACCAAAAAAAAAAAAAAGGAATCTCCATTTCAACAATCAAACAAAAAAAGGAATTCCATAACAAAAAAAAAAAAAAATCGGGACTTTTTTAAAATGCTGCGGGACAAATTGTTAAAAATCGGGACATCTGGTCACCCTATGCTAAGATACGATATAGCATTCAGACATGATTATATGGGTATCAGAAGATCCAATGTGTGCCAGGTAAACATTTTTCACACCATTACATCATCATTGTCAGCTTGTACTTTTGACACCAAAATTCTGAGCCTTCAATACAATTACCAGATTTTCGGCCTTCAATCAGTATGATTCAAAAGGAACCTTAATTCTCCAGACCAGGTAAACTTGTTGTCACTAATCAGTGATCAAGTGCCCATGCCCACAGCAGGCATTCTTTCTTGTTTTTCACCCAACAATGGTACCCGACTTAGCCATTGGCTGTTGTATCTGTTCCAGATGAGGTACAATGCATGGTGCATTCTGAGATGATGTTCTGCATACTTGATTCATCTATTGGCTTGCATGATTCACACCATCCTCCTCTGATCCACAAGTGGTTTTTCTGCTATAAGAGCACATAAGAAGGAAAGATTTTTATTTTTCACATCACTCTTTGGTAAACTTTTGAAACTGTCTCATTGTGTGAAAAGCACTGGATGGCACCTGATTGAGAGATGCTCGATCCAGCACATCCAGCGCTAACTATTGTTTGAAATTCAAAAGTCACTTGCTTTCCTCATTATAGCTATTTCTATTTATCTACAAGGGCTGTTCTACCGTATGTGTACTGAAAACTGTGGTACCTGACATTTTGCATGTTGGGACAAACCAATTATATGAGGAGATGGGGTTTAACTAATAAAGTGGTATCTGTGTATTTTCACCATTCTGGAAAAAAAAAAAAAAAAAAAAACAATCTCGCATTGTGCAGAATTACCCGACTATGTAAGATAATGTGTACCATATAGGATAATTTTACTTGTAAATTTCTTTATTTTTATTTTGGATACATGAAACAAAAGAATGCAATTTTAATTTTTTTTTTAATTAGCTGTAAATTAACGAAAATAGGTTTCATCTTCTGATTTCTGGTTTGAATATCTGCCTCTATATTACAATATTAACGAAACTGTCTTCTTGTTACTCAAAAGAATACACCTCACTCAATCTTTCTTCGATATTTTAACCCTTTAATCAAGGGTTTTCTTCAGGAAAATATTTACATAAATAAGAAAAGAATGAATAGATCATTCTTCTTCTTCTTCACATCACATTTTTTTGAGTTACATTATGCCAATATTAAAATATCTTAGAAGATTTAATAGAAACTGTCTTCTACATAAGATACAGCATTGTGGTAGCATTTCCTCACTTTACCTTACCATTATTATGTTGAGTGTAATGGGGGTTGGAATATTTGATTAATTACCTATTTTTACTTATGAAGTAAAATTAAGTAAACTTAAGTCAACTATTTTCATTTGTAGAAAAGTATTAAAATTGGTATTTTTAAGTGAAATAGTGCTTGGATATTCTGACGAGCATCTTTTTAGTGAATGTAGTAATGCATGTTGGCAGTTTTTTTTTTTTTTTTTTTTTTTTTTTTTTTTTTTTTCCAAGGATTTTAGCCATCATTATAATGATGTATTCAAGGATAACAAATTCATGGTAGTATTTAAAATTAAATTAAAAATGATTTTCTGCTTCATTAAAAAATATGTGTCAACTATTGCATGCTATGTAATGTCGAACAAAATTACTTGACTGTTGCATCTAATGATATCTTAATAATAAAAAAAATAAATTAGTTTCAGAGTTGAATGAACTATTGAATGAACTTAAAAAATGTTGCATACTAACTTAATGCAGCAGTTTGTATATTCCAGTGATCAATACTTGATTCATATTGCATAGTTATAAACATTTGCAAAACAATGTTTTCACTAAAGATATCCCATTCACGAGCACAAGCCATCAGAAAATGTTGTTTTCAATCGCATTCTGCATGTAGTGATTAAGACACTTAGAAATTAGGTATTTGTATTTGTTGAAAGGCTTATGTTTCTTTCTTTCTTTCCTTCCTTTCATCGACTTTGGCCAACTATGGACCACGGGCTAGACCTACCTGACAACATCAGGGTGAGGCTAGGAAATTCCAGGAGGAGGACGAGATTCACATCCCGTCCAGAATAACCCTGAGATAATAAGTCCCAGGGGAGAAACGGACGAAACACAGAAGAAGAAAGATGAAGCATCCATGCTCTCGACGGGATTTGAACGCGGGTACCGGCACACATGCTGCACGGCAGACTGGCGCCTGAGACCGCACGACCATACCGGCACGGCTCTTTCTTTCTTTATAATTTTATTTTATTTGTTTTTTAAAACAGATTAAAAATAGTTGCAGATATTAATGAAGCTGCAAACACTTAATTTTTTTACACCGACAATGTCCCCATTTGAACATCTTCAAAGATAAATAATCACTCTTAGAGACAACAGAACATGTTAACGTTAAACAGCCAACTTGATGAATGCAAAGAAATAATGTCTATGGAAGCAAGAATACCACCAAATATTTTTGGTGGGTTCTATAGATATTGGGAGATATGAAGGAAGACAGTTGTAAATTGAGAGAACAAGATGTGTCGAGAAAGTAATATCAGTCTTGAACACAAAACATGGGTCGTCTGGCTTGGCACCGCACGTCTTCACTTCCTTGGGTGCTTTGGTCGTTGCTGTTGGTGGTTCTTCACCACAGCTGGAATGACTTGGAATAAAAATGCTGGTTTTGATCACCTTGTTCTTTGCTTTCAACTTGCATTTGCTCTTTGTTTTGCTTTTCCCAACAGCCATGGTGATCGGTCTTCTGGTGAAAATTAAATCGTCAAGAATACAGTTCACAACAGTTACTACACGTGTAGACAAAAGGGACAACAAATGTAAAGTGCCGTTAATCCTAATGTTTCAACCTAACTGAATGAAGCTTAATTACAAACTAAATCATGAGTTTTCAGGCATGACTTAAGGAAAAAGATGAAGTCAGTTCACTGGAGCTCCTGTTTTTGTGCCACATATTATTCTTCAGCGATTTAAAACAGAAAACCGATCATTTCGACTTTTCAAACCTGAATCCAAGGAATTCACAATTATTATTTATCTTATGAAGAATAAGGATTTTTGTGTTATTTATGTAGTTGTAACTACTTCATCTATTCGATATAATTGATTTTTGTGTTATTTATGTAGTTGTAACTACTTCATCTATTCGATATAATTGGTGCCAAAGTTGGTTTGGTTTCCAATAGGTTGGATAATCAAACATACATGATAACATCCAGTTTATACAAAATAAATAGTCCTGCAATTATTATATTTATTGCATACGACAAAAAATTATTGTACAAATTTTGTATTCAAGGTTGTTACTAGTGTATTTTGAAATATGAAGATATATTTCAATATAAAAAATAATTGATTTATGAAATGATTAGTAGCTCCTGTAATGAAAATTAAGACTGAATGCTATTCTGCTTATGGCTTCAAATTTGGCAGTGGTTCGAATAATTGATGTTGTGCTGTATCTATATCATAGGTCCTGTGGACTTAATTTGTTAGTATTGTACTCTACTTTGGAAAAAAAAAAAAAAGAATAAAAATATTCACACATACCGTCTTTAAATTACCTTAATTAGTTAGCACATGTCGCTACAATATCAGGGACATTAGACTATATTCATTCAGAGAAAAGCCAAATATTTTATTCTGAATTATTTATTTTATTTTAAATATTAATCAAATCTCTTCTGATTTATGGTCCACAGTTAATTTGATTTTTAGCATCTCAATTTGACCATTACAGTCTAACGACGGTATGAAAATAAACAGTTTATAAATATAAATATCCAGAGAAAAATGAGGTTGGGCTCACATCCAAATTCCATAGATATATATGAATAAAAAAACTAAAAAAATGAATAAAATAAGTAATATAAATAAAAGCACGGTTTTCAATTCACAGTAGAGAGGATTTTTAAGTCTTTTCAGGTATAAGCTGCCCATTTGCAGTCAATCCAAGAAAACCTTTTATTAAAAGTTTTAAAACACCTATAAATCTGGTCGATGCTTCATTGATTTCTTTACATTTCCATGAATCCAATTGAGAATTCCATTTTACATCTGTGATAGTTTCTTGTTGCTACATATCCTTCCAAATATCATTTTAGTTTCTTACAGCAAATATGTCTGCTTCAAAAAAACAAAACAAAAAAAAACTGCTACTGTACTTGATTTTGCTCTCACCTATACATTTCGTTTCTGTTTTTGCATTGCACATCCTGACATATACAGCATCTTTTGCCACTTTGAGCAGTCTATAGGATTTTATCTTTTCTATATCTACTATGTAAATTCTTTCATTTAAAATTTTTTAGGCTATTTGCTTTTAAATGACGGCAGTTCCATTCTGCCATTCTGTTTGTTCCATTCTGTAACAGTGGGCTGTTACGCAACACCACTGAATACAAATTGAATGGTGGACAGGAGTGAATGGTAAGAAAACCACTGGATGCCTAGAGTGAAGGCCAATCTCTAGTGGCCGATTCAGAAACTTCTTGTGGTGGAATTGCTTTGCTGCAGCATGAATTTCTGCTACAGACAGTGGTTAATCAAGCTTGCATGGGGCCCCTGGCTGAAAATTTTGTCGGGTCTCTTGCATCAAACTGATTTGTTTACTAGTAAAAAGAAATCATATTCTAGTCAGATATATGTAATTAGTACACCACACAAAGTGCTAATTAAATTGAAGAACTCAAAAAAAAAAAAAAATTGCGTTTTAATTGGCATATGTGACATGTGTATCAAAAGCACTGACTGTATATGAGTGACTAAATGTGACTCTCAATTGCAATAAGTGCAATCGAGCACGTATAAACAAATGATTCATAATGATGCATATCCACGGAATTCCTCATTAACTTAATTGTAGTTTATTTTTTAATTGCATAATTCAGGGGCCCTGGCTGCAGCCCAGTTAGCCCTCCCCGTCAATCTGTCAGTGGCTGTAGACGCTCTGGGATCTGCCAGGATTATCCTGTGAATGTGAGATCTTCTCTCTCTTCAGCCTTCCCAGGACCATTGCTGCCAACAGTTGTTCACGGTGGAGACATCTAGATCCATTCTTGAAATTCGATTTCATGAAATGAAAAATCCACCTTCTTAAAGGCCTTGTTCAAAGTGGGTTAATTGTTGATACACAGTTTTTTTGTCACCTTTGCGGCATTCTGTATAGTTGTAGCACCTATTACCACAGCATTTCAGTGACCATAATGCTTTATAACAGCTCTACATCTATCTAATGGAAAATTCACCATGGCACTGCATGAGCATCATGTGAGATGTGATGTTGAAACTGGTATCATTGTAATAACTCACATAGACAGATATTGTGTGTAATTTTTATTCATCTAGCATATTTTCGTCTTGGTGTTGGGATTTCCATTTCCATCAGTGTACGGAGGGTTGTTTACAATCTATGGTAACGATTTGGATTCGGGTCTATTTCCCAGAAATTCCCTTTCTCCACCAACGATCATGCTCTATTTGATGGCCATGAGATACGGCTATCGCTCTGCAGCGCAGTTTCCATTGCAGGAGACTACTGCGAAGAACGGGAAGACTTATACGTTGCCACTCCTGCTGACAACATTTCCAGAGTCCATCCAATGAACGGGGACGTCGTCTTCCCAAGGCTCGTTTTAATAGTCCAAATGCGCAAAAATCCATGGGCAATGCGTCTGGAGACTTCACTGGTATCTCGGTAAACGGTATAGCCTGGATTCCGGTTTGCTGTTCCATTCGTGTCAGAAAATTCTGGGTCGATTTGGACGTATGGCTGGACGCCTTGTCTTGGTGGAGACGGACCTTGGAAATGTCGTTTCCGTAAAGAGCAGGTAGTTCCTGTGTATAAATTGGTGTCAGTACGTGATCCTGATAGTACGCAGAATTCACCTTTACATTTTGAGCCTCCCTCCGTTTCTGTAGCTTGCCTTGATAGGAATAATCCGCAACGATCATGAATCCCTTCGAAAAAGTTTCACGACATTCTCTGTACCAATTTGGAAATGATTTGGCTCCCACTGGGCGATAGAAAATCGCCCTTGGTTTATTGCAGTCGGACAGATAAACATATGCTTCTAATGTGGCCACATACTTCCATTTATCCCCAGCGAGATGTCGTTCATACAGTTTTCTGCAATTTGTCTTATGTTCTGAAATGTGCTTTGGTAAGAGCTTGTGAACCTTGCTTTTAAGTCTCTTTTGAAGTCCCAAATCTTTATGGATAATCTTGTTTACGGTACGAAGAGATGTTCCTACCTTCGCACCAATGGTCCTTTGGGTTGCTGGATTGTTCCCGTCACCATTTTCTTGACTTTCTGAATGACAGTCTTTGTGCGACTTATAGGTGTCCTTGGATTTGCTTGCTTTTCAGTCCCGGAAATCTGTCCTGTACGGGCCAAATTAACACCAGCCAACACTTTATGAACTCCTTCCTTCGAAATGGTGAAACCTCTTTTTCTACATGCCGTAATTATTGCGGAATAACTAAATTTCGCGTCGGAAAGGGCTGTAACGTACCCTTCCCAAAACTGTGACACTTTCGGCGGCATTTCTCCGAACAAACTAACCCGCACCCCTCCACACTAATCTTTAAGTACTCACCTGTACGTTTGCATAAATTTGCATACCTACTGTGATTGGTTGTGTCGTCATGCGCCATGCAAATTGTTACCATAGATTGTAAACAACCCTCTGTAGTTTGTATTCCCCTCTTAGGCACAGAACTGTCCTCATGGACTTATCAGACCTATGAATGATGTTGTTGGTATTCTGTAGATCTGATTGTCTAGGATGGATTCAAATGGATCTCTCAGCCGACTTATTTAGAAATGTTTTGTAGGATTAGACTTTGGTGAATTCAGTGACCAAAATGACATCCAACAATTTCATATTTGTCAAACAAATAAGGCATTACCAGCAATATGACATTATCTTATTCTTTTGTAACACTTGTATGTCATCCGGAAGATCCTTTATAAAAGATGTACTTGATTTAGTCACAACGGATAAGTATTTGGTAGTATTCAGAGTAGTATCTATGGTTTCCAAGAGATTCCTAGGAAAACATCTCTTTACAACGCCTCTTGGCTGTTTCTGCTGAATCATAATGTTGGAGTGATACTTTCTCCACGTTTTTGCCTACTCCTCTCCGTTCCATCCGGACATCATAGTTAGAAATAAGATTTATCTGAAAGGGCAACTTCTTTTCAGTTTTCAGCAGTCCTATGCTCATCTGTAGGAGATATAATCATGGGTATCTTTATTTCTTTGAGTGCGTGTGTTTTGTTACATGGCAGGTTTAGTGGCAAGTAAGCAAACGTAGCTTGCTGGTTTTTGCCATATTCTTGGAACAGATACCGAGATGGTTTTTCCATTACCTTCCTCAGGAAACCATATGTTAGTCAGTATTCGACATTAATAAAGTTGAATGGAACACCATTAAAGTCGGTAAGATAGTTTTCACAGGCGAACTATTAGAATGAGAAGAAACCGAGAAAATATCATGTAGTGGAGAACATATGATTTAAATGTTCACAACTTACTAAAATAGCGCTTAGATAAAATTTTTATAAACGACAAATTTCGTGAACTATTTGTTTTCGTGATAAACCTATTTTATAAAATGCTTCTGTTCATTTCCTTTTGCGCTCTTTGATTGCAGATCCGTTTATTTCTCAGAGGAGGATCTTATTTTGAAGAAAAAAAAAAAAACAAAACAAATCACATTCTTTTCCTAAACTGTGAAATTAACTATTATTAAAAAGGTCAAATTAGTCTGACTATTATGATGAAGTTATTACTTTATTTCTAGAAAAGAATAGAGAAATGACACAGAAATAAAAAATATCTGAGCTTTCATCGGTGAGAGTCTGGGACGGACCTTTTCGTCCTTTTTGTTTACTTTGTTTCTAGTACAATTATATTTAATTAGCGTATTAGCTGATACTTTATATTTAAATTGTTTACTGAACCTATTTTGATATCCTAATACTTTTATATTACTCTGCTATTATAATACTCTTATATTAACCACATATCTTTCCCGATTGCCTATAAGAGACAAATCCAGATGTAATGTAATTTATTGGTAGTCAGAATCCTGCCACTGAGATTTGGGTTGAAGAATAAATTGATTTTCTTACCAATTAGAATCAGTTAAATCATTTTTCAAAGCTTAACAGTAAAACTCCTAATTTCAGAAATTAATAAAATGTGAAGGTTGATTATTTGAATATGAATCATATAAAATTCATGATTTTACCGAATACATAACCTTTGCCTAATAGCTGCGTTTTCTGGATTTTTATTAATTTTGTTAATATATTAGTTAATCAGAATTAAATAAATGATCCATAAATCGTAGAATACTGTATTTAAAACCAAAAAGAACGAAGAAACAACTGTTCTGGATTGAGAAAAACAAGCAGAATAATGCTTCCGGAAACCCAGATAAATTCGATAATGATTGCGCCTTTAGGTAATTTTGATCGTTACTAGTAAAACAAACCAAGTAAGTATTATTATTATTATCAAATAGCACTAAGCTGTTACAATAGTCTTGATGAAGAAATATGTTACTTTTTTTCTTTCTTTTTTTTTTTTTTTTTTAATACTTCTGTATTGAAAAAAGTGAAGGGATAAAGTATTGTTGACAGGTACCATAAATTTTAAGAATCCCACTTGTCTATCTTTTTTTTTCCCCTCATTTATTTTCTTCAAAAAGAATTGGTTTTTAATTAACAGAAAAGCAATAAGGGGAAGAAGTTTGACCTGGTAATTGGTGCTAAGGGTACATGAAGAGAATTGGTTACTCTATGCGGGGGTAAAAAAAAAAAAAAAAAAAAGGTCAAAGTTTTTGAGGGATTGTTTTTTGACTTCAGAACACCCAAGCATCGAAACTTCTTATTAGAATAGTGCTACATCAGGCTAAATGCTAAAATACAAACAATTTTGAACTCAAAAACAGCAAAAGTAAGAAATACATTTGGATTTTTAAATTTGAATTTTGATCAATTTGTATAGCTTTTATAACATTGTAAGAATTATAAGCCCTCTTTTTTTTATTTAAAAAAAAAATAATTATTTTTCCTAAAAATATTATTAAACAACAATTTTCATTTGAAATCATTCCTCCTCTCCCCAAAATATAGAAAGCATAATATAATCACAAGTTTATCGGCAAGTCGACAGGCTGGATTAATTATAGAATAATTTAATGTTGAAAAAGCTTAATAGCAGATCTTTTCAAAAAATTTATCATACACGTACAATCGTTAAAAAAAAAATGTTTTAAACCACAAAATAATTAAATAAAATGAAAGACCGCATATCATCTAATCTGGACTTGATGGAACAGGTAGGCCTAATATATTAAATAGTAAGAACTGAGAAAGAAAAGCTTTTGATTAAATTTTTGAAACTGTAAAAGCTTATTTTTAGTCCTGATTGGATTTATGATTGAATTCTGATTTTGTTGAAGTCTGTGTTGATTAAAAAGCAGAGGATAAATCTTTATTTAATGACATGGTACAGAAGGATCTACTGATTTATTAATTAAGAAGTTTGGATGGAAAATTCTGTTCATGAGACAGTTAATCCTACTTTTCTGTCGATTGCTTCGGAAAATTTTCAAGGAAACAGATAAGACTTGTGCTATTCTATTTGAAGATCAGGACACTCTTTAAATAAAAAGGCCGCTTAAATTAAATGAAAGTAAAGTAAAAAACGAAATTCGTACTTTTTAACCACTACAGGAGCTTTCAGAAGAGGAGTCGACAACTTTACAATATGTCTGAATTCAGTATATATTTTTATAGTTTGTTTTACCTGTTTATATTTTTATGATTTGGCTTAAAGAAAAATGAGACAAATGAGCGTTAATAACAACGCTCGATCTGTTGTAAGTCATATAAATACATACTAAATATCAACCACAATGTACTAAATAAGCTGGTTGATTTCCATTAATACTGGATATTTGTATTATTTAAACGAATTGAATTCTTTAAGTAACAGCTGACCATTTTTTGAATTCATTTTGAAAAAGAAGATCCAGACAGTTTGCACATTCCATTGAAAACAAATTCGCTTCTTTTAATGTAACAGTTAGATTTTAAAATTGTGCTAAAAAGTATTCAACATATTGAAAAGGATAAAATGTGCTTCGGACCTTTTTCAGATGTAAAGAGCGGTCCTTTTTCAAAATACCTTTATAAATAACATTTATAAATGGACTAAAGACAAAGTAAGAAAAAAAAATGGATAAAAAGCGAAGGCACAACGCTAAAAGAAGGAATTCGCACCCTGAGCTGTCTCCGGGAAGACACCGGGACGGACCGTTCCGTCCTTTTTAGGACTCATCAGCCAGCCAAACTCCACCGATGACAGACTCAGAAGGTGCGAGAGGTTAAGGATCCCGGGTCTCGCTCCCGCGAGCGGGACCTCCCTCCCGAAGAAATCCTAACCAAAAATAGAAAATAATTAATAAAGGCATTTAAAAAAGAACGAAGCCGTGTGTTTAAAATGAAGAGATTTAATGTGTCTGAATATTTAAACAAAATCCTTTTGCGCCTAGCGGATTGCAGGACAAGGAACATTTATATTTCTATTTTTGTTTATTTTTGGTTAGGATTTCTTCGGGGGAGGTCCCGCTCTCGGGAGCGAGACCCGGGATCTTAACCTCTCGCACCTTCTGAGTCTTGTCATCGGTAAAGTTTGGCTGGCTGATGAGTCCTTAAAAAGGATGAAACGGTCCGTCCCAGTGACAGCTCAGGGTGCGAATTCCTTCTTTTAGCGTTGTGCCTTCGTTTTTTACCCATTCCTTTTAAATATTCAGACACGTTAAATCTCTTTTCAAAAAAAAAAAAAAAAAAAAAATCCATCAAGCATTATGCCATGTTTTTTGGAAGAGGGAAGGGTTACAACGAGGTAGGATCAGGGGCGGTCTGGCATAATTGGAGGCCTTCGGCTGGAAACGAATTTGGGGCCCTTTATGGCTTTACCATTTCTCTGGCGAACGTAACCAGTACCTGATTTACCGAGGAGGAGGCAGAGACGACGCTAGGAGGGTGCGGGGCCCTTGACTTACTTGAAAACCAAAAAAAAAAAACAGGCAATCCTATCTTAACAACCAAAATAAAAAAATTATATATATATATATATATATATATATATATATATGTAATTATTTTAAGCTAAATTTAATATTTTTCATAATACAGTGAAACTTTGATAATTCGAATTTGTTTAATTCGAAATTCTGGATAATTGTAAAAAATTGTTCCTGAAGCTCTTCTCAGCTAAGATACATTATTTATTTTAACGGATTTTCCAGCGGAGGGTTGGAATGTATTTTTGTATCAATTGATAGGTTGGAATCATATGCTATGACTCAAAGATTGCATTCAATGAAGCAATTAAAAATATCTGCTTTTTTTTTTTTTTTTAAAGTGATGAATAATTAAGCTAGTAAAAAATGTAGCAGTATTCTTAGATAAAGTTTGTGTGTTTAAATCTTTGATCGTGGAGTTAATCTTTTTGATTTATCTCTTCTGTTTGAGAGAATATATGTAATTCGAATTTTTGGATATTTCGAACTTTTTCTCTGGTCCCTTCAACTTCGAATTATCCAAGTTTGTATATATATATATATATATATATATATATATATATATATATATGGGTGATTCACGAAGATATGCAGAAACTTCGGGAGCTCATTCTACATGTAAAAGTAAAGAAACAAAGTTATATAAACATAGGTGCGGAAATGCTTCGGTAGCGAGTTACGGCTAGCGAAAGATTTCGCCCATAATGTAGTACCCTGGGTGAAATGAAGACTTGCTGGAAGTCTAGGAAGATAAATTAAGGGGCGAAATCTGTGGTTTTTTATGGTTTTCGACCTGAAAAATCGAATGAAACATGTCGCAGAACTATCTCCCATTGGTTTGAAGCTTATCCCACGTGGAACCCACAAAAAAGAGATCGAGAAACAACTATTATTCATGATCAGCTGATTGGACCGTTTATTTTCCAAGAGCGCTTAACAGGTCAGGTGTACTTATAGTTTCTGCAAGAAGAATTACCGACATTGCTTGAAGATGTTTCTCTTGCAACGCGACGCCAGATGTACTTCCAACACGATGGCGCAACGCCACATTTTTCAAATAATGTTTCCACCTATTTAAATCACCAATTCCCAAATAAATGGATCGGTCGTAGAGGTCCTATACACTGGCCACCCAGGTCACTAGACCATACGCCGATGGATTTTTGCATATGGGGATGGATGAAGGAAAAGGTTTACGCGGTCAAAGTAAACTCCCGTGAGGCGCTACTTGCCCATATTAATGAAGCATTTACACAGTTAAAGGACAGCCCTGTTGAACTACGAAAAGCAACAAGAGCTATCGTTAAACGTGCAGAAAAATGCATTGAAGTTGATGGAAACATTTATGGGAATTTACGGTAATTTTATTGATTAGATGTAGAGTAATGTTTTTCAGTTCAATTTACTTTGCACTGTACTCCGTAACAGTTCATTTAATAGAACATCTATTCACTTTCTGTATACTGTATTTGCACCTTTTTGTTCAGAAATAAATGTTCTACAAGTTTTGTTGTACAGTTTTGTGTGTCTAACCTACTTTAACAACGTTATTGTACGTCACACGGAAAACACGTTGTTTCTCGATGCTAGCCGTAACTCGCTACCGAAGCATTTCCGGACCTATGTTTATATAAGTTTTTTTTCTTTACTTTTACATGTAGAATTATCTCTTGAAGTTTCTGCATATCTTCGTAAATCACCCTATATATGTATATATTATGAAAAATATTAAATTTAGGTTAAAAAAAGTTTAGCTTATTAGGGGCGGCAACTTTTACCTGGCACCACAGCGCTAACATACCTTGGCGCGGCCCTGCTGTTGAGACCGGGTTTTCACTGAAAGTTTTTATTGAGTGAACAAAAAGTTCTTTCGGTTTTTAAGTAAAAATAAGTCACATTTTTCATTGTTACCAATAATTTCAATTGAACAACGTCTTCAACGGGTTGTTCTGTACACTACCTTCTGCCATATTTCAGGCAGCTTCATAATTCCATCTTACCAAAACTTTTTATCTTCTTGTGCAAAAAAAAAAAATGTTCCAGGTGCCTTTGACATCTTCCAGGCAAATTGAATTTTTTTCCATTAAGAGAATTTTGTAAAGGCCGAAATGAATGGAAATCCAAAGGTGCAATGTCTGGTGATTATGGCGGATGAATCAGAACTTCCCAGCCAAGCTGTAACAGTTTTTGCCTGGTCATCAAAGAAAAATGCGATCGTGCGTGCAGTCTTTGTCTTCTATCTTCAATATTAAATTGGCGACACAAAATTCGTCAATTTTGATCAGGTTTTGTTTTAAATGCACCCTGATATGACAGTTGTCACGATACAATCTAACAAAATGATGTTAAAGACACCTAAGCGCTACTAGAGACAACTTAGATAAAAAAAAAAAAAAAGCGAACGAACTTTTTAGCCAACCCAATAGTACATGACGTTTTAAAGGCATGATGCAAACTTTCGAGTTTTGTAAGGGTCCGAACAGAACAACGTATGAATAGCTTTTCCGCCAAGCCAAGTTTTAGCGCGGTATGAGGATAGGGAGAGGAGGCCGATTGCATGGCCGTCCAGCTCATAGACTTGCCACCTCTTGATTATTTCTTCTGCGCTCATATCCTCGTCTACCTGACACTTGTGATTATCAGGAAAGTTTTTGGTCATGATATTGGTTGTACAGTGGAACTTGGATAATTCGAACGTCTTTAATTCGAAATCGTGGTTAATTCGAAGATTTCTCTCAGTCCCTTGAACTTCTTATTAAATCAATGTTAAAAAATCGTGGATAATTCGAAGTTCAACTTCCTTAATTCGAAGTTTTTTATAAAAAAATTTCCAACCATAACGATTTTTCGGCGTTTTATCGTTAAGAAATTCGACACGTAACAAATGAAATCCCCTTCCCGCCACCGTTCGACACCTGTCGCTTCCGACGTCATTCGAGCTTCCTGCTGTCAGTGTTACCATGTCTTTCAGTAAACCACGCGTGTACAAGAATTTAACGTTCGCTGAAAAGGTCGCCGTCATTCGCGAGGTGGAAATGGGTGTGAAGAAGAAATGCCAAATCGCCAACGAGTACAGGATACATCGGTACATTGAAGGACAAACCAACGTAAGTGAAGCTGTTTTCCGTTCACTAAACATGCTTGATGATTTTGCTAACCTTAAGCGACTGAATTCTACAAAACAATCAGACATTGCACAATTTTTTGAAACACTATAATTTTCTGTATTGAATGTAATATGTACTGTAGCTTACGTAATATAAATCTTATTTTGTTTACATACATATAGTATTTAAGTTTTTCAGACCATGATCTTTCTGAATAAATATTTACTTATTGACAGAATAATCTTTTCAAGCATTCAGTTGACCTGAAATTAAAGTTAAAAGATGTAACTTTTTTAATTCGAAGTTTTGGATAATTCGAAGTTTTGTAGTGGTCCCTTCAGCTTCGAATTATCCAAGTTGCACTGTATCTGCACTTAGTTGAAATCTTTGAGGATGCGCGTCAGCTTTTCAATCTCCGCTATATTGACGGTATCGTCTGATTTTGCTTATGTAAAAGTGAAAATTAAGCCTATGCAATATAATTATCAAAACATACATAAAATTAATTAAATAAGATTGTAGCAGCACTATATCGCTAAAAACAAGGGAGAGGGGTCAGTTGGTCCCTCAGCACCGGGGCCCGGCCGTCATCCACCGGGACTGAGATCTACAGTATGTTTATAGTGTAGAACAGGGGTGGGCAGTTTTGGATTTTTGGGGTGACCGCATGTGAGATTTCTGAAGATGTCTTTTTTTTTATTATTGTCAATTTGGAGATTCCGTTTTTTTTTTTAGTCTTTGCGGTTACCGCGGCATTTGGAGTATACTTGAGGTAGCCCTTACTTTACAAAAGTCTGCCCATCCCTGCTGTAGAAGTATGAAATCGTGTGGTATTTTCGCGATGTTTTTGGCTAAGAATTTATGATTTTGTTCATAACGTGGGGAGGAGGGAGGAAAGGCCCGGTATTGCATTTAGTGCCTGGGCCCGGAATTTGATGTGGGAGGGCCTGGATGCTAGTTTTAGTTTCGCCTACTTCAAGGCCCAGTAGTGTCACAAGCAACTTCGTATTTAGGTATGGTTTCCGTTGGGTCCATCATTATGCTCCCATAGTTTGAATGAAGCCTTTTGAATCGCCCTATATTAAGATACTTTGTGTGATGTAGAGATTTTAATGCTTCTGTAAATAGTTTAATGTGAATAACAACGTAGATCTTAGAAAACTACTTTTTTTTTTTTTTTTAGCTTATTGTATTAAAACACATGCACACACAAAACGACTAAATCCGAAAGTCCTTCCCTAATACAGTAAACTCCCGATTATCCGCGGAATGGGTGGCGCGGGAACTGCGGATAATCCGAAAAAGGACGAAAATCAACACAAAAATGCTTTTACAGTACATACATTACAAACAATTATTTTATTTTAAATATTTATTTATTTTTGAATTTTATTATTATGGGAAGGCTCTCCCGTACTTTAGTGTAACCTGTCGGCCTAAGCTCCGCTTACGAGATCGTTCTTTAAATTGTTTGTCTATAATTGTCTTCACTTACTTCGTTAGCCTCTTTTATTGTTTATTTTATTCTAGATTTAAAAAAAAAAAAAAAATATTCCGTAATTTATTGTACAGTAAAAAAAAAAAAGGAAACAGGAGAGGTCCGCGGATAATCGGGAGTTTACTGTATTTTTTTTTTTTTTTTTTTTACGGTTAATTTGATCTGCAATGTGTGGTTGTAATTGGGATATTCAGGAATAACTAAGGCATGGATTAAATCCTTGGATTTCATTAATTCACATTTCCCGTTGTATTTTTTTTTTTTTCAGCTACAATGTCTCAAATTTTGAAAATGATTCACTTTTTTAATTTTCTTTTAAATTTATTCTCCAATAAAAATTTTATCAGTAATTTTCAAAAATCGCTATTTGTTTTTCTTTTAAATTACCATTTTTTTGGTTTTTTTGTTTTTGTTATATCCCATTAGGAAGTGAAGTCCTAAGTATAGTACAATTTGGTTTGCGATCATTTGTAAATAAATAAAATAAACAAAATACTCTTTTTTTATGAAGCTGAAATTGATATTTGTGTTCAGATGTGAGCTTCCTCTTGATTTTGATATGAGTTGGGTACTTACAATAGAGAAATTTAAATCGTCGCAAGATAAATTTAATACATGGATATTTGAGCTTGAACTGAATTGAAAGACTTGAAATAAAAAAAGGCTCTTTAAGTGCCAGAACAAGATTTTGAGATTTTGGCGAAATGGTATCTCTTTGCCAAGTCCAGTAGCATAAAACGTTTTGTTAATGTAAATTCATACTGTGCTTTCAATAAAAATAAATTTCAAGCAACATTTCGAACACGAACTATCTGGTATAATTCAGACCTTTTTTCTCAGATTAATGATTTTAATACTTAAAGCCTTTTTTTATTTTAACTCTTCAATTGTTTGCCAAATTATTGCAAACTAATAAATGTCGAGATTTCTTTCTTTCTTTTTATTTAAATGTGCATCTACTTAATTCATTCGATAAAATATAAACCACAAATTAAAATTTAATAACTTCTACAGTGATTTTTTTTTTTATATCAGTGATTTTTTTTTTTTTTTGAATACTGTTTTTACGACCTGCTTGGTTTTTGAACGACTACCATTAATCAAGCTTTCGCAAGGTGAACCTTTGGTTTTCGCTAGGTTTTCGTGTAACCTTGATACACATAATTAACCAAATTTGATCATTAAATTATATAAAGAAATTAAAGCACATATACAACAGTGTCTACAGAACCGGGAAATCAGGGAAAACCTGGAATTGTCAGGGAATTTTGTTATTCTGGAAAAAATCAGGGAATTATCAGGGAATTTTGCAATTATTACTTAAAATCAGGGAAATTTTTTGATTGAACAGATTGGTTTGGAAGGGTTTTTTTTTTTCTAATTTTGGTTGAACAGATTGGTTTGGAGGGTTTTTTTTTTTCCTCTTTTCATCAGGGAATTTTAAAAGAAATTGTTCTTAAAATCAGGGAAAAATCAGGGAATTTTTTTATTCAGATTTTGTAGACACCCTGTACAAGATAGGATCAAAAGAAACTTAACTGTGCTAATCACTCGTCATTGATACATCGTCTAATATACCATTGATTTAGACATCAATTAATTGTTCATTGCTGTGTTAAGAGTTTTGCATAATGTTTTAACTTCAGAGTAAGGAGTTTTTGATCTATAAAAAGTGCTTATAAAATAAAACATCAGTAATATTTATGCGACATAAGCAGATAAAGTTCGCAGTACTTATAAGTAGTAAAGTAAGTAGATAGTTGCTAAAATCCAAATAAATTATTAACAACAAATCTTGTAAACGATTAACACAAGTAACATAATTTATTACAGTATTAATATATATTAAGTTAAAGTTAAAGTTGCGATCAGGCCCAGAGGACCGCGCAATGCAGCTGGAGGGTAGGCTCCAGTGTTCAGAAACCTACGGGACAAAGTTGAGGACGGGGGGTCGGCCCGTCGCTCGCCCGCCTTTAACTCCCGGGAAAGAAACCCGGTACCCATTCTATAGAGGGCTGGGTAGACCCTAGGGCCCGTTTGGAGGAGAAAGAAGCGTGGAAAAATTCCCATCCTCCGCCGATCCTGCCACCTCCAACCCGCAGCCAAGCGCCCTTACCCACTCGGCTACCGGGCCCATATTAATATATATTCCTTTTATTAATTTCACAATTAACTTCTTTCAAGCGCATCCACGTAACGCTTGTAAAACAATAGCATTAATAGAAAAGTTCTTTTAATAACTTGTTCGAAGTCTCTTTAACACATTAGAATGTTCGTAGCCCTAACAGAGTTCTTTTCCTTTGTAAATTATCAAAATTAATTCACCCTTTGGAAATACGTCACAGCAATAGAAGATGATCTATTATCTAATAACTGCTAATATCTTGATTAACACAAAGTTTAATTTAAGTGTGACTGTAGATAAATGTCTATTAATTCTTCAACACTTATTCACAAGTTCCTTTCACTTTTAACTCTAATGTATTAATCCCTTGCTATTAGTTGTATTACTTCCTGTAGTACATAATAAATATATTCCTATTAATTCCTTTCCTTGGATTAACTTGTCTACATATACTTTTAGATCTTTCGACGTCACTAGGCTTTATGGAAATAAAAGAAAACATAAATAACTTACTACTTTATATCCTTAATTAAAGATTCATTATTCATCCTGTCCCGTTTACTTTCTTTGACGAACCTTTTCTCCAAGTTACAGAACAATCCCTGTTCCATTTCAATATGGCGCTTGCCATCTTGTCATCTTGGCTTATCGGATTCGCTACTCGACTTCGGCAGCATTTCTTTCCTTACTCAGGAAACAAAAGAAATAAAAGATTACCATAATTAGTATTACAGTTTTCAAGTAGATTCAAAAAAATACAATTCTGTCTAGTATTACAGTTAACATTCCTTATCTGTCTTAGATAGACAGATCGATGTAACTTATCCTATTAGATGAATCGTCCATCCTTCGTCTAAATCTATTGCTATCTCCTAACACGCATATTCTGTATCCCAACAGAAAATAAAAAACAATCGTATCAATTACTAAGCATCATGCTCATGCTTTCAATTGAATTTTCCCTTGCATATACATTGTTTGTTTATTATTTGATCTTTGCATCTTTGCTGTTATCCACAGGATGATCTCTGTTTCACCGTATAATGCTGTTGGATTAATTGTCATTTACTGTTGACTATTATTAATGCAACAATTACTGAAAATAAATAATGGTGAGCTTCATATTGCTCTCTCTACTAAAACAAAACTTGCCGCGCGGTTGGCGTTGTCGCTATGTCATTGGCCTCTCACCTCTAAGTACCGGGGTTCGGTTCTCATGTGGGTTTCGTGATGGTGGACGATCCGCGCTGGGCAGTTTTCTCGGGGTTCTCCCGTTTCCCCTGCACTTCTCCCACCCTACTTTCCCAGTCTTTCTCTCCATTTTTCCTTATTTCCGTGGGATAGTACAATAGACCTCCGGTCGCAGTGCTTGGCTTCTCTGCCACCCACATTCACTACACTACATAACATAACATAACAAAACAAAACTTATACAAACAAAAACTATTATTGATTATATGGAAAAGATCATTGCAAATTATCCAAGCTTGAACTTAGTGTGGCAAGCTAATCTAGGTAAGGTTTCGTAATTCCGTACAATCTGCAGAACAATATCGAATGTTAGCCGGAAGGTTTTTCCCCCCATAGGTAATGAGTTGTAAGCGAAAGGGTTCTGTCTGCGGAAATGCACTATCTGACCAATGAAAACTTCTACAAGTTTTCTCAATAGGTGTTGTAATCATTGCTAACCGCTTAACTGTTGAAGCTGTAAGTAAGTAGAAGTCCATCTGCCAACTTCTTCTGGACGTTTAAAAACCATTTTATAGCATTCGAGTATTGAATATACTAAAAGGCTCACATGTAAAGGAGGCTTTTGTGCAGTACATATTCCTATAGTTCATGTGTCTTATATGAAGTAAAGTAGGAATCTTGTAATAATATGGTTGCTTTATCCATGCAAAGGCATGTGTAACCGATGAGAGATTATTGCCATTGAATGATCTTCGATACACGGAACAGATCTGCTTATTCATTCGCGATTTGAAGTGTTTGTAGCGCTAGAAATTTGCTTTCCGTAAGCATTGAGTTTAACTAGATGATGCGACACTACTATTGATACTTTCTAAGCATTTCCCAGAACGTATGATTTCCCGCAGAATAACATTTCCAGAGTTAACATCATCAGCTTAGGGTAAGATAGCAACTAGCATGAAAGGTTATGGAACCCGACCACTTCCGGAAATGGGTCCAACAAAAATAAGCAAAAGAAATTACCTGTAATAAAACAGGATTTACAATGTTGACCCTCACAATTTCGGGTATGAGGGGATTTTAATTATAAAAGAATCTGCCACAAATATATATGAATCATAATAAAGGGTAATTTTCCAATTCCAACAACATATCTGCACGTTAAATTACATTTATTTTTTTTAAAAGTATATCTACAAATCCTAGACACTCAAATAAATAAATAAATGATTAAATATTTGAAGATCTTGTAAAATCTTCAGCATTTAGTTTAGGGAATTGAATTAAATAATTGATCAGATGGGAAAGGCAAAGGAACTCGTTGATTTAATATTGTTAATCAATTAGTATGATTAGCATTAGTGCTAATGCATGTGTTCGGGCAGAACAGGACAGTCTTTCTATTATTATAGAACAGTAGCAAAAGGGGGAAGGGAAACTATCTTAAACCTGGGATCTAATTTGCAAGATTTCAGGACTATAAAATTGAAACTGAGATTAAATTTAAACTTAATGAAATTTATACTGTGACTTTTCTTTTTCCCTGGAAGATTAACTACAATTGAAAGCAGGTTGATCTCATAATATTGATTTCTCTGATACAAAATCATTTTAATATCCAGGTTTTCGATATGTCAGCCTTTTTTTAGGAAAGAAAGGTAAAATTGATATTGGCCTACTGTTAGCAGTTTTTTTTTTTTTTGAGAAATCTTGTAGATTAATGTTTAATGTTTTTTCTTGTGGGTATGCGTATTTCCGAAACGCCTTTAGTTGCACATGAAATTTGACATGGGTGTTCTTAATTCCAAGTTTCAGTTTTTAGTTTACTTGATGGAATTTGCTTTTTTTTTAAGACAAAGCGTTTTTTTACGTTACGTATGAAGGCTTCCGGAGCGAAGCGACGGTAGCAGGTCTATAATATAATTTGTAACTATCACGTGCCATTTTTACCAACTGGAAAAGTTTCAAAGTGGATCTCACAATTATAATTTCTTTTTCATCCACATCAGGACAACTCTTTTTTTGTAACCCGCGCGAAGCATAGGTATTTTTGCTAGTATAAAATAATCTCTGTTTGGCTTATGCTGAACGCAATATAACCAAGAGCTTAAACATTTTTTTTTTCTCTTTTCAAAATAAAAAAAAAAGTGATAGAGCTCTTATATAAGGAGCATTGTCCTTAAGTTATTTTATTCTTCGCTTGTTTCTGTTTTCGGTAGCAAAGGATGATGCCCAGTTTGTAGATTCTGCTAAAATGTATAGTGAAGTCTTGATTAATATTCTAGTCTCGAACAATCTTCAATTAAATAAAATGATCAAAAGGATAATTAATTCTTTATGCTCCCACCATTCACAAGATGAAGTAATCAAGCGAAAAACTAGTAAGACAGAAACTGTTCAAAGATGACACACCCAATAGGAAAATAATACGGCTTATCGAAATCGCAGATCCATTCTTCTTTCCCTCCTCCCGTGACCGAAGGAAACCTGGGGGTTGAAACGGAGCAAGTCACAACGATGGACCCACTTTTTTTTTTCCTTCCAATCACTGACCGCATATAAAAATTTCAGATGGTCGTTATTCCCCTCCCGCGTCTTCAGACCTCCCAGGAAATAAATCTCAAGAACGAATGCGTCTTATCTGTTTTCGCCATCTTAATGTCGGCGACGCCCTCTTACAGAAATCGGGTGTCTTCTTTTTCCTTCATGTTCACTTCGAAAAACCAATCAAGAGTCTGAAACCTACCTTTGAGATGCTCGACTTTCAGCATTCTTGGTGTAAAATAAATAACTTGGTATAAACTGCCAAATTTACAATCTCATTTGCTCAAGGTTGGTTGCACTACTGAGATAATTGCAAATTATGTTAATTTCAGAAAACTCAATATTAAAAAACTAGATATCACTGGAACCGCAGTTTTACCATTCTGCTATTCGTGTTGTTTCCACGCTCCAGCCTTGGCCATTGTTCGATGAATAACAAGTGATGTTTCAGATCTTTTACGTGTCGATTCTACCATCTTGGCTCATCTCCAGTTATTATCTTCCTCGATGTGATTTCTAAAATATGTAGCTGTTATCATAATTCATATGTTTTTACATTTATTTTGAAAGGTATGTAAATATCAAGTGATATACAGTAATTAAAATTATTATTTTGCAAAGGAAACAGCATTCGAACTTATATAATGATAAAAAGAGAAAGAGAGAAACTAGGATAAAAATCCAGATAAAATAATTTTGGGAATGTCGTTCATTGCCAACGCATGGAGAGAGAACATTTAAGGTAGGTTAGGGTAAGATGCTTGTCACGCGACTTATGAAGTTGCGGTAGTGGTAGGAAGTCGTCAGTCAAACGTGGCGCTTATAGCAGATCTCATGCGAATATTGTTCCAGTTTCGGTGCAACTAAATAGATTTTACTCTGATAAAGAAAGACGTAATCACACACATTCCTAAAAGATATAAAGAGATTTAATAAAAATGTACACTGTTAATTTCGACAGCTATCAGTCTGTCGTTTTCGAGTGAAGTGATAACAGAAAAATCTCTCCAGAAATTAAACGATAACCTAATTACATTCAAATGTAATCAGAGAAGCGACGCCCATTATGGAAACTGACAACCAATCACAATTAACTAAAACTTTGAAGTATTGGTGTCGTCATAGCCCAACGAAGCTTCAGTGAAGTACACATGGTCTCAATTAAGGAACATCTGGTGTAACCCTCCGTTGGGAGACCAGCAGATACTACATAAGAAATAAACTACATAAAAATAAAATGTTACAGAAGAATAATCTACATAAAATAAAAACAAAGGAGGGAAAGCAATTAGAAAACCAATCACAATGCTTCGCAACATCTACTGATAAGAAAATATCATTGATATTGCTTATTCGTTAGGATTCCTTATGATTATAAATGTGATTATTCCGAATGCAAAATGCGCAATTGTTGCGTTTACTGTGATTGTTGCGATTGTTGTAGAGCTGCATTATAAATGGGATTGTTGCGAATGTAGAAGACGCAATTGTTGGGATTGTTGTGCTTAATGATAATTTAATGAGATTTTAACGATTCTAACCTACGTGACAGACAAAACGGGATTATAAGTCTGCTGATCTTATCAGAAGACATCAGAACAACTTAAAATAGACATCATTAAAAAAAAAAAAAAAAAAAATCAAAACCACACCAAATTTAACTATATAAAACATCCAATTACAAAAGAAAAAATAAGATGCAAAGCTTAAAATTAACTAGACAGAAGTTGAAAAAAATTTAAAAAAGCTTAAGAAAATGATAAAAGTAATCCAGGGCAAAACATAATATATTTTTTGAAAGAAATTTTGTTGAGGTGATAACCCGTTATACTCTTAATGGAAACCCCTTCATTATAACAATAATCATTAGCAATAATAATAATAGTAGACGACTCAATGCATTTCCTAATAGTGATTGGTGGCATGGTCAAATAGAGGATTGTGAAAGTCTAGTTTGTGTCCCGTATCATTAGCATTAACAGCCATCGTATATGTGATATTGTAACAGTTTATAAGTAAATATTTTTAGATATCATTTATTTGTAGAAATTATTTATCTGTACATATATGTATTTTATTCATTTTAATCTTTACTGTTACTTATTTTAAAGCATTCGTTTTCTAAATTGAGAGAATTCGTTTTCTATTTCCTAATTATTGCTCTTCTGTTTATTTTTAAATTCTTTTCCGTTACAGCCGTTTAATTAGTTAATTAATTTAAGTTCGTTATGTTTTTAGCCAATTATGATGTTTATTTTTAATTAATCTTCCAATCAAATTCTTTAATGTATAATCTATAAAAACCTATGTTTTCCGTTTAATAAATTAATTCAGTTCAGTTCCAAAACTTAACTCGTTGTATTTCGCTCCTAAAGACTCTCCCACAAACACCATTACAATATTCTTTCCTTTTACAGCTTGAATATGCTCTTTTATACGAGTGCCTAATTCATGTCGAGTCTCACCTATATACTATATAAACAATCATTGTCCGTGCATCGAATGCCGTTTATGACATTACGGGTCTTTCATAATTTGATAATGGTCATGAGCCGTGTGTGTGATATGTTTACCAATCGTATTATCGGCACATATTGTGACAGAAATGCTGAATTTAAGATAATATTCTGGAGATCTCGTAGCATTTTTTGGGGGTGAAAAGGAGAGAAACATATACAACGCTTTGTACTTTCAGATTTTAAATTGTACAGCTTATCAAGGAGTTTACTCAGTTTTATGTATGAAATCTAAAGGATAATCATTAGTAAGCATTAAGAACCTGCTAGTCAATTTCTTGCATGAATAAGGTAAAAGTGGAGCATAGCCTAATTTAAATGCTCTACTCCAGCGGTTCCCAACCGGTGGGTCGCGACTTGATCCTAAAACCATCAGGAAAGATCAGAAAAATCGAAAATCGATCATATATAAGGAAGGGATATGATACAAATATGATTTTATTCTATATTCTTCTATTCCTATATATGTGGAGGTATTCCGATAAGGAAAGGTGGGTCTCCAGCTGAAAAACGATAAGGAAAGGTGGGTCGCCAGCTGAAAAAGGTTGGGAACCGCTGCTCTACTCAATAACATGAAGATAGCATTCACTTAAAACCTCATGGGCAGCTAGACCTGTAATTCAGTAAAATATTCCGGAATATGTTGGTTTTCTAAAAACAGTACAAGCCACGTTCTCATTGTGCTTTGTGATACAAGTGTCCAAAAAAGCTAATTTACTATTGTCTTGTTCTAATTCAAAACTTGTTATCATGAATCCCATTGAAGATATCTTGAATTGCTACTGAACATCTTTATGCGTAACAAAGCATAATCATCCACATATCTAACATAAATTGGTATGTCTATTTGTCCCATCTCCAAAATATTCATAGTAGTATCTTCAACATAAATCTTCACCCATTCAGCAATTAATGCAGATGCCCTGAGGCCCGTGAAAAAAAAAACTTTAGTTTGCAAAAAATATTTATTATTAAAAAAAAAATATTGCATACTTAACAGAATTTTAATTAATTTTAACAGTTTCTCTTTACAATAACCCATATTATCAATATTGTTGACGTCGTAAATGTAATCCACAGTTTTAAGTACTAAATCATAAGAAATAGACGTAAATAAAGCAGTAACTTCAAGTGAGAAAAGTGTCATATAACCTACCAATTGTTTAGAAATCGTCGGACCTTAATTCGTTAAAAATTCGGGATTTTTCTTTATGCAATTTGGGATGTAATACAAGGGAAGGTCTTTGGTTTAATCTTACATTTAAGGCCTTTTTTATATCTTTATTAATTAAATCTGCCTTATCCATTTTTTCAGTGATAGTCCTAAATATACTGTTCAGTTTGGGATAGGTTACCTGTGTTTCTTGGATGCCTTCTGTAATCCGTAGAAAGTAGTGGCCCATATTTTCATAATCGTCATCATTCATAAGCACTATCGCTCCCCCTTTGTCGGAAGTCATAATCAGGGCCGGATTATCGCATAGACAAATGAGAAAAATGTCTAGGGCCCGGTCAAACTGTCTATTTTGAAAAGATTTGTAAATAAAATAGTTTACTTTTTCTTGTGGGAGAGGGAGGGGACCCGGTGAGAAGAAAATGTCTAGGACCCCAAAGTGGGTTAATCCGGCCCTGGTCGTAATATGAACCTTTTCTAAATTACGGATCTGTTGAATAGCCTCATTTTCTATGGGGTTGAGATTACTACCAAAGGTGTTGTCAGTCTTATTTTAAATATGCCAATACTTTTCTTAGCTTTATCAATGGAATGCTTAATAGGAATAGTTTTTAAAATATTTTCCATGTTTTAAAGCGAGAATATTGACTTAGTTATTAGAGATGTTGAAATGAAGGCCTTTCGACAAGACCATTTGTTGTGGTCCAGTGAGGGGAACTGAACTAAGATTAACAATTTTGTTTTCATTAAAAGTACACAATGCCAATGAGGGGATGTGGGGCCCCAGGCGAGCTAGAAGTGCGAGCCCCTTTCTTCAATGATATGTCCTGATCCCCCCCCCCCCCGATCCAACTTCCGCAAAGCCTCCTTATAGATGCTTTTTAAAATTAGTTAAAAATATTTAAAAAAATAATCATATTGTTTTGGTTATCTACAGCTCATTAGTCACGGAATTTTAAACAAAGAAAAAAATCATAATATTTTTACGGCTGGCCGAATGGAAGTTTGATAATATTACAACAAATAATAATGAAAAAAAAAAAAAACCATCAACCAGCCGCGGAGCTCCAGGCGCCCGCCAAGATCCCCCCCCCCCCCCCCC
>JAFIDM010009631.1:86710979-86760345 GCA_023159025.1 Thereuonema tuberculata | reverse complement strand
GACTGTATCGCCGGATTTTGCGGGCCTCAAGTGCCGGTATAACTACTTGCATGATAATGCATCTGATTAGATTCTGGTGTTCCAAAGAAACCCTTTTATGCACTTCTTTAATTAGGAGCGAAACTATTAAGCCTTTAAATAATTCAAAGAGTAATACACTGATCTATATCGGATTTTATGCTTAAGAGTTTACTTCTATTTTGTACTCTTAGATTTAGTATTTGTTTACCTACATTCAGGGCCACTGTTCAGTATGGGCCAGAAGCACGCCCATAAGTAACTCAATAAGCACTGTTCAATTTTGGAACTACAGGTACATATTTAGGAGATTAATTTTATTGTCTATCTCTGATCAGATGTTGTCCAGTTCAAAGAATAATGCACTTATTTATATCAAATTTCAGGTTAAAATGTTTTCTTATTATTGTATACAACTCATTCGATTTTGTATTCATACAACCATCTTATGGGCCACTTT
This sequence comes from Thereuonema tuberculata, assembly GCA_023159025.1. Classification (NCBI taxonomy): domain Eukaryota; kingdom Metazoa; phylum Arthropoda; class Chilopoda; order Scutigeromorpha; family Scutigeridae; genus Thereuonema; species Thereuonema tuberculata. The sequence continues at coordinate 86,759,867 of JAFIDM010009631.1, read as the reverse complement.
TAAATATGAACCAAAATACTATATCCTAAAGTAACTCAAATCACTGTACATCATCAAGTTTCATATTTAAGAGTTTGCTCTTAGTGACGACACTAAATTTTGATGATTGTACACCTATTTTAAGGATCATTTCTCTTAAGGATTGCTCCCTGAATAATGCAGTGATATGCATTAAATTTCTTTCTTACGAATGTATTGACAGTAATTAGATTCTAGCATATTTTCGTTGATGTTAACAGTTCTTTGTTTAGATTCAAACTTTCTGACGGAATAAAATATTTTATGCTCTGATATAACTTGTAATCTCATTGGATAGCAAAAAATTCCTGCTATTGTTCCATTACTATCTATTTTAGAAATTTAGATTAAGTCTAATACAACAAATGAAATTTGAAGTTGTTCATCGATGCATCACAGTGTAATCTGATAAATTAGATAAATAGCCAACGGAAGAAAAAGCAATCAAACCTTTATTTGCTGTTATGAAGACAATAAGCTTTTGAAAAAAATAAATATAAATGATAATAAATAAATAAATAAATTTTGAATGAAATGAAATAAATTGAAATAAGGAACGTGTCGAATCCTAATATGGCGATGGTGAGAAGAACAGCTACGAGCAGCGTTCATTCATTGGTTTCGATACGGAAGGCTTATGGTGTTAGGATGACATAGAGCTTGATTCACTTCTCACCTAAACAAAATCCCATTCTGAACTTCAGGGAATCACACTTTTGTATTTTGCCGCCAAAGAAAATAGATCCAACTTGGCCGGCTTAACAAAGTATTGTCAGATGCGAAATAAAACGTTCTAAATATGAAATTTCATTTTCTAAAGGAATTCAATAACAATCTGCCTTTTCGTTAGGCAATGATATTTGTATTTATTCTCCGCCAATCAAAATGCATTAAAATCAAAACAAACAAGATGGCGACTAACGATAGTTTTGTCTCGTTTGCTAAGCAACTTTTTGTACGAGCTCCGTAAAACGTTGTGTTATTTTATTGCTATTATTGATTGTTTTTAAATATTTTTATTGGAAATAAGTGTAATCATAGGTCCAAAAAAGATTAGTGATCTAACCAAGTCTAAAAGGAAAGTACCGAGAACAATTGAACTGATAAAAGAACTCCTTACTAAGTTTGAAAGTGGAACTCGTGTGTAGGATCTGGCCATGCAATATAGTTTTTATGCTTGATTTTATGCATTAAGTATTATTGTAAATGTTTAAATAAACATCTGATTAATCCAATTTACATTTATTTCTTATGGGAAAAATTGATTCATCATTCGTACAAATCGCAATTCGAACAGCCTCCTGGAAGGAATTGTGTACAAATAGCGAGGTTCCACTGTACAGTGATATCTCGGGTTACGAACGACTCAGGTCACGAACAACAACTTCGAAAATTTTTTGTCTCGGGTAACGAACAGTGCCTCGGGTTACGAACGAAGGTGAGAGAGAGTGAGAGACAGAGAGAGAGAGAGAGAGCAAGGTTTAACATTGAGACAAACGATCGCGTACAGTATAAACGAAGGCCACGCAGTATCGACATCGCTTTGCGCTAGCCTACAGTCCGGGCAAATTTTACTGGATAATACAGGAACAGTTATGGGGCCAAATCGCACCAAAAGCGTCTCACCAAGCATCTGAAAGTATCTCTCCGCGACCACATGATTCTTTTTCCGATGTGAAGAAGACGAATTCTCATTACCGCTATCGCGATATACAGTATTTCTGTTGTATATTTAGCAATTTCAAAAAAAAAAAAGAACAGATAGAAATTAAAATTATTAAAGAAGCAATCTATTTGTAATTTTAAAAACAGAAACAAGAAACAGCGACAAGAGACTTCTGAAACTAATGATTCAGAATAACAAAGAAAGTGACAAATTTCCCATGATCGTTTTCTTGATAGAAACGATAGACTAAATCTTTTTTTTTTTACATTTAATTTATTTGGTTATTTTCTTTCTCTTTATTTAATACGTGAAGTACACATATTCTTTGCGTTTTGTCAGGTAAATGCCGGATGTTAATAAAAAGGAACGATTCTTTCATCTTGAAACGGATCGTCTCTATTTCATTGATTTCAATGTTTCGGGTTACGAACCGAGTTCTGGAACGAATTAAGTTCGTAACTCTAGGTACCACTGTATATTCTAATGAATATATACTGATGTTCATTTTATATCCTCACTGATGTGAACTTACAAAAATAAAAATTATGATATAAAAATTATGATCACTGAATATCAACAGTTCATCTCAGAACTACAATCTGAAGAAGTCAACTTAAAAAAATAAATAAATAAGCTTCCATTTCTACTGTATATCAATAGTTAAGTCATATACCCAGTCATGTTAACTAACAAAAGTAAAAAATTATCATATTCACTGAATACAACAGTTCATTTCACATCTCCACTCATGAGAACATCATCATCATCACAGTAATTCAATCCGAAGATTGATTGAAAGTTCACGGACCCTAGTGATCCCCTAAGGGCGACCCCTAGGAGAGACCGTAACTTATTCTTGGGAACAGATACTGGAGTGGTTTCCCGTTGCCTTCTCCAGGACGCCATTACTGAATGACGTCAGACCGAAGAGAAAGTGAAGAAGAGACTGGACAACACAGGAAAGGAAATTGAAACAGCCATGCCACTGTCGGGATTCGAACCCAGGTACTGGCGCACTGGTCGCCACGGCTGGCCGCCGCCGAGACCGCACGGCCACGCCAGCACGGCCATGAGAACTTACAAAAGAAAAATGATGATTGTTACTGAATATAAACAGTTCATTTCAGAACTACAAAATCGAGGAGTAAACTTAATAAAGGAAAAAAAGAAGGTAATATCTATTCAAGAAAAAAATAGGATATTTTCATTTTTAATAAAAATAATATTGTATATTATCGTAGACATTATGTTATGTTTATAATTATCTACAAGATACATTTTTTTTTGTTTAATATAGAATACAGATATTACATATTAGTTTTCATTGATCATAAAAGTAATGGAGGAATGAATGATTTAGATTAAATTTTATAGAAAAACTCTAAATTCTTTGACTTATAAAAATGTTTAGACAGATTCTAAAAATCTTATATAATGTATATATATATATATTTGTGTGTGGTATAACATGTCTGCAGTGCCGTAACTAGAGGATTGGGCGCCCCGGGGCAACAAGTGATTACGGTTTCGTAAAAAAAAAAAAAATCCCCCTTCGTTCGGGGGCTCGGGGCACTGCCCCGGTGGTAGCTACGGCCCTGCATGTCTGCTTAAATAATTAGAATGTAATTTCTCTAATGTAGTATATTCAAGGTTATTCAAACGTTTTTAATAGAAATATTTCAGGAAAAAAAATACAGTATATATATGTGTGTGTGCGTGTGTGTACAAATAATGAACAACACAACAAAAATATTAGGAACTAATAAAAAAAATATATTCTATCTTAATGGTAGATCATAATTTTATTTCTGTGTTCGTGCTAATAATTTGATATTTTAAAGAAATGTCTCAAAAATCATGAAAAAAAAGTATCTAAATATTTAAAAAAAATTAAGACTAGATATTTTTTCCCCCTAAATTTTTTTTTCAAATAAGATTGCCTTTTTGAGTCGAGCTGATACTCTGGGACGGCCGTTTCGAGCTTGTTGGGCTCTCCTCAGCCAGAGCTAATAAGCCAGTGCAAGACTCAAAAAGCGTACGAGTAGTATTGTGAATACACGATGGACACAGCTACCCCTCAAAAACTAAAAGCAAGAAAATAAAAAACAACAACAAAATGTGGAATTCCACATTTGGGAGCCTCATCATCTACATATTTCTGTAACTGGTAGCGTATATCATAAGACATCAACACATCAATTTCATTTCACTTTCAGTAAACAGTAGTGTATTTAATAGTTTGACGCGCGATTTCGGCTTACCCTGTATAGGAGAACGAATAAAACTGCCACTCAGTTCCATTGCTTGAGTTTAAATATCGTTTTTATCCTCATTTAACGCTGTATGTGTTTTCTGAGATAATGCTTAAGTCGTTTACCATGTCTTTTATTACAGTTTCATTTACTGTGTATTAATTTTGTTGTTCCGCAACAGAGACTGCGCCTAGCGATAAGACAGAATAAAGTATTCTTTCTTATCACACGAGTTTCTTAGGTGCATTTTGATTTAATTTGCCAGAGATATTTGCTTGTTTGTTTGTTTTTTTTATAATTATGATTTTGAGCATTGGGAAATTTTTAATAATTTATTTTATCCTGTTATTATTTTTTACAATTTTAATTATATTTTTTCTTCTTTAAACTTCATAAATGCTTTCTTTCTTTCTGCTTAAAGTCATCTTTCATCGGTTACTTTATTCTTTTAATTCTTCATTACCAATTTCCATTACCAAAACCCTTCCAGTCCAATATATGAGAGGTTAAAGGCAACAATCGAACTTTATGTAGAATTAAATATGTTAACAGAATTCCTCTTGTTAGTATGTTTCAAGATTCTATGAGAATTTATGATTGTAAGTAAAAAAAAAAAAAAAATGCTCTTTCTTTTTTTTTTTTTTTAATTTTGTAATCAAACATTTATGTAAAATTAAATCCCGTATTTTTAGAATAATAAAAAAGAGACACATATAAAACACTTTTTATAAAAGCTTGTCAAAACGTAACAGTTAAATCAGCAGCAACTTGGAGGAAAAACGCAATTTTCCTTTGTCATTTCGGATTCTTTATATAGATAGATAGAGATCAATTGATTAGACAAATTTAATTTATAGAAGGGGGTATAGATTTCAAAGGATTTTTTAAGAGAAAGTTCCAAAATGCTGTTTACCATAATTGCCTATTGTAAATGCTACTTACATACTAACAGGACCCATTTTTTGATAATCGATTTCTGTTGTTTTCTTTTCATTTATTTTGTATGTGTGTGTGTGTGTTTTTAAATATAACTTAAAGTTGTCATTATCTATGATAACGCTGGTCGTTTCGAAATGAAAAGTACATTTTTTTTTCTGTAGTATTTCCAAACGAAACATCTGGAAAGAATCGCCCCTCAGTTAACCTAACCTAGTGTTAAAAGAAAAATGTTTCTTTCTTCTTCTTTTTTTATAAATGATATCAGGTAAGTACCTATTTTTATTACACATTTGGAAGGGTTAATGATTTCAAATACACACCAGAAATCGATTATAAAAAATGGGTCCTGATAGTAAGTAAAAATTATGACAATCAAAAACGCATTTTACAATGTTACATTTTTTTTATTTCAGAGTTTTTATATGTTGTAATTTCCTCTGAAATACGTTTTGCCGAATAATACCCGTCATATTATTATATCCCATCCGTACATGGAATGGCATAGATCACTTTCTTATAACTTTCCTTTTTTTTCTTTCTTGATTTGCATTTTCTTTTAAATTTAAAGGTTTTTGCAATCATTCAAATTCAGTTAATCATTTCATTAAAACTCTTATTAATCCTATTATTAGTCCATATAATAACGGATTATTTTTAAAAAGCTTATTTTATTCGTGCTTGTTTCCCATAAGAAAATCTTATTATATACAGATATAAATTTTGCCTCGTTTATGTCTTGAGAGTTTCTTGTCTGGCACTTCGCCCAAGATAGCGTTAAGTACTTCTTTGGCAGATAAATAGACCGACCACTCATTGCAAGTAGTCACGGGAAGTAGGGAATTATAAAACAACTCTGGTAGCGTCAGTGTTTTTACATGAATGAAGTGGAATACCGATTGCCTAAAAAAAGATTAACATTAATATTAATATTTTATATTTATAAACAAGTAACTACTTGTTTTAAAGATTTTTTTTTCCCCGGTTCATAACTTATAAATTAAATGCATCATCACTTTTATTTACAGCAATCTTTTTTATTCTCTTGAAATTCTTTTAAATATTCAGTAGTTTTTATTAAGATTTTTTTCCTATTATTATTAATACTTTCTTAGTTTTTTTTTTTTATTTTTCCTTCTGTAAAATTATTGAGATTTGAAAATTTAATTGATGTGCTTTCAGTTTCAAATTATATACTTGTGTTCTTTTTATATAGAAGGAATAAAAACTAAGCATAAATATACAGCAGTGATAGAAATGTTTTAGGATGAACAGCATTTGTAATATGAGAATTATTCGCGGGTCAAACAGGTTATCCCCTCCCAAAGCCAAAAGGACAAATTTTCGAAAACCCTTGAACGATTGTTTATTTTGTGGGTCTCTCCCATCCTGCCTTTCACCTTTGATCCATGACCGGAAGATTCCTGCGGTTCGTCGGAAGCAGTGGGAAAGAGATATCGTTTTTCCTTTCCCTCTTGACGCTCTCAAATAGTCGTCACCATATGGCTATCTGAGTTTTGCGAAAAAACGAAACCTATTTTGAACAATTAGACTATAACTATCCGGTTCTTTTGTTTATTTTTTCAATACTGTCTTTAGAAACGCATGAAATGTGAATTCAAATTAAAAATGCTCTTGATTTATATATAAATATATATTTATTATGTAACACAGGGGGAGAGCGTTATGTTACACACAGACAGGTCTGGTAAACTATATAAGATATCTGTATATATATATATATAGTTTTCCAGACCTGTCTGTGTGTAACGTAACGCTCTCCCCCTGTGTTTTGAAAATAATTTTAATTTCCTGTGAAAATAGAAATAAATTTCTTCAAAGAAACGTCCCGCGACAGAATTCGAACCTGCAATCTTCTGACGCCTTATCCATTAGGCCACGCGGACTACATTCAAATTATCTGTTAAATATTCTTCATTTATTCATCGTCCATCCAAACCATTTTATTAAATAGAAATTATTAAATAGTTTTCCAGTTCTGTCTATCTGTGTGTAACGTAACGCACTCCCCCTGTGTTGTTACGTAGGAATCTGCCCTGTAAATCTCACATGTGCGACAGGGCAGATCTACCTGTGAGTGCCCGCATTCGCAATCGTGGGAGGTTTTTTGAGCGAGGCAGTATTTTCTCATGGCCAGCTTTATGTTGCATTGTCGTGTTCACGAAACAGAGACAAAATCAAAGTACTCATAAAAAAAATACCAACGGTCAAGGTCATTTGCTAAATGATGCTAGAATTTTCACTCGCAATGTGACTTATAATCAAGCCTTCCAATAAACAAAATTCATTTATGTTCCTAGCAATGCACTCATTTTAATTTGCTATCAGTCATTTGTACGACGAGCAAATACTCTAACTAGACTAAAAGGCGTCACATTATTATCCCATCATTGTTGACGGGGCATATATGCTAGTATATACACTCATGGACAAAAAAATTAGCGCACCAAGAAGGAGTCGTCAAAATGAAACGAAAATTTACATACGTAATGACTAGTTTGATATAAGTAAATGATTAGAAAATCAAAGAAAAAGGATAATTTATTTCAGAGAAAAAGGCAAAAGAACGGAGGAGTTAATACTCCGTTGGACCCCCTCTAGCGCGAATGCACGATGCGATACGATCGGGCATTGAGTCATACAAGTTCTGTATGATGTCTTGAGACATTTCGTTCCATATTTGCTGTAACCTTGCCTCTAGTTCGTTCAAACTCGTGGGATGCCCAACTCGTCGTCCCAAATGATCCCAGATATGCTTGATTGGAGACAAATCTGGGGATCGGGCAGGCCAAGGAAGGGTAGTAACAGTGCGGAGACAGTCTTGTGACACCCTTGCCGTATGAGGCCGAGCATTGTCTTGTTGAAAAATGGCTCCTGGGAGCCGTTGCATGAGTGGCAACACATGTGGTTACAAGATGTCATGAACATACCGCTGGGCTGTCATGGTGCCACGGAACAATACTAGGGGTGACCGTGTATTGTAGGCAATGGCACCCCATACCATCACACCAGCTGTGGGAGCGGTGTGTCGCTGTACAGCAAAGGCAGGATTGAAGCGTTCACCACGGGCTCTCCACACACGAACACGATTGTCATCACTGCCGAGATTGAATCTGGATTCGTCGCTAAAGACGACCTGGTTCCATTCCGCTGCAGTCCAGTTTCCTCGTGCGCGGCAAAACTCCAAACGGAGGCGTCGATGGGTGGGCGTCAAGGGCAGCACACGTAATGGGCGCCACGATACCAACTGTCCTTCAGCCAGGCGCCTTCGTATGGTTCGAGAAGACACAGCGGCCCCTAGTGAAGGTGCTACCTGTGCCTGGATGGCGGCCGATGAAGCAGTTGGCTGTACGCATGCATTTCTGACTATGTGGTGGTCTTCTCGACGACTGGTCTGTCGAGGGCGTCCTGAGCCTGGCCTTCGTGTACATGACATCTCTCGGGTCCATTGGTCCCAACACCTCCTCACAATACAATCAGAGCGGCCTAATTGACGAGCTACTCGCCTAGCTGACCACCCAGCTTCCATTATCCCGACGATTCTCCCTCTCTCAAACTGCGACAACTGCGTATACTGTCTTCGAACACGGCGTAATGGCATGTCTACCTCAGCTCTTCCTTTGTAAATGATTCAGCACACTCAAACAAACTTTGGTTACCTGTTTTATACGCCACAGAGAACGATGTTCAACGCCCTCTACCGGCTATACGTAATGCGCAATCACGCTGCATTTCTAATCATTTGCATATCTCCCCGACATGTACCTTCATTGCAAGTTTCGTTACGATCCCGCAATTATTTCTTGGTGCGCTAATTTTTTTGTCCATGAGTATATATTGAGCAAGAGATAGAGAAACTCCTGCGATCCCCATCCTAACACGCCGAAACAAAGATCGAAACGGTCCAATACTTCGCTTGTGTTAACTCCTGTGAAAGAAAGCCGATGTTCATTTGACAGAGTACTGGTGAACCCTAGAGTCCTTTGGAAAAGAAGGTAACACAAGAAAAGCCCCTGACAATGTAACGACTTCAGCCACAAACAGTCCAATATTACTTAAAATAATAGTAATGATAATAATAATAATAATTAACTTTTACATGCAGAAAGGGATCTAGTATTTCTACTTAAATTTGACGAATTACAGTAAATGTTTTATTGGCATTAAGGGTTTTACGAAAATCAGTAATATTGAGATTTTAGCTTGACATGTATTATATTAAGGACAGTTAAGTGCTGATAGAGTTTCTTCAAACATATTGGCTATTCTCAGCTGATTACAAGCTAATACTAGAGCTTCATCCTCTGGATATAATTATAGAATACTCATTACCAAAAAAAAACGACGCACCTAGATGGAGTTGTCCGATTGCAATGAAATTTCGTATGCAAAGACATTGGGACCGCCCATGAAAATGATTAAACTTTGGTGTCCAATGAATGAATAGCGAGAGCTACAGTGCATCGGAACTGCGCACTCAGCAGGTGTATATAAGAAGCGATTCTCAATCTGATGGTCAAAATTTCTGTTGCATTGCGAGTTAGGATCCTTTCAACGACTACAGAAATGCCTCGCCGCAGGATTCGAGCTCATTACGTGCAACTGTCAGAGTTTAAAAGAGGTCATATCATTGGATTGAAAGAGGCAGGTTGGGCAAATCGGAGAATCGCTCGTCATATGGGTCGAAGTGATGCGGCAATTAGAAGACGCTGGCAGGAATGGGTGGACAATGGCAGATTTCAGCGTCATGAAGGTAGCGGTCACCCTAGGGCCACAGCAGAGCGGGAGGATAGTGTGATTGTCAGATCAGCTGTCACAGCGCCTGAATCATCGTTATCAACCATCAGACGTGCGACCCGCACACGAGTGTCCACCATGATCATTCACAGACGGCTGAGAGAGCGACATCTACGCTCGTACCGACCGCTACGCCACTTGCCACTCACATCTGCACACCGTCGGGCCAGATTACAGTGGTGCTTGGCTCGATCCGGTTGGAATGATGCTGACTGGGGACGTATAGTGTTTAGCGACGAATCCCGCTTCCAACTATGTCCTGACGATCGTCGCAGACGTGTCTGGAGACGCCCAGGGCAGCGTGCCGATCCTTCTTTCACTATTGCACAGGCCCTCAACCAGGAGTTACGGTCTGGGGTGCCATTTTCCTTGATAGCCGGACCCCTTTGGTCGTCATTACCGCTGTGCACACTTATAGCACAGCGGTACGTCGACGACATTCTGAGACCTGTTTTGCTACCCTTCCTTTTGCAGTACCCTGGCCTTATTTTTCAGCAAGATAACGCCAGCCCACATACGGCACATGTTGCTATGACCTGTCTTGCAGCTTGTGAAACACTTCCTTGGCCAGCCAGATCCCCAGATCTCTCTCCAATCGAGCATGTCTGGGATATGATGGGAAGGCGACTGCATCCACCAGGGAATGTGGATGACCTAGCCCGACAATTGGAGCAAATTTGTCAAGAAATACCGCAGGAGACCATCAGGGAGCTTTATCACTCTATGCCACGTCATGTGGCAGCTTGGATTCAGGGTAGAGGTGGGTCAACACCTTATTGAGCTCGTTACTTTGTAACTCTGTAACTCTGAAATAAATCATTCAATTTGTCTGAAATTTTAATCATTTTCTATTCTGTACATAATCTTCCTCTCCATCAATTTTTGTCTCCATCGAACAACTCCTTCTAGGTGCGACTTTTTTTTATTATGTTTTGCTGACCGTTGTGGCATAGCCGAACGGTCAAGGCGGTGATCAGCTATGCGGCTGATACTCTTGAACATAGGTTCAAACCCATAGCTGGCTTGCTATTTGTCTTTCTTTCTCTTTTGTGTTCGTATCTCTTCCGTGTTTCCAGTTTCTACGACGTGTTATAGATTGAATACCTTGTTCCTGGCGCAGTTTAGCCTCAGTCGCATTTTTGCTATTCCAGTAGGGCTCACTGAAATGTGGATGCGATAAAACAAACAAAAGAATTCCGGCATACTTGTTTAATATATGATAATGTAAAATGTTTATTCCTTCAAAATTTTTCATTTAATCATATAAATTCCTTTCAGCTAGTCAGACATTACTTGAGCGAGTCCAATGAAAAGGAGGCAGTTTCGCTGTTGATAAATCCTACACTTACACGATTTCTCTCATTCCAGTTTATCTTACCATTCATTATTGCAACATTAGTTATAATTAATCTTCTTTTCCTACACCAAACAGGATCTAGAAACCCATCTGGAATTAATAGAAATTCTTATAAAATTCCTTTTCACCCCCTCCCTTTTTTTTTCCTTAAAGATATCTTGGGAATTTTTATTATAGTTTTTTTCTCTTATATTTATTTCCTCATTATTTCCCTATTTTTTTAACTGATCCAGAAAATTTCATTCCTACTAACCTTCTTGCAAGTCCAAAAAATGTAATAAAATGTTATTTAATTGTTTGAAGAGCATCTTTCCTTATTTTCGATTAAATATTGTGAAAAAAGAAATGGAAATTTTAATAGTCCTGGTTAAAAATAACTTTCATTTGAAAATAAAAATACATTTAAAAGTTAACCAGTGAATACATATATCTTAACGTGACGAATAAATAACTTGATTCGTCACGTTAAGTTGTGTTTTAAACATAATGTAACGAATCGATTAATTTATTACAGTTACAAAAGGGCTACTGCACAAATATCAGTAATTTTAAATTCCCCTATGATAAATCCTGGATCAGTATTTGTAGAAAAGAGTATGAAATGAACACTAACAAAAATAAGTAAATAAATAAATTAAATTAATAAAGAAGCATCAATTGAGCTGGTGTTTAAATTATAAAATTTAATTCGCTTATGACAAAACGCCCTGTATTCCGAATTAATTTCTGTTGCAAAATCTGGAATTTCTTCTATTTCTGTTATAAAAATTTTGTTTAAAATCAAATGAATTACGTACGTTATATTTTTTACACTCTAATGTAACATAAATTCTTGTTTATCATCATTAGACTGGTTCAGTAGCAGTAACTGAAACTAAAAGGATGTGATTGATTATTTCAGTTAGATTCTTAACTGATTTTAAGTCTTTTCCGTTGGGGACACTGCCATTGTTACGTCTTTTTCTACCATTTATGTTGAACGATTGCCAATCGGGTTTGTCTCAACCGAAGAGGCCATAAACGAAGGATAGGTGGAGGAAGGCAAAAGCTTAGCTGACACAGCAATTCTTTCTTGACATACTCTTTTGAGAGGATGCGCAAAGCTGGCTCTTTCCGTTCAAGATCGGCAATTACTGGGAATTTCCCAGTATTTTTTTTTTTTTTTAAAGGATTTTAGGATATTAAAAATCTATTTCGAAAATTCTAACTTTATAGAATTCGTTACAATTGCTTTGTGATAGATATGTTTGAATTAAAGAAATAAGTCTTGATTGATGCAAGTTTAATTGGAATATAAATGCAATGTTTTCTCATCTTTTTCTTTCATTTTAATCCTATAATATTTCTGATTGAAAAGAATAATTTATATACCGAAATTACGTTTTATCACCTACGTTTTACTATTTCTTATTTTTTTAATCGTTGTGAATTGCTGCTTCACTGTATCTGTATTGTACAATTAAATCATGAAAAATATGCTTTTAAAGAATCGTAAGAGTTTATGAATTTGACATGAACTTCTTTAAGATCAATTGCTGTGTTTGCAGAGTACTGAATAACTAAGGTCCATCGGCTTAGAAAATGAGCAAAAATAGATAAGCGTGTCTTTTTTATTTTTTTATTTTTTTTATTATTGTCAAATTAATGTAAAGTTCATTGCTGTTTTGGAAAGCTACTTTAACAGAGCAAATATAGTTTTCTTTACGTCATTAATTATTTTCTTGAAATTTTGCTGTTTTATTGTAATATTGGTTGTAAGCCTGTCTTTGGCAATCAGTGACAATCAATGCTGCTTGTATACAATTCAGAACTAATTAAAGTTGATCTTGTAATATTAAGAATTTCTATAAAGAAAAAGACGTCATTAGGCACACACTCACACACACACACACACATATATATATATATATGAAAATGTGCTATTTGGCAATGGAAAGACAAATGGAACCTCCACAAATCTAAACTAAAAACAATATTACACTACACAAACGATTTAACGTGCCTATTATAAAATAAGCAATAAACCATGAAGGCACCAAAGGTAAACAAAAGATTTCGTCTCTGAGCTATCTAACAGTGGGAGTGTGAGACGGCCGTTTCGTCCTCTTTATGGACTCATCAGCCACACAAACCCTCTGCCGAAAGTTCAGAACGCGAAACCAAGTAAAGGAATCCACCCACTAGGGTTCCCAGTGGGTTCCCAATAAAATAAAATCAAAACAAAAGAAAAAGCTCCAATTCCTGGCCTGCGAATCCGTCAATCAAAGAGGAAATCGAATAACGCAAGGCTAATGGCTAATTTTAATGTGCTGTTTGATATTTCATATATTCTTGTAAGAGAACAAAATTTGAGATTTGAAATTATTGTAATATAAAACAAAATGGTGATGATTACGAAGAGTATTAAATATTACAACCAATGGCTTGACTGTAACACCTTTATATTTAGGCCATCTCGCTGTTGGACATAAATTACAGTTGTGTGTGAATACCCAGTCTTCAAACCAACAGAACATCTTTAGATGAAATGGAATGGATTGCTCCTTCAATATATCAATGTAAATGCGTAATGCCATCTACTCAGAACATATTCATATATCTGCGGAACATTTTGTAAAATCCTTGTCCTCAAGAATTGAGGCTGTTTTAAAGTCGGGAGAGGCGGGGGTTAATCCCCAGTTATACTTAGTAAGTGACCTCTAAGTGTGAAGGAACTGGATTTACGTTATCAATAGAATTTTTCTGTATTTCAGTTTTTTTTTTTTTTTTTTTTTCCCAATTATTTGTTTTAGTTTGTTCTGATTAAATAGTTTCTTTTATAGCATAATCCTCCTTTCTGTAATATAAGGGAATCTGTATATCAGATTGTATCATTTTTCTTGTTAAGTTAGTTCCAGTAAACGGTAAATGATGTCGGTATAAATAAGACACCCAAGTAAATTGGCTGAGGTCAGAAGGTTATTGAAGAGTGATTGGCGGGAGAGGATAGTGTGTGTGGTAAGACCCTCTCCCTCGAGCGCATTGAAACAGCCCCTGATTAAGTTGTGAGATTCCTTGGACTCTCCTGGAAAAGTATTTTCTCCATTGTATTCTGCAGTGGTTCGCTAATTTACGAAGTCTCTTGTGTTAGTTAATAATGATTTTTTTTTTTCAATATTTATAAAGATTATATTTCAGTTCAGATAATGTTCCGTCATTATCTTTCAAAAGGTTTTAGGAAGCATGAACAGTGTTCTTGTTTTGTTTTTTTTGTAAAACTCATGCTTACAAAAAAATGCATGTAAAACTCAAAAAAGATTTACTAAAATTTGCAATTTCATCATGCCAACAATTATTAAATTAATTAACAAACAACAAATTTAAATAGAAAAATGCTGTAAAACTATTTTTTTTTTCGTTCTACATTTTCGATTTCTTAATAGTGATAGACATTCATATAAATACTTACCTATTTACAACTAAATAAAGTATAGATGATGGTTATAAAATATACCATCAAATTAGTATTTTATATTTGCGAAAAGAAAATAAATCGTCAAAGACAAATATTTCTTTTTTTTGTTGTTGTTGTTGTTGTTCTTTTTCCTTTTTATTTATAACGCATTGTATAATAATAAGGTTTGTTCACTATTATGACAGCTTTAGCTTAAGAAAGAGCGTTAGAACAAAAAAAAAAAGTCTTAAATTTAAGTCGAAATGAGCACATGAGTCCGTCTGTAAATTCAATATTTTAGAAATTCATTATTCTAGAAAGTTCGAAGTGCTGTGGTAAGTTAAGATTATAAAATGTGAATTCCTTACCGATCTGCTCAAGTGTAAGAACTCGTACCCTTTTAAGTCGTTTGAAACAATATAGAATCGAATTTCATATCTCAATAATATTTGCACGTGATTTCAATTGTTCAAAAAAAGCTTTCCAAGAAAGGGAAAACCAAAGACTACATAAATTAACAAAACACGCCTTTGAGTTTGTTAACAGAGGGAATGGTCGTTTCGTCCTTGTTGGAGACTCATCAGCCCGATCCACCCTCCCCGATGTCAAACCCAGAAAGAAATGGAAGCCACCTTCCTTCCCAAAAGTGACTCCCGAACAAAATAACATGAATTAAAAATAAATGCGAAATGCACATAAAAAAAAAAAAAAACTCTTCGATTTAACAATGGTTAGGATACAAAGGTATTTAATTATATAAAAAAAAGGCAATATAATTACAAGAATTAAATTTAACTTGCAGTAAAAGTTTTAAGAAAGGAAAACCAAAGACTGCACAGAAATGAGTCTCCAACAAGGACGAAACGGCCATTCCCTCTGTTGACAAACTCAAAGGCGTGGTTTGTTTATTTCTGTGTGATACATTAATCAATATCGTCCAGAAATGAAATATCGTGATATCCTTAGAATATACTAGCGTTTTTTTAAAGAGGTTCGCAAAAATTATCTAAGGAAAAACTTCCGTTCTGGTGTCGTTTATTTATTTATTTATTTATTTTGGACAATGCTATTCGGTATTTTTGCTGTGACGCTGAGAACAGCCTCAACATACCTTACAAGACCTCCGGAGGTTCTCGCGCAGAAATTATCCCACCAAGATATTTAGTTAAAATTTCTTTCTTTTCATCGCCTAACGTTCGACCTGACATGATGCCCTTATTTATATTAGCATTACATCAGTAGAAATTAGGTTAAGTTGAAGATTCCCTATATTTTAGAGCCGAAAAAGACAATTGTGTCATATATACATATCACAAGGCTTCTCTTTTGTGATAGCTTTTCATTTATATTTGGATTGATCGAAATTAATGTTTTCATTTGACTGAAAAATAACATTATCGATACTATACATTACTGTCTTACATTTCACTTGAAAATGGAGTAAAAACGTTGCTGCGAAACATGTTGTATATATTATTATCGAAACTTTACAAGTTTCAGTTGTTTTTGTTTTTAATTATGATTTTCGAATGATTTTAATTCAGTTTCCGAAAGGAAAAGCAGGCTTAAAATTTCATAAGATATGATCGCTTTGAAGATTAGAGAGTCACTGCATTTTAACTATGAGGAGGTTCTTCGTGAAAGCCTTCCGGATTCAAACTGCGAGAAAGCGGAATTTACACGAAATTTCATGGCAACAGATTCGCCAGCTAAGGACATTTGAGAAAGACGGATTACTGAGATGTGGGATGATTGTATGTTATGTATTTTTCATTTTTTTTTTCGACAATTTCGAAAGAACTTTTTTTTTTTCCCAGTATTTTAATTGTTTCTTCAGAAGATCTTAAATTGTTTTCAATTGTAATTTAGTCTTTTTGAATTATATAAATACTTAAATTTGGTATTTGCATTCCACTTTTCATTATTCATTTTTCTTTAGTTTTAGCTTTTTTAGTATTCTTTGGTATTTACAGTTCTTTTTAGGCTTCTGAAAGACGCCTTACATCCCCGGTTTGTCTGTCTGTGGACACATATCCACAATGCTTCGCAACGACATCTATTAGCTCAGTTGGTTAGAGCGTCGTGCTAATGACGCGAAGGTCGTGGGTTCGATCTTCTCATTAACTTAAGTTGTTGGTCTTTTTAAATCATTTTTAGGAATTCTGTGTATTAGCAAGGTTTGAGTTAAGAATGACGATTATTCCATATAAATAGGGGTGGGTAAGATAGCATAGGGTCGCAAACAGACTCGCGCGAGCATTTTCTAGACCACCCCGGCGCAGTCTATTCTAAAGTTAAGGTGACTCAGAAGCCGTTGCGACGCACTGTGATTGGTTTACTAATCACTATCCCTATCTTGTTTTTTTTTGGGGGGGGAAGGGGATGGGTTAATTATTTCATTCTGTAATTATTTAAATCATTAATTCCGAATCAGTTATATTTGCCCAGTTAGACTACTAATGATTAAATGGAAGTGATCATAGTAAATCAATAACTTCATTTTTATTGATGATATTATTACTGGTATAATTTTTTCCCTGTGTTGTCTTTATGATTTCACCATGGTTAAATATTACTTGAAGTCATAAGATGGCTCTTACAGATCATTGACTTGTATGGTATATGTGCATTTTATACAGTTACACAGCATTTGCTTGTAAGCATTTAACTGAGTTATAGTAAATCACATCCATATCTTTAGATGTTTTTCTCTTTTCGGATTTATAAAAAAAATTGTTTCGTTCCTTTTCCATTTATTGTTCACTGTTCATTTATTCCGTTCACTGTTGTGGAAGTCTATTTGATTTTTTTTTTTTAATAATCTTTAATAATAAGGATAATAATTTCTCCAAAACAGAAAATCGAACAATCTCAACTTGTCTGATCCCTTCTTTCTCTTATTCGAAACAATTTGTAAAATCCCTTCGTAGACCTGTCTTTTACGGATTGTCCCTAAACTCTGTGTGGTATAAAATATGCAGTAATAAGGCACTGACTAATATTACCAAATCAATGGAAGAAACATTTGAAAAGACATCGATTTTTCTTGTGTATTAAAAAGTTATTAAGAATAACGAAATTATTCCGCATTTTAAAAATAATGGTTTTTTTTTGTTTTTTTTTTTTCAAATGGAAACGAGCAGTAATCTTAGATAGGTGTTTGAAATTCATCAAATAATAGCATCTTAAGATATAGAGAGACGACTGTATTTGAATTATATTATGAATTGTAGATGGATACAAAAACAAAAATATTAATAAACTGTTTGTGAAAAGATATCTTGACATTAAGAAAAAAAAAAAATCATTTTTTTTAACAGCACATTGCTTTGGATTATCACGAAGTAAAATTCTATTCAAAATTCAGTGCGGGTAAATATTTTAGCTAAAATATTGCGTGTTAGCTTAACAGTTTTCTTTTCGTAACTAACCCAATGTGCTGTGATTTAAGAGGTTGTAATTTTCTCTTGAAAGATCTCTGGCCTTCCTTCACTTCGAACCATAAATATTTGACACACTCGATGGGTTTTCCATGTTCTTTTCCCTAAATATTGAAGACGTCACTCGTCGAGGTAACGCTTCATTTCGATTTCTCTCAATTAATAATTTGTAGACACCCTTTCGCGTTCAACAAACTATTTACCTGCAGTCCTTCGAGTTTTGAATAGTTTCTTGAAAATATAAATTCCATATTGAACGTAGTTGTCTTCAGACACTAACTGCATGTAGTCCTTTCCCAAGAAAATATGAGTCAGTTTAATTGAAAGGAAGAGAAAGTTTGGGTAAAAAAAGAAGACGACATTGTTTTACTCATTACATTAATGCAATAACTACCGCTTTTTTTTAAAAAAAAAAGAAAGATTAAAAAATATACAACTAACGGAAGTCTTTATTGCTCGAGTCACTGGGGTATGTTAAATAAAGCAATAATGTAGCCGACGCACCTGCCTCCATGATAACTAACTAATTAATTTAACAATGACTGCAGTTTCGAATACATATCTGAGCATTCTTTTTCAAGCAAATGACTTTTTCATGAAAGTTACAACTATAATGAACCCCTTCCCATCATGGTTCATGGAAAGTTCCTATAAGCTGCAGTTCCGCTCACTGGGATATGTTTTTCAAACTAACTGCGATTCCGAATTTCTTTCGTAACTGTCTTAATATTGTAGTAGATGGTAATAGAAGATTCGTTCTTAAAATTGCAATAAAAGATAAATGACTATTTTAAACAGACACTATCATCTCATATCAGTTTCTAAGCTCACAAAGGAAACAGAGAAACAGTTTAAGAAATATCATGAATTTGGAAGTAATTATTCAGAAGATAAGAATAAAACAAATAAATAAATTAAAATTTTTTAAAAAAATTAACGTCAACTTCATAAAATTACCAAAATTATTAGAAAACAAAAAAAAGGAAACACACGAAGTTGTTTTTTTTTTTTTTTTATTAGAAAGTTTGAATACTAAATAGGAACATGATTTTTTAATTTCCAACTTTTTTTCATTAATGATTAATGAAAAAAAAAATACATTAAACAAAAACCAAAACTTAGATTTTAATGGAAACTACAATATGAGCAATCATTTGTATTTGCTCATATTGTAGTTGCCGTTAAAATCTAATTAAGGAATTGTTAATTTAAAATCTGAATAGCTAATCAAATCCAATTTAAGAAGGTACGAAATATTGTACTTCTGAAAATGAACTTTCTAAAAAGGGAAAGATTGTAAGAATTGCACATAATAAAACGATAAAAATTGTCGCGATAATTTTGAAATTGGGTCAATTAATTAAATAAAGGATTACTTGCAATGTAGCTTCCCCTGCTGCACTTCATTTTTACTGCTGTCTCATGATTACTAGATTTAATCACATCCGAAAAGTAAGAAAACAAATTGGCGATAACTGCAATCTATTCCCTTGTCAGATCCCTGTAGATGACTTTTTAATAAGGCAATGGTATTACTTCCTTTATTTAAGTTTAAATGAAGACAAGTTAAAGAGCTAATCAAATCCGTAATCGAAATGTTGACATCCTATTCACATAGTTAAATTCATTTTATTTTATGTCAATCAATATGGATGCTTTTTAAATAAAAATGTTCGAAGAAGTTGTTTGTGGATTCTGCAGTGAATAAATGCTATAGCTTGGCAAAAACTTTAAAATTCATAACAATCTTCTAAACCATCATTGGATTTCATAAGGTTTTGGAAGTTAAATTTAACTATTGGAAAACAGAATACAACAGCATATAAATCAGCTATTCAGATTTACACCAAAGACATATTGGATTATTTATTTGATTTTATATTGCAAAGTGTATTCGCGACATAAACAGGTCATATTGAGCATCGACTGTCCCGCCTTTAACCCCAGGGAAAGAAACCCGGTACCTCTTCACAAGATGGCTGGGTGAACCCTAGGACCCGTCTGGAGGAGAAATACAGAGAAAAATTCCAGGCCTCCTTCGGGGTTGATACCCGGCTTTCTCTTCTCAAGCCCACAACATAAGGAATGGAAAAATGCACATCAACAAAAATAGACTACAACCATCGATTTGGAAACTAGTGTTGTACCACTAAGCCTCATTTAACAGTAACCTTCTCTAATTAAAGCAATCTTCAAAAATGCCGAAAATCAGTGGACTTGTTGCTGTCTCCCCCTCATATCCTCCTTAGGCTATTTAATCATAAAAGGGTCATTCAGTTAGCTTAATATTTTCTTTCAGTATTTACTAAGTAACTTTATCTTGTTACGCAATTCAATAACTAGAACTCGAGCATTTTATAATTGAATGGGTGAGTTGAAAAATGTACATATTCCACAAATGTAAACTTTTGGAAAACTAAAAAAAAAACTTTTTTAAGAAAACTAATTTTTTTACCAAAAAAATTTTCTATTATCGATTTATACTTTTAAATGAAGTGAATTCATTGTGCTTTGTAAATATATAGATATATAACTTTTTATAGCATAAAACTATGAAAATATATCTCAGTTTAGTTTGTCAATTTTTTGGAATATGTACCTTTTTCAACTCACTCATTCAATTGGAATGTCGACCCTGTTAACACCTAAATGCCCGAAAAACAATGATGTACAGTCAATCATAGTTATCTGTTGATTCAAATCCCACGGACTCACTTATCCACTTCTAAAATTGTTTCTCCAAAACAATTTCTCCAAAAACAATTTCTAAAACTGTTTCTCCAAATTTGCGGCCTCTTCGCACCCTTTCGCGGACATGAGCAATAGTGGAAAAATTTTGAGTATTCTATCGCTCAGCGTCTACACGAGCTCCATCAACGTCTTTTTTTTTGCGGCTTCTGTTATGTTAACAAGTCTCTGATAAAATTCCAGGTGTTCTCAATAACACGTTACGTTATTTATGTGATTAATTTATTAAATTTCAACAGTGACAAGCGAAGCGTAGTACTAATGAAAGTGTTTCAGCAAGCTCTCCTAAGCGCAAACGCGTTGTGATGAATTTAATAGATAAGATCCTTGTTCTTACTTCGTTCTGTAAATTCGGTAGCATCCAGATAGCGAAAGTGTAAAGTGAACAGGGTCCGCGAAAACCTAACCCTACGTTTCCCCACATAGGAACAGTGCTTTCGGTTTCCGTTATCGTGGAGATTTACAGGAATTTAACCCGTGCGGTTAACGAGAATTGACTGGATATAGATTGGATACTTGCTGAGCTGAGATGTAAAATTGCTCAATGATAGCTTTATTTGCAATTATTCAAAGTCACTCCCGAAATCTTTTTACTAACAAAGACATCGATCCCAGGGCCCTCTCCTTGTTAAATTTCATGGATATGGTATGTGAATCTGAAATTTGACTTTTCATCCATTTATTTTCAGTCACGGCTGTTTGCATTTTTCGACAGTTACTCCTTGAAAACATGTCCGTTTTCGAATTTTTTTCTTTAACCTCAACCATAATTGATGCTAAGCATAGTACTTGTTCTCAAATATCATGTTATCGATATAGTTGCTGATAATGTCGAACTAGTTTTAAGTCTTTATAATAAACTCTCCATTCGCTTCAGTAAACAGTATTTTTTGTTTTATAAGTTATTTCTATGAAAATAATAAGTTCAGTACAGAACTTTTTTCGTTTAATTTTCTCATTGACTTCATAGTATTTTCTAAGCTAAAACATGAAATATATAAGGGGCTGTACAAATCACTTTCAATATTCATCTACGACTTTCTGTTTAACATCACTGCAACTTAAGTAATTTAGTAATAATACACTGTCAGGAAACAAGCATTAGCAAAACAATTAGGAATAATTGCCAAAAAGAAAAGTCGCCCCTACCCAATAATGAATGAGAAGTGAGATCTTAACAGCCACATGATCGATCGTACCCTGAAAAGTTTTAGTCGAAAATCCGCTCTTTGCCTTGTATAGCCTCTTCCCTGTAACGATTCCTAGCTCTGCCATTAATTAATGAAGTCCATAGTTATTATTTTAAAAAATAAGTATTTAAGTTAATTAATAATTAATTATTAGTGTTGTTGTTAACTTATTTCAGCTGTTATAAAGTTCGCAATTTTGATTTCATCAAGTTGCGATCCATTCCTCAATAAATCTAAATACCTCAATTTTGTTTTTGGAATGAAATGAGTTTGATAGCCTTAAAGTCTCCTTAAAATCCATAAACATAGATATACAAGTGTCAAATTATTCTTTTATATTTCTATTTTAATGAATTTATTAGTGTAGAATGTGAATTTTATTATAGGCCGCAAAAATCACCCTCAATTAAAGTGCGGTACAAAGTGCTGTGTTTAAAATAATAATACATCTGAATAACGGTGAATTATAAATTATTACCTTAATTATTAATTTAGTTATTAGCAAATCCATATATAGTAGATATTAATATTCTCAAGACGACTAAATAGAGAACAAGTTCTACCTAATGCTGACAAATAATTTGGAACATTTTTAAGAAATTTGTCAATTACATTATTTATGAATTACAACATTTTCTAAATGAAACTACTTTTTAACTTTGATGTTATTTATACTGACAAATAGAAAAATATTTAAAATGTGAGAAATTATTATATGAGATGGGCTACATCTTACAATTTAGTTCTTGATGAAGCTATTGTGTTAACATTGTTTTTTCAACTATTCTGATTGCACTGTTCAAATATACAGTAAAATAGTTCTCCAAAAATTATCATTTTTTTATTTATTTATTTTACATTTGAAATAGGGACTTATTTTATTATTATTTTTTTATCGTGAAACGAATGATTGCGTTTCCTTTTTTTGCTAATTTCCTAATCTTTGCATTGGCCATAATTTCTGTGTGTAATGAAATAAGAGGAGTGTGTTATATATTTTAACGTGTTATAATATCTATATTAAAAAACAAATAGCACACTTTTTTTTTGTAATGTTTTTATCGTTTTTGTAATATATGATTGTTAATATCACAAAAAGTGTGCTATTTGTTTTATAATATGTGTTACGTATATGTCGGATTGAAATTTCTTTTTTATGCTTTGCTGAAGAAGCTTCGTTTATTCTTTGTTATTTACACTATTTATACTTGTGATATTTTTATAACTACTATGTAAGCTCAAGAAATCGCGAGAATAAATGAAAAATCTTATTTTCGATTTTGTAGAAACCAATTGATTCAATTTAAAACGGTGTTATCAAAATAATCTCAGCCGCAGAATTTAATTGTTTTTTTTCCCCCAGTCGTTTATTGTTAAAGTCAATTCGCATAATATAAATAAAACCACCTTCAGAATATACTTTAAATCTCTTCTTTTGTTAGAATCATGAGTTCACATTGGACGATATCATCAGAGTGTCAAAGGCTAGAGAGTTCCGTTCAGTAGTCGATCATTTCCTAGACCATTCAGTTCCGAAATAAAACGAGAATAGAAAGAAATAACTAATGAATTATCCTTTCAAACTTTGTGACTAGATTTCAACGCTGATTTCGATAACCAATTTCAAAAATACTTTTTTTTTTTTTTTTTTTTTAGTTACGTTAAAGATATTTTGTGAAATTTAAATTAGATTAAATGATAAATGACTTTTTTAAAAACCTTTTTAGAATTAATTTAATAAACAAGCAGAACAAAGAAGAGTTAATTTTTCAAAGCAAAAATCCTACACACAGGAAGCGTGATTTCTTAACTATTTAGTATTCATAATTAATTAGGAATTTGCATAATATCAAAAAACAAAATATAAACTATTTTATTTCAGATATTTAATATTATAAATCAGGCGTATGTTTCCATTATTTTTATTTATTATTTAGCAGTAATTAAAAAGTTCCTAAAACAGCTGGTTTTTTTTTCTCTGAGAGCCAGTGAAAGCTACTGTAGTGGTCTACGATATCATTAATTATAAAAATTAACAAAAGCAGTTTTAGGCTGAGGGTAAGGCATGGCTGGGCTTTTGCTAAAGCTTTGTGCTTTTAGCTATTCTTTCGCAAATTCACGACTCGTCTTATTACATAAGAGCACTGACATATCCACAATTGCATAGGATTCTATCAGCCTAAAACCATCTCTTGCTTTTTGATTGTATTGATTAAAATATTTTGAAGTAGCATCACGGTTAAGTAATGATCCTTTAAATAAAGGTTACTTTGAAGATTTCTGTGATTTTCTTCCATTACTTAATTGCGCCATTTACGGCAGAAATGGCATCACGGTACAAAATTAGAAGAAAGTCGTTCGACACATTAAAAAATTATGGTAAAATACGAGATAAGATTGGATTTATCCATGATTGAATCTTCTGCTGATAACTTATGATCAGTCCGCTAAT
Source organism: Thereuonema tuberculata (assembly GCA_023159025.1). Classification (NCBI taxonomy): domain Eukaryota; kingdom Metazoa; phylum Arthropoda; class Chilopoda; order Scutigeromorpha; family Scutigeridae; genus Thereuonema; species Thereuonema tuberculata. The sequence continues at coordinate 86,735,557 of JAFIDM010009631.1, read as the reverse complement.
ATTTTTGAAGATGATAATGTAGAATCCAACAGTTTCTCTTAGCACGTTCATTTTTTTTTAATAGATAAAATCTCATTTTCTCTCCTGTAACCTAATTTTCTTTTCGAATTTTAAAGGATTTTTTTTTGACATTTATTATGAATAATTTTTCATCTAAAGAAAAAAAAAATTACAGAAACTTAATTTCTCTAAAATATACTTGCCTTCACTTAATTTTGTTTACTAACAAGCTTCGAAAAATCCTCCGATTTGGGGCATTCCTGTAATAGTGACTGGAGTAAGCAATCGAATCAAATTCTACTATGATGCCATCTATTAGTCTTTCAGTAGGCCAATTACGAAAATTCACAATCCATTCAAAAATCTGTTAATTTGTTTAAAAAAATTTCGGCCTTTGCATTTAGTGCCCTACTTGAATTTCAACTTGCAAATGTAATGTGATTGAATGACATTTTCAGTTGATTCTTAATTCTGCGAACTAAATGTCTAATTAAAAAATTATCTCAGAAATTTTTTGGATTAGTGATGATGGCATTGAATATTGAATAGTACTGGATGATAATTTTTGTGGTTTTTAAAGCCTATATCTTTCATTGTTAGATTGATATTAAAATGCAAACCAGTCGTAAGACATTGACTATCGTACATACAGTATGAAATGGCATATATACAGTAAATACATACTTTTTCCTCCAATCCTTTGACACTAAAAAACTGGAAAAATAAAACTGTATAATAATTATAATAAACGATTTTACATTATTTAAAAGTTTTAATTACAAACGTTCTTTGACGTCGAAGCCCCGACCGTAGGATGAAGCAATGAAATTACTACTTTTTTTATTTGAAACTTTTATTTTAAGGAAAAATTATTATTACTGGTTTCTTAAATCAATGTATCTCCTGGCGAATTGAAGCTAAGTTGGATTGGCTGCTGTCCCGCCGCCCCCTGGTGAGCAGACGTCGCCGCCATCTATCAGGCGTACGGGCAATAATTGAACGGTTTGTCCGACACCTGAAGAATGAAGTCATTAACTTTCTTTTCCCCTTCCAACAAGTGACGGAACAATCACTATTCTTCAACAATCTTTGAAGGCTGATATTTTTTTTTTAAATAAAAACACACTCACAAAACAACGACAATATGTTATCTTATAAGATTTTAAAATGAAACTTTTCTAAAGCTTCATAGTCAAATGATATTTATTTACTGATATATTACTGAAAATAAAGTTAACAGAAATAAATGAATTTTTGATAAATTAGCCAACAGAATTAGAATATCTAAGATAATCAACAGTTTTGCAAACAAACAGTCAAAAACATCTTTCAAAAAATTAGTTTATATACCTTTATAAATAATCAGCGCTGGCCATTGAGAAAACTGAGATTATTCTGAAAATATATTACGGTGTTGTGAATCTTTTAGTTAAATGCAATCAGATTTCAAAGATAATCCTGGAGATTCAGTGTTCAATATGAAAACAATTAAATATAGGGTGTACCTGAAATGTGCTGCCAAACTTGAAGGTTGTATTCAATCATGCAAAACAACGAATAAATGTCATATAAACCATGGGTCTGGAAATGCTTTATTTCCAAGATATGAACGATGCAACAATACAGAGGTGTTGGCCGTACAGTCGCTCAGTTTCACAGAAAGTGCTCGAAATGTCCTCCACCGGCCGCAATACACGCAACACAACATCGTTCCATCGACTGTCGAACACGGTCGAAAATGCCAGATGCACGTCGAATTGTGTTGCACCCATCCACTATGCGATCACGCAGTGCATGGGCGTCAGGAACCGGTTTAAGATAACCCCATACGAAAAAGTCCAGAGGGTTTTCATCAGGGGAACGAGCAGGCCATGTCACGATTACTGAGGAGCAATTTAATGACTCTACGATACGACGTAAAGGCCAATATCTCGTATCGTTTCATCGTTCATATCTTGGAAATAACGCATTTCCAGACCCATGTTTATATGACATTTATTCGTTGTTTTGCGTGAGTGAATACAACCTTTAAGTTTGGCAGCACATTTCAGGTACACCCTGTATATAGATCTAAATATAAATATCACTTATTGCCAAAAATATTAGCGCACCCAGAAGCGAAATGGAATGACACTTGACAGGCAATGAGATGGCGATGCAAATAACTGATTACAATATCAGGACAAATGGGCTGTTTATTCGGGTAAAATACTACAAGTCAATAGTCCCTTTAGTCCTCTTCATAACGTCCCTAGCTTGGATACATGCGGCGGTACAGCTTGGTATGGAGTCATATGGACGTCTAATGCTATCCTGCAGAAGATCCTCCCATAGCCGTTGCAACTGCAGCTCCAGATCGTTCATACTGGTTGATGGCCGAAGCTGCCTTCCGAGCTGTCCACATATGTTCAATGGGCGACAAGTTTGGAGACCTGGCGGGCCACTGAAAGGTGTCGATAGCACGAAAGCAGTTCAGGGAAACCTCTGCTATATGTGTGCAGGCATTATCTTATTCTAAAACGGACTACTGTAGCCGCTCCATGAACACATGAGACCGCAGAATATCCTGAACGCACCGCTGTGCCGTCGTTGTTCCCCTAACACTACCTGCTAAAACCGAGAATAGTAGGAGGTGGCAACCCACAACATGACACCACTAGTCATTGCGGTGTGTCGCTCAAATGAAATCCGGATTTGTGTGTTGCCCAGTGTTTTGAGTATGGCGGTTATCCGTGTCAAGACCAAACCTGGATTCGTCACTAAACACGTTTAGTTGCCAGACCACAGCCGTCCAGGCCACCCGCTCACTACACAACTATAAACGAAGCTGCCGATGGTGGGGTGCTAATGACAGACACCTTAAGTGGTTCCGAGCATGCAAGTCACTTTGCAGTCGTGCGGGTAAACACAGGAGTTTCTAATGATGCTGCTACATTTCTCTGGATGATGGACAGGGACACGCTTGGATTAATTAGTGTCTGTTGGATGACACGATCATCTCTTCTGGTGACTACCTAGGTCTCCCAGTGCCTTCCCTGCGCGTGTGTGTTCGGTCGGAACGGTACAGGTGGCGGCCAATTCGACGAAACGACCAGATAACGATACATCCTCTCTCAAACTCCGACAGTTGTTCAGAAGTGCATCGAATGAGTCGCCGAAATGCTGAAGACTCGGTGATCTGCACTTCACAGTGATTAGAAATTTTTTGAATTTTGTTGTTGTTTTTTATTTTCTTGTGTTTAGTTGTTGAGGGGTCATTCTTTCCATCTCGAATGATTATCTTATTTAAATTTAATTTCATCGAGAGGTAACTTTACATTGTAATCTTAAGTCTGTTTACGTTGTATCAGAATAATTTAGTTGATTTAAAATAAGAAATAATATTGACTATTAAATGTTTCATTTTTCTCATCAAGTTTTAAAAGCAAGCGAATCTTCTCCTCACTTATTTGTTTGTTTTATTTAAATTATGCTTTATTCATTTCATAATTTTTTTTTTTGTCAAGTAAGGAAATTATTTATTCAATTTCACTTTATTCTACAAAAAAATAAATAAATAAATAAATAAATAAATAAATAAAACAGGAAAGCGTTTGCGAATTAAACGCTCTTGCTGGTTTTGGTGATAAGTTGTGTGGCTTAGCTATCATCAGATGCATGAGAGTTTACTATTAATGAACTGACTATCTATGATACGTCTGACGGTTTGCTTCTTTAGTCTTCTGATCTAATAAGTATCAGAAGACTAATATTTCCGTTTTGTCTGTGCGTCTGTGAACAAGTATCATTAAATTATCATTAATCACAACAATCACAATAATCGCAACAATTGCGCGTTTTGCATTCGCAGCAATCACATTTATAATAACAAGGAGATTAAAGCAGTAGCAATTATATTTTCTTATACGCATCAGAAGACGTTGCGAAGCATTATGATTGGTATACTAATCGCTATCCCTACCTTGTTTTTTTTTTTTAGTTATGGAAGCTTTTTGAAGATTATTTGTAATTAAGATTTAACATTTTTCATTTTTATTCTTTTATTATTAAGTGCATTTTAAAGTGTAACAAAATCTAATTTGTTTGTCTGTAGTCTAATAAGGAATTTAATAAGAAAATGTTAAAATAACAGATGGAGAAATTCTGTCTTGTATCTATTAGAGCTACAACTATCAAATGCTTCTTGATGTTTTTCAACTCTTAAAAGTTTAAATTTTCATTTTTTTTTTTCAATAGTACTGTATTTCTAACAGTAGGAAGGGGCAAAAGGAAATGACTAATTAACAATGTTACTGGAAACCCATGGAGTTTTTCTATCCGATTTTGATACTCGAATTTGATTTTTAATTTTATAACAATATCAAAACTATTATTCTGCAATATTGCGATTAGCAGAGCTACTAATGTTATTGGACGAAATTCCTCCATCTTCATTGTAACATGCAAACTCAAATTTTCAAAATTGCGAATATCCCTTTAAGGCAGTACTTCGTAACCTTTTTCGCTTTACGGCGCACTTTTGTTTTAGCAGAAATTTCGCGCCACACCAAACTTCTTCATTGCTTTTATTGCTAAAAGTGAATCCTTTGAAAAATATGTATGGTTTACTAATAAATATAACCTGAATATAAGTCTTATTTTTAAAACATTTAATTGAAATATATATTTATGTATTTGAACGTGATTCATTATTTTATTATCCTTAATTGTTACAAAGAAACAGAATTTCTTTGTTCATATTTCTATTTGTCCAGGTTATTTGACGTCTGATTTTTTTTCTAGATACAAGCATTTGACTAGTGTGAAGGTAAATATTGATTGTAGATGCAATTTTCAGAATTTTCTCGCGGCACAACGGTTGAGAAGCACTGCTTTAATGCTTTAAGCACTTACAAATATAATTTTGTGATTCAAGGCAAAATGCAACAACCACCTTAAAAATCCATGAATTCTTCAAAGCAATGGTTTGTCTTCCATATGAGTGTCTCTAGATCCCCACAATCTTCAGCTTTCTTCTGAACTTTTCATTTCACATTTGCTCTGGTCCTGGGCAGGAGAAGTGGAACTAGGCAAACATGGAGTTCATACAGGTTTAAATGAATCATCGGAAGTTAGGTTTTGAACAAGGCATCTTAGAATTAATTACTGAGTAAAGGGTTTGTTTTATCTTATTCGTGTTTTACGTATTCTTTCTGTGTTTTTTCAGTCTTAAATGGGAATATCCTGATAATGTTACTAAATGTACAGCAGTGCATTTATATTTCTGTAATTTATGAGATTTAAGTCTCCTAAATTTATGAGGTGATATTACAATAGGAAAATGAAAATAAATAAATATTTTATCTTAGAATAATTCGATTATATTTGTGAACTATATATCTAATTTAAAAATATTCAAAACCAATTACATTTAAAGACATTAATGTTTAGAGCCGTAAGCGCTCGCCATTTGGTATTCTTATAAAAATCGCTGGAAAATGTGGAAATTATTTCGTTTCCTATTATCCTATGCATTTCTTCTATTTTCACTAATTTCTTTTTAAAACAGGTCAGTAAGATTTAATGCATAGTTAAAAAAAAATAATAAAACTGCCTAATTCAACAATTTATTTGGCAATGTAATTTGATTAATTTGATTTGACTTTTTATTATTAATGAACTGATATTACTTCATTACGATTGAACTAATTGTAGGTTGGGTTTTTTTTAATGCTGTTAAGATTTTACTCTTGTACTTCAAGAATTGTCATGAAATTATTAAAAAAAAAGTAAATCTAGAGAACACGTTAAATTAGTGTTTATGCCTCAATTACGAATTTACAAAAGATGAAACAACTGCTTTGGAATTTATTTGAAAGCAAAAAAAATCATTTTTCATAAGAATAGATAAACACGTAAACAGTTTTGATTGTCAGTTAGAAGAAGTCTCCTCCCATTTTCTTTTACACAATATAGCTTCATTTTTTTTAGTTGTATTGCTTATGACTGCTTATTAATCCAGTCAAACCATAAGACTTAAAAAGTGAATTAGAAAGTCCTTGAAATGAAGGTCGCCTCATCCAAGGATGATATTCCACGCCTTTATCACTTCCGCTGTGCTGTTTAAAATTGACTCTTCGAGGAGGTTCAGTATATACTTGCTATTTTGAATTATTCTTTCGTTAATCGCTGTTTACGAAATCGTTTAGATTAAAATAATGTAACAGTTTTGAAAGATGAAAAGAACAGGTTCAAAGTTTCATTTCGACTTCCGATAATTAAGTTTTACATGGAGAAAACATTTATGTCAAAACTTAAAAAATAACATGTAACTTAAATAAATCTTATTACAAGGAAATAATTTTAATTAATTAATTAGTCAATTTCAGAAATGACAGCGAGCACAGTGCTTTGGAAATACGAGACCTAAATATTACTTTAAATGTTTGTTAAAAGTCCAGTTTTACAGTCAATCTTCTAAAGTTCCTCACATAAGAGATGCGCACAATGTAACAAATCCTTTAAAGTGGATCTAAGAAGATTCAAAAGACAGGATATAGTAAGCTGAAATTTCTAGTTTGTTTATCGTATAAGGAGTGACAGACTGAAAAAGATCTTCGATTTTTAATCTATAAATCTAAAGGAGGGCGTTTGTGTGTTTGTTTGCTCGCTATACACTCCTAGGCCCTTTGACCGATCTGGACCAAACTTTGCAGAATTATTCTTTAGGACACTGCGGAAGTAACAGACTACAATTGAAAACTGGATACATCTCCCGCTCCCTCTAATTTTATCCCCTTCACACTTTTGTGTAATTTTCAAGTAGAGGTATGGTTACCGGGTTCAAATCCGCTTGGTAGCAATAATTTTTCTTTTTAATTTCTTTCTTTTTTTATGATAATGAATTTTCTTTCTTTTTTTTTATTTTGAAAAAATAATATTCTTAACTTTTTTTTTTTATTAAATGTTCTTAATTTAAGAACAACGAAAATCTGGATCCGGACTAAGGGGTGTAAACAGGAAGGAAACTTTCATGAAGGTTACGTATATATTTTAAACCGCTTCAGTTGGAAACACGAAATTTCGCATGAGTGTTTTTTTTTTTTTTTTTTTGTCATCAATATTCCCATCCTTATGGGTGTAAAGGGGGGGGGGGGGGAGACAAACCTTACTGTAGAGTACTTTACGGGGTTTTTAGGTTACAGAATCAGAATATAACTTTGTAATCATCAAGTGCTTTTTTACCAACTGGAGAAGGTTTGAAGTGATAGGGTGGGAGTCTTATATTCTCCGATCTCGATATTAATTTCTTACCCAGGGCTTATCGAGTTACTTAAGTTATAGGAATACTTTTTACCAACTGGAAAAGTTTCAAAGTCGTCTCACAATTACAATTTCTTCATCATCCACACCACAACAACTCTTTTTTTTTTGTAACCCGAGGGAAGCACGTGTATTTCTGCTAGTAACTGATAATGAACGCTTAGAAAAAAAAAAAATTGTGGGCTAAACCTTACATAACTACGTTCCAACTTTTCAACAGTGATTCAAACCTAAGATCCGAATCTGTTGCATGGTTTGCTTATTATATACAATAACTCTTACTGATTACCACTACATACCTTTTAAAATGACGTTAAGGTTAAGTTGCTTAGTTCATAATTAGTGGATTCTCTTTACTGATAAACCTTTAAAGTAATACCAATGGGCATTATCACCTCTTAGTAATGGTCTTGAAAGAAAGATTGAAACATATAACGATTTAGATTAAAATTTATTGTCTCTTTTTTTTTTTTTTCTTGTTTTTTTTGGTGTTTATTTTAAGAATCAAAGTGTAATGTCGATTGTACAAAGGGAATTGATGTTCTACGACTTTAATAAAATTCTGCTAGAATACGATCGTAAAACTCCTGCATTTTCATCCATCCATATTTATAAAAGAAAACATTGGGTTTTTCTGGACCTATCTCCTCCGAAACCATAAGACACAGAAATACAAATAAAGTATCAAATGTTAGGTACACTATTGAGGATGTCTACATTTCATTTTTCATCGACATGGGTCAACTGAGGTAAGGTCAAAGGCTAAATCGTTCATTTTGGGTCGGCTTCCCTGCCTCACACTCTCACCATAAACACACACATTCGACGGAGACGTGACTTTTTGTATTTATTTAAAACAAAACAACCGAAACTTAAAGCATAAATTAAAGATATAAATAAAATATTTTTTTAGTTATTTTCAATTGAAATAATGTTAATTTAATTTAAAAAAATAATGTTAATCATTTCATTGTTAATACTTTAATAACTGGTAAATTTAATTATTCTCTCAATTCATTGTTTTATGGAACCATGAAAAAACAAAATTAAGCATAGATTTTAGACAAAAATACATCTTAATACATTTTACAAGTAAATCGTCAACAGTCAGTAGCTTCTTTCAGAAATGTCCCCTAATTTAAGTCGATCATTATCATACAAACGAGAAACGTAAACGAAGAATTGATAAGATAAATCAGCGTACAATGATATAATTTTAGTCAGGCACTTCTTAAATATATTACTTCGCTTTATTGTGATCACATTCATAAAGCAAAAATGGAAGAAATGTTTGATATTCGCTGAAAATGATCATTATAAAAAGAACTAAATATATTTTAGGAAATTATTTTTTGTTTGTTTAAATATACTTTTCTTTTTGGTGAATTTTATTCTGACATAATATGAATCTTACAGGATCTAAAGAGCAAATTATCCCCCATCCATCCAACCGACGTTCACACTTAAAGATGGTTGCTTTATCTCGCTCCTGTGATCCCGTCTCCGCCCAAACTAAACGAGTGTTGGCTACAACCTATAAATTGCTTTTTATGATGTAGGACAAGATATCTTCATCTTAGTTTCTTCCCTTACTATTGCTTTACTGATCTCCCATTCTTATCTTCCCTCCACCCCAATTCTTTCTCATCCTTTCCACTCATCCTAAAAGAATATGAAAAATATTTTCCCAAATAGTCTTTGATTTATTTATTTATTTATTTATTTATTTATTTATTTATTATCAAAGTTTGTTCGTCGGGTCTTTATTAAATTATTTCGCTGTAGCATTTTTTTTTTTTATCGTAAGGATAAATTCTTAAAAATTAATTGCTGAATAAAAAATAAATAAAAATAAAATGAAATTTAACGTGCGTAAAAAGTTTATAACTAGCTATTTAGACCACCACACAAATATAATTAAAAACATATTTATACATATTAAAACTTACAAACGTTTTCGAACGTCCTGCGTTTCGTTATCGAGTAAAAGCAAAACAAAACCAGTTTGTTGTAAGCAGCGGTGACTGTTTTGATTTATAAGATGAAAAATTGATGAAAGTCAAAGTCTTATAGCCGTGTTCATACCGACAACCACTTATGTTGTTGGGGTTTTTTTCCTTACTTTCCTGGGACCCTTTTCCCCAACACTTTTTGAACCGCTTGATGAATCTTCTTGGAAAGTTGTATGCAAATTCGAGGAATAAAACTATCCAAATTTTATATTTGAAATATGTTCCAATGGGTCATTTTTATCCTCTACAATGAATGTTATAAACTCACGACAAAATTTAGGCTTTAATGGTTTTGTCTACAAGAAGATCTATCTTGCTAATGGATTTGAAATTTTTTTCCAACGGGGTCCTTGGCCAGTAATTCTCGCTAGAAGGTTGTCCTATTCCTTGTAGTATCTAATGATTTTAAACAATGAATTTTAATCCCCTTTCAGCCAATCCATTATAATAGCGTGGTTTGATATGATTACATTCATCCGATTTCGACAACTTAAGTATATAATGCGGATTAAGTAAATTTGTTTTCAGAAAATTAATATAGAAATTCTGCAGTTTTATCTGTCTAGGAGTATCGATATAAAGGCATATAGATGTCGTTAGTAACAAAAAATTGTAATTCTTCTTATGGGTTAACCTCTAGAGCAGGGGTCTCCAAACTACGGCCCGCGAGGCCCTCTCATCCGGCCCTTGGAGACTTTTTTGTCTACGGAAAAAATTACGGAAATATACGTGTATCCTGCATATCCTAGTGATTCCCACTAATACAGGTGTTCATGTGTAGTTTATCAATGTGTTATTAAATAATAACTGAATAAAATAATATTCAATAAATATTTAAAAACAACATCCATGTTTTGATTCTTTTTTATTTGGACCTCGAGTGTGTAGTCGGCCCCCAAACTGCTGTTTGATAGTTAATGCGGTTCTTGGGCTCAAAGGTTTGGAGACCCCTGCTCTAGAGGAATGGAATTAAGAAATAACAATGTCGAACAAACAGGAAAAAAAAAGGGGGGGGGGGACAAAAAGCTGTCTACGAATTAATTGTTCAGCGCAATTACTATATTGTGTAGGAATTCCACTGAAGCCGTTCCGTCGGCTTAAAACATAAAACTTGAATATTAGCACTGTTTGCTTTTATTTATCACTTTTCTATTTCATTTTAATAGCTTTAAGTCTGAAAATAGAAATCTGGCCAAATTAGGAACTAGTGAGTGCTTACTTCAAGAAATAAATAAATAAAAAAATTGTATTTAAAAATTTATTATACTGAAATACTTTAATTTGAAAATTACAGGAAAGTTACAGTATTATTTATTTTTCACGTGCTGTTTTTCTCCCTTCGGAGTATTATTGTGTTAAGTGTGGTCACAGTGTGTCTCAAAAAAGAAAGAAAGGAAAAAAAATCTCCAAATTACGCTAATTGTAGATTTTATCTGTTTACATGCCCCAACTTATTATTATTAACCTTTTTTTTTTTTTTTTAATTTGTAAATTAGATATTCAAACGAAAGGAAAAAAAGAAAGAAACATATTTGTAGAATATACTAGGCTGCATCCGCACCTGAGCACTTCACGATGAAAGAAGTTGACTGTTGTTCCCATTTTTCGAAAAACTCGAACAACTTGCAGGACATTTTGTGACGAAGAATGATAAATACCTGAAAGTACTCAGGAATAATCATTTGTTCGTTGATGCTCAAGTGTGGATGGGTTTTTCTCGATATTCGATGAAGAGGACTGGAACAGGAAGAAATGCTTGAATAAATGAATTGAAAAGTATTCGAGCTGTTATTGGATTAGATTGTTTAAAATATTACGATTAGATTAAAAGTGTGTGCGCCCCTAATTACTTTTCAACTTCTGGATGAATCTTCTTCGAACTTGATATGCACATTTAAGGACAAGAAACGATCTAACTTTTATTTTTTATTTTCCGTCCCTTGTCTAGAAATAAGCGCTTCAAGGTCACAAAAGTTCCTATTGAAAAGCCGAAACACCGATTACTATTGATGTCTTAAACTAGGGATATTAACCCTCTTAATATCGGCGCCAGCTACTAGGAATAAATTAATTGGATTCAGACAATTTAAGTAAATATTTGCGGATTTAATTAATTTTAAGGTGATGGAAAAATACCTACTATTGGTATTTACTGAATAACATTATTAGTAAAAAAATAGAGACGGAGTCTTTTCGTTTGTATTATTTTTACGACTTCATAAGAAAAAGCAAGATTTAAAAGAAAGTAGGCTTCAAGTTCTTTCAAGAATTTCTTATTTATTGTAGAAATTGCATAAAAATGTTTACCTTAAAATTTCATTAAAATCAAATTCTAGTTTATGAACAATGGATGTAATACATTTTTAATAGAAGGGTCATTCCATGTCAAATCAACCAGGGTCTGAACCTTCTAGTCATGGATTCCATTGATTTTTGATGTATAAGATATATCTTTTGAGCCTATGAAAACTGCAAATTTTTCAGATTTTTTGGAAATGCCGTTTCCTGGAATTGACTTTTGAAAACTCGAAAAACCGTCCATTTTTGTGCGATCTTGATTCACATTAATGCAAATGTCTCAGCCCCTATTTGAGATAAAAAGCTCATTTTGAGCTCCTTTTAAAGCTCTTGTAATCATCATGACTATATTACGAAAAAAACCTTTTTTAACCCTTCTCCAAACTTTTTGCTTTTGAAAATCTCAAAAACACCATTTTATAATAATATATATTAAAGAAGGATTTTTTGTAAGTCCCTGTGCAAAATTTCAAGATGGGGCGATCATGGGATCATAGTAACAAAAACATATTTTCCTTTGCGACTGCATTGAAATTTCAGTTATTGTATCCTAGTTCAGGCTATGTATATAAATTTTAAAATGGTGTACACCCACTTCAATCAGTAATAAAACTGATTAAAACTGATATCAATAAAGATATTAGAAAATAAAAAATATATATTTTTTAATAATTCTCATCGTACTTGCTTTATTTAAGCCTAAAATAGAATTTAGAAGATTTAATTAATGCCTTATTTACAGTTAAATGCCATGTACATTTATATATATATACACCTATACATATTTTATATTCCATTGAAAATATAAATTATATATATATATAATGTAAATATTTAATAATTTTACCAGTATTTAATTTATATTAATTTTATTTTGTACTAATAAATTAATAATAGTTAAAATTTAAATTATAGTTCAGATCTAATTTGCATGACTTAATGACATAGCAGACAAGACATAGTAGGGATTTTAATTAATTTTTTTTGTTTTTTGTTTTTTTGAAATTAAAAAAAAAAAAATTAACTAGGCTTAAAAGTAACTTAGTGTTAGTATGGTTTAAACCGTGTGAGCCACTTTTTTTTTATCCTTTGGATTCGGTTTACTGATAAGGGCCTATGAAAAGAAATGATCTAGAACTGTTGATGGGCTCTGGAAAGCCAGAAGGAATGTGAGAAAATGCCATTAATAATTTTCTAACGAAGTCTTCTCCAGTGGAAGCTGCGTTGTCGAGCGATAGCCAGAATGCAAGGGAAGCAAATAGAACACACAATCGTTGGTGGTTGGGTCATGATAACTTGAGTGCTGCCAAAATTGTTCTTATAAATTGGGGTAACCCTCCGTACAAATGCTCGTTGCAAGGGAATCACATTTACAATAATAATAATAATAATTAGGTGACGAGCCAGAATCTATCAGTTATAATCATATTCATTTCATACAGCAAACATACATATTTACAGTGATAATATAAAAATACCGAAATTTGTAGCAATGGATTGCGGAAATATGTATGCTTATGAAACTTTGGCGACTGTCAAAAAATGACGGGTAAAAATAAAAATTTACAAAACGGTGTTCGAATAATACTTTTAAAACTTAATTCCAGACCTAAATCAGAAATGAAAAAGTTTCAGAAATTAAAAATTGTAATAGTAATGATTCTCGATTTTCTCGCTGGATGCATGAGTCCAAATGAAAAAGCTGTGATTTACCATATTTTTTGTGTAGTGATTCAGAAATAAACAATTGAAGGAAACAGGGAGTTCACAGAAGGTGAATACTGAAATACTGAAAGAAACTCATAATATATTCATACTAAATTCAAGAAATGGATGAAGAACATTTTAAATCAAAAGAAATCTGCATGTTTCAGATTTGTGCGATCCATTTTCAAAGAGTTACGAAATATACCTTCAATTTACAAAAAAGAAAAACGGATTGAAATATAAACAATATGACAAGATCTTACATAGAAATGATTACAAACAATCAACAAACTAAAAACATAATACATAAATAATTACAAGCAATCAATACAGAAATAATTATAAACAATCTGTTTAAGAGAGCTTAATAAAACGGAATTTTATGTTTTCTATTAATGAGAATACTGTGATGTTTTTTGAATAATAGAGCTTTTTTAATTTTTAAACGGTAATTGTTTTTATCTGTACTTAAAATTTTGATTTCCTGCAATTACAAATTCGTGATGAGTTTTCTAATAAATGATTTTTGATGGCTGAAGAATTTTGTGTTTGATGCTGTTTAATACGTTTTAAAGGAATTTATTGTAACATACCAATGTAAATTTTGTGACAAGTGGAACATTGTATTTGGTATACAACACCAACCTTATGAAAAATGGAAATTATATCTTTTGTTGGAGACATTAGATGGAATAATTTACTTATAGGTTTGAAGATTGTGTGAAATCCAAATTTCTTGAAAGAAAATGAGTCATAATATGGTAAAACAATAGATTTACGTATATTTAGGAACTTCGCTCTTATTTTTAGATGTACGTAATAAATGTTTTGTCAGGTGTGAAGGGTGAAGAAATTTTTGAAGATGTTTCAAAATCATCTGTAATGGGTAATGGTTTAAAAGCAAAATGCTGAAAAGCCTCTTGAATTTGTGCAGCTCTAAATTGTTCATTCGACGCCAATGTATGGGCACGAAATAAGTTATGGAGAACTGAATTCTTATGTACAAAGGATGATTTGAATGAAAATCTAAAAGTCTTCTTGTAAAAGTAGATTTGTGATACAATTTATAATTCTTATAGACCTTTTGTTGTTCGAATTCTAAATAATTGAGAGAGTCGTTATTTTCAGTTTTTTCGGTAAATTCGATTCGAGAAAATTGAGTATTTAACTGTTGTAATAACAAATCAATTTGATTTTCATTTATAATCAAAAATACATTATCTACATATCTCATATATAATTTAATGTGGAAGATACTATTAAAAATGATACGAGATTCTAAATGATTGAGATAATCATTTTCACTTTTATGAATTGACTATAAATTCTTTAAATTCTATAAATTCTATAAATTTTTATAACTCTTTGATAATGGATCACACAAGATGCGAAACATGTAGATTTGCTTTGATTTAAAAATATTCTTCACCTATTTCTTCTTGTGTTTAATATGAAGAATGGGATATTTTTCGCTGAATAACTTCAGGTCGTTGTTTTAAATTAAATCGGCTGACTTTCATCTTCATTATCTCAGTCTGAAACAATTATTCGTTCACTTCTTTGTGAAGACTCCACAGATAGCCTGTACCTATAATTTAATGGAATGAAATGAAGAATGTGATGAGTTAGATTCTTCAAACATCCCTTCTGAAATGGAAACAGAGAAGATGGGTAGATGTTTTGAAAGCTGAGCATTTACGGAAATTGTTCGATAGGACTTAGAGCAAATCACAGATCAATAAAAGGTCAGAAAGAGCAAAATGTTAGTACTGCTAAAATGTCCAACAATGTTTATATCAAGACAAATAAAGAACCTTGCATAACTGGGAAAAATCTCTACAACATTGAAACAATCGTTTTGAGAAGTTTGCTGCTTGCAATCTGGCACTGTCTTGATGAGCATTGAGCATTCACATTGTCTCATTCAGTGAACTACTGTAATGACATCCTAAATCAGCCGTTCGTTCTGATTTGATGCCTTAAGGACTAAAAGCACTTCTCCGTCTTCCGTTGTTTCCGTAACGTAATTGCTTTAGTGACATAGTTAGGTATTCAGGGTCACCAGAATTTAGTCTCGTAAGACGTAACTGAGATCTTGAAATCGACGAACATAACCGTTATATTTATATAACATATGTTCGCCGATTTGAAGATCCCCGTTACGTCTTACGAGGCTCAATTCTGGTGACCCTGAATATGTAACTACGTCACTAATACAGTTACATTACGGAAACATAACGGAAGACGGAGAAGTGCGTTTAGCCCTTTAAGTTAAGCTTCAGATGCAGGTGTCATGATGACTTCTCCAAACACAGATCTGCTATGAGCATCTAACAGATGGGATTTTTTTATGAAATCACACAAAGTTATTCATCACCATTGAATTCCATGCGGACATCAAAAATCGGACTCGATATTGTCTCCTAGTCTGTATGCAGGATGTTCGTGGTATAGATGTCGAAGTTAAGTGATGCTCTTTATTGATCTTCCGTCGTGTAGGAATACGGAGGGTTGAGGCAGATAATAGTGTGCATTTTTTCTCATCTGTAGTTTTAAGAAACTCCCTTCCTCCACCACCTATTAGTGTTTCTATATGCTTCCCTGACTCCGAACGATGGCCATGCAACGTAGTTTCCACTGCAGGAGAATTCTGTTCGGTTGTTCTTATGGAATAGTGGACCAAACATCAGCAAATTTCGATAAGCATTTTACAGATCGAGAACGACGATTACTGATGTCTTGTTTCAATAGTACAAATCCGTAGAAGTCCATAGGAGATGCATTAGGGGACTTTAACAGGGATCGAAGTAAAGGGGATCACCCATTATCCTCTCCTTCCTCCTCCTAATGACGAACGGGCAATATGGCTGAACGCTTTAACCATATGGCTGTGCACTTTGTGTTGTCAACATCGAGGGATGTCAACATGGAAAATAGGGTTCATCACTTTCTTCTGAAATTAAGTTGCATTAACCATTGCATTGCTGGCCACTCTATGCATGGCGAGCTTGCCACGTGAGTAATAACCGACCACTACCATAAATCCTTTGGAGTATTTTTGTCTACATTGCTTGACGAAATCCGATCGTCCTTTTCAGCCCCTTTGACGATAAAAAATTGCTGGATGGTGTCATCGAGGTACATCCATGCCTCGTCTAAGGACAAAACCCATTTCCATTTGTCGCCTGTCGATACCTCTCGTAAAGCTTACGACAGTTCGTGAAACATTCAAGGATGTGAATCGGGCTTTATGACTGCATTCCATACGCAGATTTTCCCTGATGATTCTTCCAATAGTGATCTGCTTGCAGTCCCTGGTTGCATTGGCGGATCTTATTACCGTTTGTCGCACAGGTCAGATTGTCTCTGGGGACCGCGATGTTTCGGCACGGTTTCGTTCGTTGATGTTTTACAGGACATCTATGGTCGGAAGGCTGGCGATTCCTCACTTTATGCAACAGTTTCCGCATTGCTGGCTGAAATGGTGAAGCCACGCTTCTTAAACTTGCGAACAATGACAAACGCCTGCAGTGAAAAATTGCATTTGGAAATTGCATATCGGAAAGACCAGAGATGTAACTTTCCCAGAAATTGTTAACTTTCACAGCCATGTAGTAACAAAAAATTACTGCAAATACCGATTTAGACTCTGGACATTGTTCACAGCTGTATCACGCTTTTCGGCCAGTTCCATTACGCGGCGCGCGGTAGTTCATGAATGAACTGGCGAACTGTTATCTGCCTCAACCCTCGTAAAGCCAGATCACCTGGCGAAATTCATATAGAGATTTCTGATCTAGGAGATTAATATGATATGTTAGATTTCGACCCAACGGAATTATCCTCCGACTTCCTGTCATTTTTTTCTAATACAACCGCTTATTTTTGATCGTCTTCAGTTGCCATTACTGTATTTTATCATTGCAGCGGTTTTTTAGAGAATTTTGATTATTTTAAAGTTTGTTTTTTTTGTGTTTTTTTTTCCTGGAATCCATGAATGGGCTTCAGGGGATATTGAAACTCAATATTGTTTTGAAAGTAAAATTTTATGTAATTAAATAAAAAGTAAAAATAAATAAAATTAAAATTTAGGTAAAAAATAAAGAAAAATGTCAATTAGTGTTGTATTTTAGCCTACAATAAATTTTACTATTTTGAGGTTACTATTAAACTTCGCTGTTTATTCACAATCGGTAGAATATTTAAGGGGATAACTGGCTTGGGATTTTACCTTCTTCAAGTCCCAATTGGCCTTTGATATGTCCAAGCATAAATCTCCCGTGAGTCATATGGACTGGACAATTATCTACCTACTTATCTTTTTCAGGTTTACCATAGGAAACTTTCTGATTTTATTTTTGTGTTTCATTTGATTATTGTTTTGTGGAAAAACAACCCAAACAAAATTAAAGTACTACAGTAAAACCCCGTTATTACGCTCCCGCTTATAGCACTATCCCGTTCTTTACGCTCCTTTCATGCGGTCCCTGGAATTTTCTATATAACTCTGTATACTTTTACCCTCTTAAAACGCTTCAAATCCCGCTTGTAGCGCTTTTTTATATCGGAAATTTTGTATCGAAAAGAAATGTAACAGTGTAAAGATTCTTTTTTTTCCCTGGTAGGAGGGAATCTTTGAACTCTTTGAAGTGCGGGTCTGAGATACAGTAAGTTAGTGCAAAATGTCGAAGCGGAAATCCCTTTCTATAAGTGAAAAATTGCAAATTCTTCGTAAGTACGACGAGAATTCTACACTAAATCAGAAGGTTTTCGCAGAATCTAAGAATTCCCTGATCCAGTCTGAGAACAATAATAAAAAATAAGAATGGAATTATCAATTCAGCGAAGGATGGTTGCAAACGTAAAAAAGTAGTGTGGAAAATGTGAAGATGCCGAGGAAATTCTAATTGAATGGATTCATCAGTCCCGTGATGCATCAGTGCCATTAAGTGACCCAATCATTCAAGAAAAGGCGCGTGAAATAGCGGGCAGTGCACTAAAACTGCTCCGAAAATATATTTGTATTGCTCCTAGTGGAATATCAATTGATGTTAATAGTTTCTTGAACCGCATTGAAAATGTCATAATTTATAACAGTAGCATACACACACGGCAAACCACAATCAAAGATTTTTTTAATAGGAAATAAGCTCACATTTGCACTATATCTATTTCAGAATCAAGTATCTTTCCTGTAAAATGGTGTCTAAATGTTTCCCCATCATATAAATCATTCCCCGTTTATAGCGCTATCCCGCTTATTACGCTTGTAGGTCACGGTCCCTTGACGAGCGTAATAACGGGGTTTTACTGTATTTACAAACTAAGTACTGTAATTTTTAGAGGCTTAAAATGTAAAATTTTAGATGGACTAGATAGATTCAGGGAATATTTGAACAAAGGAACCTCCTCCGCCCCTTCCCCTCTCAAAACAAATTCGCAAACACGTCATTGCTCACCAACTCCATTGGATGTGTAAACATCTAAATTTAAATAAGGATATTTTTCTATGAAGGATCTTGAACATGCATCACATTCTTGAAGGGTTCTTGACCAATAAAATTAAGAACTATTGTTTGAATGCATTTGGGCTGCTTTGCAGTGTACGTTCAGTTGCAGTCTGTAAAATGGGCGTGCTTCTGTTATGTCGCTGCGATTTTCTTGAGAATTGAATCATGTAGCTCAGCAGTCGTTGGTTTTCTGTAGCAAAGGCATTGATTTTTGTAAATTATTGGGGGAGGGATGGATGGCAATCATTGACTTAATTTTGTCTCCCCCTTCCTATTGTGATGTCTGTGGACCAGATGGTAAAGCGCTTGGCGGCGGTCTGAAGGAGCCCGGTTCAATCCCACCCCGGTGGAAGTCGGGAATTTTTTCACGCTGAGTTCTTTTCCAGTTGGTTCCTAGGGTTCACTCAGTTCTCTGAAGAATGGGTATCGGGTCCACAGGGGCTGAAGACTGGCGGTTTTCGGTCTGACCACTCGACCTCAATTTAGTCCCGTTGATCAGTAAACGCCAGGAGCCTTATCTCCGACAATCAGAAGGACTTGCATAATTAATTTTTAACATAACCAAATACTTAAACTTATTAAATCAGGAGAAGAAAAATTTCGGCAGTGCTAACGAGCTGAATTTGGAATGATCCTTCCTACGAGACAATTTATCTTGGATAGTCATAGCAACTAATATTAAATTAAGTATTTTAAAAAACATTAATATTTAAATTTTAACTAACATTTCAATAATATTATATATATTCAATGAAAATAAATTTTAACTTGCATAATAATTGTAAGAAGAAAAAATAAAAATGCACACAAATAAGTAAGGTACTCGTATTCTCGAGATGATAGCTTAGAATGCGAATACCTTACTTATTTGTGTGATTTTGAATTTTTTTCCTTACAATTATATATATATCAACATGATTTTCATTATATTAAAAACGTTTTGTGTGAAATAGTTTTTGTTTTCATCTAATTATTTCTCTTCCCGCGTATATTTTGCAAAAAGAAAGATGGATACTATATTTAGAATCAGATATTTTTAAATATATATGTCGTATTAACCTAAATGTGCTTCCCAGTTGTACAGTGAAATTTACTTTGATTCTACAGAATAAGACTTAATAAATTTTAAGTCCGTTGAATGCGGCAAATCTTATGTCAAAAATATTCTTAGATTCAAAATGATTGAATTAGTAAACTTCGGTAACATATTGTTTGTATAATTTAATGGAATTATGCCTAGTGCTTTTTAAGTTTTTTTTTTTTTTTTTTTAACTAATACTGTAACTTTCTGTGTTTGTCTATAAAGAGTTAAAAATATTGAAACGTTGAATAAAATACTTTGCGTAATACATTATTATGTGGATATGAAGATGTGGGTTTCTATCTTAACATGAGCTATTCCTAATGAAATTATCGGCGAAAGAGGGCATATGATGTAATAAATTGAGTTTTTTTTTTTTTTTTTTTTGTAGATGGATTTATTTCATTATGAAGAAAATATCGTTTAGTAGAGTTTCACGCCTAGTGTATTGTTTTCAGACAGTGTTCTTGTACCAATACCCAATTAACAAAACAAAACAAAACAAAAAAACACTAGATAAATATTTTTATTTTTATGTTTGAAATTGAAGCACATCCTTTACTGCTTTTTTCTTTTTTTGATAAATGTTTGTCATAATATTTCTTTTGAAAGAATGATTATGTTTACAAAGATATATGTTGGTGTTTCATCTGTTTCTTATCATTCCACGTGTTCCTTTCTTGAAAAAAAAAAGATTGAAAATATTGGGTTAGTACAAGGACAATTATGAAATGTTGGGTACATTATTTTTTTTGAATCCGCCGCAATTCTAACTCGAACCCATCAGCTGATTGAAGGACTGCACTTGAAGCTACCGTTTTGCGGTTCTTCAACAATAAAAACATACAAAAATAACTTGTTAGTTTCTTTTTGTCGAAAATAGGCGTTGAAGTCCCGGGTTCACTAAACCATTTTTGTTAATTAATGACAACAAAATAAACACAATGAAAGCAATTTTTGATGCGAAACAACATCTACATCTAGCCTATAGAAAAAAATTAATAGGTAAAAGAAAATTTTGCTTGGTGTTATTTTTGTAATTTTTAATTAAGACGAACAATTCTGTATCAATTAAAAGTAATGACTAAAATAATCTGAAATACATTCATTGTTTTAAAACTGAAAATGATGTCACATTGTTAACAGTTTAATGAAATGTTTTTCAGAAGTGTCAGAGATTTCGAATGCCGCAGTTTTATTGCTGGAAAAAAAATCTCTTTGTAAAGAGATTTTTCTGCCACTTTTTAAAAAAATCTTGGTCTGGAAGGAAGCAAGCGATAACCGTGTTGGTTGGTGCCCATTATTCTCAGCGTCAGCGGCATTTCCAACAATTGGGTGTTGGAGGAAGAGGGATCCTATGGGGAAGCCTCGTAATTCTGCACTAATGAACTGTAGAGATGGTATCGGCGTTGGCTTTTGGGGCTGCTGCTCTTTTTTTTTTTTTTTTTTTTTTTTTAGTATGTCTGCGTGAACCACATTAGAAACATCGGTGATTTACTGGCTTTCATGTACAGTCGCCCACTTTACCATCCATAAACATTCCTTACCTGTTTCTAGAAAGAAAAAAAAAATTATAATTTACACGATATTTTTTATTTTAATTGAATGTCACTTATATATTTTTTTAATTGAAGGTTAAGCATAAATTTAAACAAAAATGAATTACATATTTTAGGACAATCGAAGCTAACACTAATAAAGCTGGTGTGACAGGATTTGTTCAAAGACCACTATAAAGCTCACTTTTTTTATGAAAATAAAATAAAAACATTTTCAGTTTTCGTGATTTGCATAATATCATATAAAAAAATAATGAAAGTGTTTCCAATACTAATGTTAAAATTACGCTTAATAAGTTAGACTCGTATTTAAGTCAATTTTAGTATTTTTCAAGTAAGAATTTAGACAGCGAAAAACAAAATTTGCATTGGCTTATCGAAGGGCGTGTTTGGG
Source organism: Thereuonema tuberculata (assembly GCA_023159025.1). Classification (NCBI taxonomy): domain Eukaryota; kingdom Metazoa; phylum Arthropoda; class Chilopoda; order Scutigeromorpha; family Scutigeridae; genus Thereuonema; species Thereuonema tuberculata. The sequence goes on along the minus strand of JAFIDM010009631.1, from coordinate 86,713,694 downwards.
CAAGGTTGTAAACTTCCTTTCCCCCCCACCCCACCCCAATCATTTCATTGTAAAAACACTCTCCCCCTATCTGGAAAAAGGATAAAAACTTTTTTTTTTTTTTTTTTATTTGAACGGTTAAGGCTATCAGAATCCTTCTCATTCCAAATCCCTGCATACGCCTCTGGATGAAAAACAAATTAGTAAACTGTCGAAGAACTGAAAGCAATGCAAAAAAAATAACAATAAATACTTTTAATATCTTTAGTTCAGAAAAGGAAATCACATCTCATTCTGAAGTTCAGTACAAAGATCGCTCTTTGGTATTTTTTGATGAAATTTCAGAATATTTTGAACCCCATGTTTAAGTTTCATTATGTTTGGTTTTTTTTCCCAATGAATAAAATGCAGTTACATTATCTAATTACTTTAGGCTTTTTGATGTGCATTTCAGAATTAGGATCTTTAAAGTATCGATATTTTATTTAGTTGCATGGGCTTAAGCCTATTTAGCATGTCCTTAACCCTTCAGAATTTAAAAGAGAAGACATAATTGAAGTCACCTCCCTGATGTGCTTTCGAAATCCCATTAGCCTATCACTTTTTCATTGCAATGCAAAGTTTAGCGAATATTTTCGTGAATTTCCAGCGTTAAACTTTCGAATACAATATATATATATATATATATATATATATATATATATATATATTCTGGTGTATCAGGTGGACCCGGTCTATTTTGCAAACAGCAGCATCAATCAAATGACCTGGTCAATTTCGGCGATAATGTATTGGTTCTCTTCGGTAGTGATTGTGGTGTGTAACCCTTTCGCAGCATGTTTTGTTGCAACCGAACCAGTATCTTCAAATTTCTTCTTGATTTCAGTCATTGTTTCAGGTTTCGGAGAAAGCCACATACCTCATCAAATAACAGTCTTGCTGCAGAGATGTTGCCCTTCGACATAAATGACAAACACACTTTGCTTTAACGTCAACCGGAACTCGCCACTTTCCCTGCCTGCCATTGTGAATTATCCCACTGTCGCGCATTCAGTGTCACAAGGTGGTCGTACAGGTGCATGCCCACTGTTGTACGCACTTGAAGCATTCCGGTGCCATCCTTGTATTAGAATACTGTTATTCTTGTGAAAACGTATAGCCTAATCTGCTCTCAAAAATTACTCCCAGGAAAAAGTTATCTGGTTCAACTGATAAGTTACACCCTAGATGTACCGATGGTTTCTACCACTCCAGGCACCTTACGTGTTTTTATCCATAAATAAGTAAAAACAGGCCGTGAATAATCTGAACACACCACTTACATTCAGCTTCATAGGATAATTAGTCTCTAGACCAGAAGTTTCCAATTTATTTTAATTGCGGAATCTCTTTTCACCTTGATAAAAATTTTAGAATCCTGACAATTTTTACTGATTCTAAATAAAACAATAAATTCCTCTCCTTATGGAGCATTAGTAGTTTTTGAAACTTTATTTAAATAAATTTTTCCTAACTATTTTAACCTATTAATTAGAGCTCAAAAACGAATTTTATTGCGGAACCTCAAATTTTATCGGTGGAATCTTAGGGTTCTGCGGAACAAGTTGGAACCCACTTGTCATTTTTATTTAAAATTTAAATATTCAAAATAATTAAATTCAGAAATAAAGAGATGTGAATACAAACAATAGAAATTTTTGTTTTTTAAATTATGTTTAGATGGATGTTGTGGAGTACAGTATGTCATACTAGATAGAATAACGTAGTCGTGATTGCTTTCCATATGTATCTTAAAAGTTTCCAAAAATAGAAATTACATCTACTGTTGTTATCATTAGTAAATACTTTCAGTTTCTATCAAAGAGGAAGTTGGGAAGAATTAAAGTTTTCTAATTGATTATTTAAATGATAATGATATATGTTGGTATATTTCCCAGTTTTATTGTTAGTAAGCGATTTAAAACATTAAAATATTCATAAGTTATTTAAAGTCAAAAGGAGTCTTTTGAATTCAGAATTCATTCGCTCATATTCCCCCTTTCTCAAAACGTTAGTGTAGCGTTCAAATACTAGGATGTTCGAACGATTGTGGTGAAGGGTATCGCTCTATTACCAACAACATTTTACTGCTGTTCTCCTTGTTTTACCTCTGTGAACGATAAAGTCCTTTGACAGCATTATGGTTACGTAGACATTATCATTGTAATTGTCTAATTATTGATTTTATGTTATAGTAAAGTTGGGAGAGATGACACATGTAATGTAACTTCAAGAAGGGTTCGCAGTAGACTGCAGCGCATCACATGATTAAAACCCGAGGCCAGTCTGAGCTTTAGTGTGTGTAGAGTGTTTGTGCTGAATTGATATATGAGATTTTATTGAGTTTTTCTTCCAATCATATAGCCAGGTTTGTGCTCGAATTTTCGTTGACTTTGCGAACTTGTTTAGTTAACAGCCCTTGCTTAAGGCATCTTTCGCTATAATTCAGTGTAAACATGTAAATTGAGTAAGCAAGGTTATGTACCGGTCACTAGTGTCTTGGGTCCCATTTGGTGTTTACCTCATCTACATCTGAATAATCATTGGTTTGGAACTGTGTCTTCGCCTATAAAGACTGGATCTTGTGTTATTTTTCTTCACCAGATGATGTTAGTCTGAGCGCTAACGAAATCGATCGTGACGTTTTTATTTTATTTATTTATTTATTTATTTATTTATTTATTTATTTATTTATTT
>JAFIDM010009631.1:86671516-86710969 GCA_023159025.1 Thereuonema tuberculata | reverse complement strand
TTTATTTATTTATTTATTTATTTATTTATTTATTTATTTATTTATTTTTTTCATTTTATTTTTTTTTTCTTAGTATGTGCATAGGCTGAACTTTTATTCCATCAATTATATTTCACGCACGTTAAACTTATATTCTTGTTTCTTGTTAATAATTAAATTTTATTTTATTATTCTTAAATAAACGTTAAAATAAGTAAATAGCCTAATTATTACTTAAGTTAATATTGTAGTTTTATATTTAACTTAATTTGATTTGTATGTGTATTAAATTTGTTTCTTTTTAATTGTATTAGTTTTTTTTAATATTGTTTCTTTTTGAGTAAAAAATATATTTATAGATATATTGAATAATATATTTAATGTCTTGATCAGGAGGGAATTTTGTTTTTTATTAAACAGTTTTTTTCCAAAAAGTTTCAAAAATATCATTATTCAACTTAATTTTAGTGTTTCATTTCATATGTTTTTATAAAAATAAAGTAGCAGCTTGATTTACGCATGTCTCTTATTCATATTCCATGTGGCCTCTACTATCCCCTACTATCCGTGTCATCTCTCCATAGGTATGGGAGAGATGACTCAATGTCAAAAAATTTTTTAAATTCTAAAAATAAGAAACAGCATTAAAAATATAAAAAACAAGAATAACGTAAATATGAAAGCAAAGGATAAATCAACAATTTAAAGCTTTCAAGCATTTAAAAAATAAGGTTTTTAATATTTTACGTTAACAATTCGAATTGTGTATCATCTCTCCCAACTTTACCTTAAATAATTATTGATTTCTAATGATGATATGCAATATATAAAGATGGTTTTGGTCCCAAGCTCTTCGTTTACAGCTCACATTAATTAACATAAACTTCTTTTAAAGTTTTAGCTTTCTAAAAATATGTAATTTATGAATTGTAATTGATATTGTGATTTTACGCTCCGTTTGTTTTGGATACGTTAATTCCTTACCTTTAGGTTCAGTATATACTAAAATCAAAAGGATTGTTCATTTGATAGCTTTAATAAATTTCAACTTCAGTTGTTTACGGATAAACAATTCTTAAATCATCATGATTATAATGTTTAAACTATTATTAAACGTATTAAATTATTGGCGAGTATTGAATCCTAATTCCTCACCTGGTACATTTTGTACCAAAAGGAGATTTGCTTTTGATAGCTTAAATCTTAATACTGTTTGAACTTCCTAGGATCTTTAGTTTTTTTTTTAGGTATGATAATAGCCAAAAGGTCCTGTTTATTTACAGAAATTTAGTTCTTAATTTTTTTAAATTCTAATTTGATTTTTTTCTCTTCAAAACATTTCATTTCTTGAAAGATAAACTGAATATGCTGTCCACGTAAGAGCTTTGTCCTCTATCTCTATCTTTTAATATCAAATTTTAATTATAAGTTGCTTTTTCTATTTTAATAATTTTATATTTAAAAAGAAAATTAAGTAATGCTCGCCATTCGTTAAAGAAATTAAATAATTTCTTTAATAATTTCTAATATTATATATTTATTTATTTAATGAAACTGCTTTTTTTTTCACTTGGTTTTGGACAATGCTCATTAGTTGTTTTCATTAAAGTAGGGGACTGTGACCTCTGGGTCCCTCCCTCTTTCCCAACCGGGATGTAAAATTTTCAGACTCTCTTCAATCGGAATAGTTGTTAGGATAAGAAAACAAGAAGCCATTCTTACTCATGGGCTTGCAGAATAAACTAAAACCTCAAAATTCTTTGTTAAAATTTGGAACACTTGAAATCGTTGATGATCTGGCATCATTATAGTCAACCTTTTCCCAATCTATTAATAGCATTCTACAAATGACGATTTGGAAGAGAATCTTTCTTACGATTACGAACCTCACTTACTTACTGTTATCAGACCGAAATCTATTGCGATTACGTCGATCTTTCTCTTTGCATTTGTCGTCACCCCGATGCTAACTACGTCATTTCACTATTGTAACCCTAAAGTAACTTAACCTAAACATTTTAACTGGCGAAACGATGTCTCTTCTCTTCCGCTGCTGTGTATAATCAGTCGGCTGTCGATCCACTCAATCAAAAACCAAAAATTTAATCTTTAGTTTTATCAAAACTCCTGTATATGTCAACAGCATATAATAGTTTAATTATCGTTATTTTTACGAATTTCTTACATCAACTATCCTCAAATTCAATTCTTTCTCATCCTAACATTGATTTTAGCCTCCTCTTGAAAATATTACAATTTATCGATAATATAGGCCTGCGATGAAAAAAAAAACTAATGTAAAAATCTTGTGATTTTTGATTTCAGCAACCAAAAATAAACACTAAGAATTTCATATCACATACAGCTTTTTTGCAAAATTAGTTTTTTCATTGTGCACTCATTAAGAGGTTATACACAGCACAGATTAATTTTTATTAATTTTTTGGGAAATATTCAAGAATTTGGCAATTACAGTAGGCTCTTCATTAATAGTTCACACTTTAATCTCTCTTTTTTTGTGTTTAAGAATTTTTATTACCACCGAAAACTACGTATTAAAAAAATAAAACAAAATGCCAGATATAAAATCTGTTAAACTAGATTATTAGTTTTGGTCAATGGCAACAAAAAATAGAAGGCTGTGATAATAGTGATTAATGTTTTGTCATTTTCTAACCTCTTTAATTTTGAGTGTATTTGTGTAGTGTTGTCAAAAATGGCTAGAAAAAAAAAAAAAAACACTATTTAGCTTCTGACTAAAGTAAAGATGTGTAAAGTCATATATTAATACTGTTTGTTAATAAATATTTCTAGTATCTGCTGCTAAGCCTGTTTTATTTTATCATTTTTCACTATTAATTTTAATAGGCTGCATACTTCCAGCTAAAAGTGGACATCTTATGAAAAAAACTGTACATCATGGTAAACGACTGAGGTCATTTTTGCATTCAACACACTAAAAAAATTACAAATTCAGTGTAAATTAAAAAAAAAAAAAGCTTTCATGGACCTAATCTTTGGAGGCCGGTGTAATTGTTCATCTTATTAGATCATTTAGTTTTATTAAAGGAAATTTCAAATCAAATTAATATAGAAAGAAAAGTAAATGAAAATCCAAATTCTTCAGAATTTCCCATTTCTACCTTAATATTAGTAATCCAGTTAAATTCAACGAAATTGAAGAAAAATATCAATAATGTCAGAAATTTAATTATGTGAATATTATTTACACATAATAAAAAACATGACACAGACAACAGAGGAGAGGCAAAGGAAAATATCTAGTTGTGATTTTAACTAAACAGATTAATGATTACAGAATGAATCGATTCCAGTAACGAAAGATTTAGTTAAGGAATATGGATGAAATAATAGGTCCTGGGAAAAAATATTTTTGGTTGAAGTTTAAAAAAAAATAACTTCAACAGTATTCTATTTTAACTGTATTTTAATTTTTAATTTTAATTAGATAAAGGTAATTTCCTTCTCACGCTGTTATTGTTCATTATGTAAGAACTGAGTACAGTGATTGTGATTGTTAGTTTTGAAATTGAATTTATCTGTATAATCTACACTTCAAAACAATTTAATATATAGTCAATTAACAACATTGTTCTTTACAGAAGGATTTACTCGTTACTAAATGTGCTTATTTTTAAAGTTTTTATTCTTTTACGATGGAGCAATTAATTAAATAAAGGTTTTAAATGTAGTAGTAGTAGTAGTAGAACCAAGGTCGGAGGTTTGGGGTTCTTCCTGGAGATTCTTGATATTGCTGATTACCACTCGGAAAATGAATCATTTGGACTCATGGGAACAAACAGGAAGCTAGGAAATTAAACGTCATTGCCTTTCTATTTCCCACGAGTCCTATTTCTCTTATCTAAAAGAAATAAGGAAAGCTGGATAAAATCCTTTGTTGATTAAGGTTATGTCTCGTTTCATAGTTCGAAGTTTAATAAACAATACATTCAAACCTTTTTTTCATTCATATAAAAAAAAATACGAAACACTAGTTTCATTCAAATGCTTCATAAGGGATCAAAAGTTTTCTTTAAATTCATGGTGTCTTTTGAAACTCTACAGCACAGCTTCAGTTAAATGAAGGCATTGAATCTCTGGCAGGCCTAAACAAAAGAAGCTACACTCGAGCCTCAAAATTTCGAAATATTTATACTTTTTTTTTGTTTGGTTGGATGGCCGTTTGAGGGCCCCCCCCCCCCCCCAATGCAATTTTGAAGACGATGTTTTTTTTAGTTGTTGGAGGTTTTTCTTTTACTTCGACCCCCTCCTCCCCCGAAAGAAAATTCTATATACGCCGGTAATTCTCTTCAAGAAAAAAGTTTACCGAATGTTTTAAGTATTAAAGGACCCTTCCGGGAGTGCTGTGAAGACAGACGCCCTCTGCTCATGTAAGCAATTAGACCTTGCATTGCCGAAAGCCAAGATGACAGAGCGTCTTCAAAAGGGCTTTCGAGAGGCAGTTCTTGGTCCCACCTTGTTGGCCTCTTAAAAAGGTTGGTTCTTTGAACAACATTCCATATCAAATCAACAAACATACTATCGTAGATTTTGTTGAAACTTTTACTCATCTTTGCTATCCATAACGGATATCTAGAGGCAAAATTCTAATTCATGTCAATCACGGTTTCTGATTGGAGGGTGCTCAAAAATAATGAATTTGAAATCAAAGAAATAGCCGATATATTCGAGTTTTGTTTTTTTTTAATTTTCAGTTTTTCGGGTTACAAAAATATAAATGTGTATTTATATATTTAATTTTTGTAACCCGAAAAACTGAAAATTTTAAAAAGAAAACTCGAATTGTAAATTTTAAAATGAAAGGTTATTTACATTTTTTTTTTTCCAAAATTTGTCACTTTTTAGCTTTGCACTTACAGTAAATTTGCCGAGTTTGAACTTCATTGGCTTTGAGATAGTGAGATATTAGTTGATCATATATCGGGAAAATATCAATGTGTTTTGCTCCATTTGTCATTATTCTTTTGCTTATTCCTAGAATAATATTTGATTTCATCTAATAATCGGTGTTGTGTCTTATAGTCTATTCTCGTTTATAAAAGTTCAGACATAATCAAGAAATACGTGATTACCGCAATGACAGTTCTTTGTGCTACTGTTAAGAATCATCACGTTAAAGTATTGATCATTTTTTAACAATATCAGCCTAATCTGTCTTGGTGTTTCTTATCAGGCTCATATTTTTTTTCTAATTCTGTAATTGTATAGATTCCATTTCGAGCAGCGTTGAGTCCCCTATCACTAAACTTCTTTTTATTTTTGAAATCCACGAAACATTTTGTATTTGAGGTTATTTGAATGAGGCTGGATAAAGACAGTAACTTCCAAAGCTAAGATTTACTGAAGCTCGTTGCCCATTATGACAAATTAATATAGTATAAATACAGTACAAATTCCATTCTGTGGGTCGTTTTTTACTGTTTTGAAGATTCCTGAAAATGAATGGTGTTGAATGAATCGTTCATTTTTTAACATGATTTTCGAGGAGTTAAAATTTCTGAATATCTATAAAGCTCGTGTATCCCAGAATTCTAAGGCAGAATCTTTTCTTCTTCAACTTATTGTTGATAGAGTAAAGAAAGGTAATTGAATGGAAATAATCTTTTTTTCATTCATGCAATTGACTTGGTGTCATGATGACCAAAATGATGAATTCACTGTTAACTTAAAGTTCCTGAAATTCATTATATAACACAATTTTTTACTAATTAATTGGGCGATCTCATTATTAACTTTGCATTGTATAATAAAATTCAAAATTCGACATATAATGAATATTATAAATTTTTAAATTGGCAAATAAATGGTTCCTACTACATCTGCACAAAAGTCAAAAATAGGTATATAAAAGAAGTATATATTAAATTAAGAACCTATTCTTATGGAGAAATAGTAAATGCATATGGAGAAATAGTAAATACTGGAAAAACATAGAAGATAAATGTTGTAGGTTGGGTTGTAAAGTAATAGAAGGGTGGGAACATGTAATTTTTGACTGTGAGAAATTGACGAAGGAGAGAGAAATGTTGGAAATTGAGAACGTAAAAGATAGAAGAGGTTGGTGGTATAATATATTGTCTGCTCAGTATGTAAATAAAAAATTATGTAAATTTATAATAACATTTATTGAAAAAGGAAAAAATATGGAATTAATATAGAAATAATTGTAATTGACTTAATTGGAAGCGTATGGGTTTTAGTTTTTGTCTTTTCATTAATATTTTTGAAAAATTGTTATTATTTATGTCGGATACTCCTTTATAGTTTCTTGATATACATGAATGATATATTTGTATTTTTGTTTATTTTTTTTTCCTCTAATATTGTTGTTATTATTATTATATTTTAATTAGTTATTAAGAGAGGGAGGATTTACGTAAAAACAAATTTAATTTAAACCTAACTTGTAATATAATTAATTTACTAATAATTATTTAAATGGCTGAGATATCAAATATACTTAAGCTTTGGAATCCTGACTTGTAAAGGATATAACCCCGAAGAAGTTAAATAAATTTTTACTTACTTACTTACTTACTTACTTACTCATTATTAACTTCATAACAATTTGTCAGTTGATATACAGAAGATCAAGAAAATTGCACAGCATTGTTATAAATTTGAAGAATTCCAAGTTGTAAAAGTAATGCAACTTTATAATCTGCTGTCGTTATATGATCGATTGTAACTCGCGTTCCCATCGCTATCCAACTTGCCACATTTTCAGTACATATAAATGTTATAATATGAGAAAGTTCTAAAATAATAATAATAAATAAATATACGTTTTGAGATTTATGAAATTAAAGCTTTCTTCTTAACATAGAAATTTTATGTAAAAAAAAAAAAAAGGGTGTTCTTTTTTCTCTTTCAAAGTTATTTTTGGCTAAAAATTGATTTTTATATATAATTATTTTTTTTTTTGTTTCATAATTATATCTGTTGATTTTCAAGATTTCTGGATCCCGGTTTTTCGAAATTAGGAATTGTATAGACCTTTAAAAGCTGTGGTTAGCCACAACATAGTAAATATTCTGAGAAAATCTAGGAGATGGCGAAGTTTTATAAAAGTAGGTGATTAATGTGGAATGACTCATTAAATATCTTGAAGATTTCAGTGGTTTGCATCATGTTGAACTTATGTGAGGAATTTTGTGTACTCATATGATATATTTGAAATGTTCTCAGTTATCCAGGATGTATTTCAGTCGTAGATGTTATTACAGTTATCGTATTTGACACTTTTCTTTTTACGTCATCATATTCCAGAACTTGAAAAATTTTTCATTTAAAGTAGTTCCAAATATGTAAAACTTGAAATTACATTTTTCTTCCCCATTTTTTTAACAACTTCTTTTTGGAAGAGTTTTACGGCATAAATAATAATAATAATAATAATAATAAATGCTATTTTAACTAAATATTAACCGTTTAGAATCTTCGTCATCACAATTTGTTTCTTTTGGCTGTAAGAGAATTTAAATGGACGGGTTGTAGCATTTCTTATTACAGTTGCTTAGTAGCCTACTACAGGATATTATAGGATTGATCTAACATTTGTAGCACTTTAATATAATAGGGGGAAAAAAATAGACCAAAAAAGTTTTAAAATGCTACTAAGTTTTAAAATTTTAAGTCGAAGTATGCATGGCCATCGTCATCAAAGATAATTCAAATATTATTTGTCATACAAAGGTGTCTTAAAAGCACATACCTAATGATTTTGATGACATCGGATTAATAGGTCAGGAGCTAAGGAGCCAGAAACCTCCAGCACAATATGTTATTCAATTCCATAATCTAAAAAAGAAAACCCAAAAATTTGGATCAATTCTTATCTCCTCAGTTTATATTTTGACAATTTACTTTTTCTTTTTTTCAAATTTCAGTAGCTTTCAAAAGACCTGTTTCCCAAACTCATTTTTGTCGATGAGCAACAGTTTTCTTTGTTTCTTTTGGATCAGTTTTTTTTTTACGATCTCACCCGTGGATATTTGGAAATTGGCATATCTACTCTACCTTGGTTTTGGTTGGGGTTATCGAATTTTTGTTCCCAAATGTTTGGGTGGGCACTGATCCTAGTATTGTTACAATCAATAATTTTTTGCTTCTTGGACTTCTTTTGACCATTGAAAAGATGACTAAAGACACATATGACCCTGAAGTATGTTCTTTCTTACATACCGTATTCCAAATCACGTCTACCTCGAAGCCAAATTGAGAGATTTAGAAGCAATGGATATAAATGGCACCTTTTTCTTTTTTCACTTTAAGACATTATAAAACTTTATAGTTTTATCTCTCCTATGGCTGAGGAGAGCCTAACAACCTCGAAACGGCCATCCCAGAGTATCAGCTCGACTCAAAAAGGCAATCTTATTTGAGTTTTAAGTTTTTATGAAATCATTTCTTTATTTTTTTTTGTTACTTATCCACAGATTCATTTTTCGGATCGTTAATTATAGAGTTACACTCTGTTATTAGATAATTAATGCTGCTGCCATTTGGCTCCAGGACGTACCTGTTTGGTGACACTCACACTTTGCCTTTTATGAAGACAAACAGACACAGGAGAAGAAGAAACATCCAAGATCCCATGCCTGGATTCGAACCCAGGTTCCGACGTATCAGTCTCATGGCAGGCCATCTCTTTGATCACAAGGCTGTGCCTAAACGGCAATCGTTTCTTCGTAAAAATTTCATTTAATTCAGTATAAGTTTTATTTTTTAATTTTGCTTTGAATGCTATTAACTCAAAGCAAAGTAAACTTCAGTTCTTCAACGGTTTTTTTCAATGTACATCGTTAGGTTTAAATTTCAAATGTAATATGCAATTATTTACTTCGTATTCGTTGTCTTAAGGGAAGATGTATATTTAAATTTTTTTTTATTCAAATATTGATTTGCATTTTTTTATAAATTTGTTTAAAAGCCGGAAATGAATTGATAGCGATGTCGTCAACCATGTTAATTAGGAAGTATAAGAAGCCTCCCTTTCCATTCCTTTAATCTGCTTAAAAGCAAAATAATTTTCAACACAACTAATAAGAAAATTCTTTTATTTTTGTAACTCTTTATCTTAGATTGTTTACTTAAATTTCTTTCTTAATAGAAATCTTTTTCAAAATGTAAAGACGCGAGATGAGAGTGTGTTGTTTGCGAGGTGGAGGGGGTGAATGGTTTACAGCGGAAGTAATTTGTCAAACTGTGGCTTCCTTGCAAGTAAACCTCAATGGTATACAGTACTATGGCCTTGGCCATGAACCCATTTCAACGCCAATGAAGTGAAAAGAAACCCTGTCAAAGAAATCATTGACGTCATTCAATGGAACAAACAAAAGGATTCGGAGTTGACAGAAAGAAAGACAACTGCAGAATATAAAATTTGTAAGTTAATTCTACTTCAAAATTTCAAAATCAATTACATTACTAAAAAGAGTTAGCTGTAGCAGAAAAAAAAGAAACTTTTCATAGAATTTAAAAAAGAAAATAATAAGAGAAAATTAGTAGAATTTCTCTATTCTCTATTTCTGATAGAGAATAGAAAAATTAAACAGACACTGTGATAGCTAGATTGATTTCGTAAATTTTAATCTAATTCCATAACTGCATAATCTATATTATACACATACATCATATTTGTATCAAAAATGCTTTTAAAAGGGCTTCAGTTGGGCAGCGATAGCAACCAGGGAAGGCTTACAACTAACGTTGCTTAATCCTATCCCTACAAATGCGGCAAAGGTTTAAAAGCTATGGGAGGAGTCATTAAATTGACTCTGTTTCATCGAATCTATTCGTCCGTCCACCGCAAATACCTCCAAACCAAAACGTATTCCAGGCGAAGATTTCTTATCGTCTGTTTATATATTTGTCAATATACTCATTTGAGGAGGATAGGAACAAATATCTTTAAACAGAAATGAAGATAATTGTAAAAAGAATTTTCAGTATCGCATTATTTCTTGCTGAAACAATTTCAGTAAAATGTATGTCTAATGCCACACAGATTTTCTGTTTTGTTGAATGAATTATATAGAGGCAGCTTCTTAACTTTAATGATCTAAAGCTTAGATTTATATTTTGGTAAACTTGTATCCCTTCCTATAAAGTCTATCAAATTAATTTGAATTACTCAGTTTTGTTGAATGAAAATTTCCGAAATTAAGTAAGCTATACAGATTTCTGTATTTCGATTACGAATCCCCTTAAAAATAAATTTATTGAAACACACAATTGATCAATGATTGCTGGGAATTTTAAAACCAAATTAATTATCATCTTGTGTAAACTTAATATTGTATTTTGAAAGGATAGGTAATTTTAGCTATTTATAGAATACTCTTAAAAATTATTTTAATTTTAATTTTTTTATGTGTTATAGGTTTGACTGAAGAAGAAATGTTAGCATTAATTTAATTCAGTCTTGAATTATGTAATGGTGATGTAACTTTCATTAATGTTTGACAACGCTTCAATTAACGGCGTTTTTCTTTGTTTTTATAATATGATGATTGCTTTCTTGCAATGAGTAAAAAAACTGTTTTCTTAGTGAAATGGTCTTATTGGTTGTATCATAGATTCCCCCTCCTTTTTGTTTTGTTTTTTTTTCCTTATTAATATCCTTTTCAAGAAGATTTTTTTTTCCTTTTTACTCTCTGGTTTCCCCTAAGGAATCCATCACTAACTTGTTTCTTGTCTTTGTTGTGACATGTTCCTTGAACATTAAAATATTCGAGAATGTATGACAAGATCTCCTAAGAGGCGGGTGTTTGTCACGTGCCGACAGCTGAAGAGAGCCGTCATCACCTGTGCTAGTCGCTGGGAGGCACATCAGTTTCTTTGGGATTCCTTCGCCGCCTAGTTTTTCATATGTGACCAGCGGCATTTGAGCATCATTCGCTTCAGTGTTCGTATTTAACTATATACTGCAGATACTGAGAAGGAGTATGTGTTAACTCACTTAATAAGTTTGGAGAAGATGAATTCGTTTCTTTCAATTAAACTTGGTCTGAGAAGATTATATCCAACCCACGATGGGTTATATATAAAAATATAATAAGGTTTTTTTTTTTTTTTATAAATTTTGTTAATTAAAGAAACAAAAACAAAAAAAAATTAACGTTTAATTCTTGACTAGTTTAAGCTAATAGGTAGTCCTTTTCATTGCATTATAAATACTTTATCGTAATGATAATAACAAAAAGTGATGAGAGCGGAAATTAACTTTTTTTTTTTTAGTATCACAAATGTTCTATGCTGTGTCCTTCGCAACTTTTTCTCTTTGGTTAGATTTACTGCAATTATAGAATTTACCTTTATTCTAAATATAATTAAGAAAAGAATTAACTAGTTTTAAATATCATGCCGTATTAGATACTTTTCTATTATGAGATTGTTTTATAGTCAAGCCATAGTGAATCCAGTATACTCTATCCTACGAATTTCTGAATTTTTTATGGCTTTTTTTTTTAGTTCCAATCAGTTATTAATTTTTTAGCATTCATTATTAATTTTAATTTTCTGTTGGACAGTCCTTACTGATTGAGAGACATATAACATTTTATTATATCGTCATTTGAAACCGAAAGAGGTGACAAGAAGGGATGTTTCAACTGAAGCCATAAAGGCAGTGGCATCTTGCACTTCATGGGTCTCTTGTTGGTTCTTTCATTGCTGCAGTTACAACAACGCAAGCCTTATCAATGCCGTTACACCCACAGGAAAAATAAAAGGAAACAGGGTTAATATGTTTACCTTCAGTGATTAATTTGTATATTTAAACTGTTTATAAAAATCAGAATTTCAAGAAGATTTGCAATACTGGCAGACGAATTATACTAAATACTGTATATATATTTGATAAACAAAAAAACAATAAATGTCATTATTAATGAATGATGAGCATAAGCGGAATTTCAGCATTCTGATTGGGGGAGCAAGCTTCTCGATTGGGGGGGGGGGGGGAAAAAATCACTCGCAAATCTTAAAGTTTTTTAAATTACCACTGAAGGTAACTTGTAGGTTATTTAATTCATGAGAAAATTTGTAAGTTAAAAAGTGAATAATGCTTGTCGACTTACATTTGTTTTTGTTTTCCTTAAAATATTGTTTTCCCCCCAATTCCTCCTATGATGATGAGCAACATATTAATCAGTATCTTCGGATAACCGCAACCTTTATCTGTCTTAGTTATGGAGATAGTGTAAGCCAAGAAACGATGAATAGAAATAAACTTTAAATGTAAATATTACGTATTAAAGAGAAAAACAAAGCAACGGCAAGGTCTTACTGATTAGAAGTGAATCTTTTGTGACATTATTAATTACATCCTTTAATAAAATAAATGCTCTTTTGTATATTAATCAAAATACATTTAAAACGGAATGATTGATTCTAAGAAAAAAGTGAATAACGATCTCGTTATTGCTTTTAACAAATTAATCTTTGAGTGACTTTGCTTCAATGTGGTAATCAGCTAATGTCAGAAGTTTTGATTATCAAAATAAAGAAATCTCTTAAATCTATTAGACTTGAGGGTTTTGTTTTGCTTTTTTCCTCATCTACCAATTATTAATTTAAGATTTATTTTAGCAATTTGTGGTTGCAGCCAAGTAACTTATAGTGAATTGTAAGAGTCTTTCTTTTCCATTTAAATCCGTCTGGTCCTTTCTTAGGAATTACGACAGATTAAGAAGGGATAGGAGATTATATTCGTTAGGTTTTAGGATGGAAAATGGGTGCACTTCTCTCACCTTTCGTTTATTTTTTTTATTTTTCGTTTGTCTTTCTTTGTAACAATAGAAGAAAAAAATCCCACACACACACTGAGGGAAGAAGCACTTAACCTCTGATGAAAAGATTTAAAAAAAAAAAAAAACGAAGTCTCAAACCGAATGATGACGGGTTGTACAGCTGCTAATTGGCACTTGGATTTCTTGAAACACAGAAGAAAAAAAAAATACTTGTCACATCGATGGAATTAATTGAAATTCTTTTTTTTTGAGGTGATTGGGGGTGGGGGGGTGGAATCAAAGCTCTATAATGTCAGTTTTCGTCAATGACACATTTGATTTGACAATTCATTTCATAGTTAATTAAAGGAAAGAGCTTCATCTCCAAATTTAAATACAGCAATTAAGGAAGATTGAAACGATTTAATTAAAATTAGTTTTTGATTCTTTCGACTGTGAATTTTATCATTTTCTTGTTTTATAGGGTAAATATTTGAATTTTTAAACTGAAATTCTGATGGCTTACTTTGGTAAGCCACGTAGTTTTGTCATTTCCCCTTTTCGGGATTTGCATGGTTTGGCCTCTCCTGCTTTCCGTGTCCATTTTTCCAGGTATTTTTCCATTCACACAGTCACAATATGAAACAACATTTCCTGACTTTCTAAATAACTTAAATAGACGAACTCATCGTTCTTTACAGTCGACCGTCACTCTTGGTTAGTTGTCGTAACTTACAACTTAGTCATCAGTCAATCAATAAATGCTATAAGTTTTATTATTATTAAAAACCGTGTATTTCGACAATTTTTCGTAATTACATGAATATTTTACTGAAATACTTCTTACGAAGGAACATCATAATCAACATGGTATTTCCTTGCAGTAATTTTCCTGGATACTCAAGTGTCAAGGGTTTGTATTTTCTGATTCTTTTATGGTCTTGGTGATACACTCTGTTGTTTATTAGAATACCGTAAGTTCTGAAAAAATTCACGAATTTAATTTTCCTCAGATACACAAAACTAGTTCTATAAATGCGTTTTCATTTATCAGAACCAATTCAATAATTGTAATTGTAATTTATTTAAATCTCCAATGTTAATTATGGTGTTTTGTAATTGTTGGGTATATCTTCCGAGAACTTCGTCAACAAGTAACAGAAAAAACGGAATAAAGATCAATAGGTAGTTCAATAAATTGTGATTTCTTAACCATTGTGATTTCGAACAATTTTTTTTTTTTAATTTGTTAAAATATTAACAATTAATATCTAAAAATTCCAATCTGTGAAAATATATGATATTTACTAGAAGATTTCATCCAGATATTCGCTAATGATTACAGTTTATACAGTTTCGAGAATTATCAATAAATTTCAGCAGAATTCATCATGACTTTGATTAAAATAAAGAAACTTAAGATGAAGGACATAAATCAGACGATGACGTTCACGAACAGAATCCAGAAACTAGAAAAGCAAAACTGAATCGTTTGGAATGAAAGTGAAGCAATTTAAAAAAAAAAGGAGAGAACTAAATAAATAATAATAAAGTTCTAATGTAAAAATCTGTAGATATCAAGGTTATTCGGCCTCTTACGGCCTATTAAACGGACATAGACGATCCATTTATTTAGCCCCAAAAATTTAGTAATTCCTCAAGGTTGACCATAACTAGAAATATGGAAAGAATCCTAAGAGGTAAGTTAAAAGACCTCCACTTCAAGTCAGCAGCATATATAAGATTTTCGGGGCGAGGGGGGGGGGAGTTAGGAAGCCGCCAGCTAAAAAAAAAAATTGTTGTTTTCAAATATAAAATTTGACGGAGAAACACACAAATAAATCTTCTAAAACTTAAAATATTAAACAGAGGTCGTGACTAGTTTCGACTTCCTTGCGGAAATCTTCTTCAGACAGTCATTCATATTAAAGCCCTGTATAACGAGCCAATGAAAAATCGGCGAGTCGATAATAAGAGTGGTTGGGATAAGTGGAATATTGTTACATGGTCAAAAATAACGGTAGTCGGAGACACAGGTTAACAAGTAACTTTACTGACTAGTAACTGACAACTGATTAACTAACTTTATTTACAACATAGGTGTATACATACAATAGCTTTTGATTCGCAGCGCCGAAAATCTCTCTCTCTCTTAGGTCCTCCTGTGCTGAGGACCAATCGAGTGATACCTCGATTCCAAAAAAAGGTCTTAATCCCTACGATGCTAGATAATCCCTTGAACTATGCACCACGCATCAATATGCACTACGTATCAATATAGAGTTAGGAACAAGAACGGGGTGAGGGAAGGGAGATTACTACAGGAAAGGTATAGGTGGACCAAAAGCCGCTGCGCTAACAATGGCAATCTGATCGTTACAATAACTGCCATTAAAATGAGTAGAGATTCATAGAATTTTCTTCAGCCTCAAAACCAAAAATTAGATGGTTGGAGATATCAAGCTCATGTTTTCAAAAATTTGGAAAGGGGGATGGGCAAGATCCTCTCAACCGGCCATCCAATCAAAAAAACGAAAGAAAATAAAGCCTATTCATATTGCGAGGGGAGGGGTAGGGTCCCTTGGGCCTCCCACCCCTAAATACACCTAAGCTGTAAGTGAATCCTTTAATTTTTGAACTGGCATAGGTAGTGAAGAAAAACAAAATCAATCCATATCTCACTTTGGTTCCGAACTTATACCCAGTTACTGAATTTGCAAATCTGATGCTAATCTTGATTTCAGATAATGACTATAACTGTCCAAAAAAAGGTGGCCCTTGACCAAATAACCCCCACCTCGCAACGCCAAGTCCACAACCGCCCATCCTACCTTCGGCAATTCTTCTTCCTCTTTTCATCTTCTGGGCCTTTTTCTACAAACTGTTACCGATACTTAATTTTTACTACAATTCTTAAATTCTACATATTATTCCTTGCAAAAAGAGTCCAAACACGGTGCAATTGTGATACTTCTAAGCATTTTAATGGTCAGTGGGTTAAAAAATATAAACGACCATTAATATGCTTAGAAGTATCACAATTGCACCGTGTTTGGACTCTTTTTGCAAGGAATGATATGTAGAATTTAATAATTGTAATAAAAATTACGTAAAGGTAACAGTTTAAAAAAACGTAGTTTAGTAGAAAAAGGCCCAGTAGATGAAAAAAAGGAAGAAGAATTGCCGAAGGTAGGATGGGTGGTCGTGTAATTGCTTGTGGGCGTGGCGTTGCGAGGTGGGGGTTATTTGGTCAGGGGCCACCGTTTTTTGGACAGATTATAAACCCTAATTTGATGCCATTTATGATGAGATTCCTTACATATATAGCAAGAAGTGTTTTTGGTGAAGTAAACTTGATAACTAATTGTAGCTTTTCTTCCATATTTCACCATAAACTTTTCTTTGATGCTTATGTTTTTTTTGTTAACGACGAAAACATCAAGAAGAATGTTAATAATATACTTATTATCAGAATAAATATTAGCTTTCTGACATCTCATCTGATCTAATGAATTTATTCCATGTAACTAATTTATTAATAATAAATTGAGCCATCAGTGTTTACAATCAACAGATTTGATATCTTTCTTCATATTTTGTTCAAAATCCTTTTTTTTTTTTTTTTTTTAGTAAAAATAGTAAGATACCGAAAAATAAATTGTTTTAAAATTGATGAAGGTTTATAGTTGTTGTACATGAATCGTTTTGAACAACTCAATCTCCTGCCGTGTTATACAATGACAATCACTTCCTCATCAGCTGTAGGGGGTATAAAGTATCGCTTTTTTTTTCCCTCCAATCCTGTCACCCCCTGCAGTGTCTGAGGAATGTATAGCGACCATCATCTTCATCATCCTCCGTCCTTTTCACTGTCTTCGTTTCTTCTTTCTAACTTCACGGCTTAGTTAATCCTTGTTCGACAGATTTTTTTTTTCTTTCCCTTCTTTCCTCTTTTTCTTTCTTTCGAAAGTCGCTCTGGATTCTTGGCGAACGTCGTGACGGCGTTGAGGATTGGGGGTTGTGCAGAATGGAAGTCTGTCGGCTCAAGGGGCAAAAACCCCAATCTGGTTTAATTGTTTCGGTTCTCCGCTCCTAATTACGCGGGTGGGAAAAAGGGCAACAGTCTAGATTGACCACACATCCGCCATCCTCTTTTTTACTTATTTTCTTATTCGTTAGATGAATATGCTTTATTTGCTGTTCATAACATTCCTCTAAAATTACAATACAGTATATAAAATTATTCTTAAAAATGTTATTGAAACAAATAATTTTTAAAAAAAGATGTGGTATAATTCAAAAGGTTTAGATTATTAGTATTTCTGTAAGAAATTATTTGATGTTTAAAGATTGTGATTCCTCCTCCCCAAATTGTTATTCCTCAGCATCTATCAAAGAACTCTTTCAATGATTTTTTTTCTTTAATTAATGAACATAAACTGAAAACAGGTAAGTTAAGCACATATTAAAATAGAGAGATTCGTAGAGGGGAGTCATCAGTCTGATTTCAGGCTTATCAAGAAATAGGGCAAAAGGACAAAAGTTAAGGGTACTCAACATCTTTTATTAAACCAACCTATTAAATGGTCTAAGAGTTTACAGACAATCTTGAAAGTAAAGAGGAAATATGAGTTAATGTTTCACAAGAAGTATAGAAATGAGATAAAAGTAAAGTTAGATTTGAGAGCATTTCTCTCTAAAAATGAGATCTTTCGTCGAACTCTCGTAAATCGAAAAAGCAACTCCGCTTTTAACGTTGAATTGGTAATTCATTTTGTAATAGACTATTCACAAAATGACGTTTCAGACAGAAGAATACTATTCAATAATCACTAACAACATGTCTTGATTTAAAATTTATATTCTTCAGATGGGATATGACCCATCAAGAGCTAAGGACAACAAAAGAAAAACAACAATTTATTGTGGAAATCAAATCCTTGGGCAGCTAAACGCTCACCACAGAGAAAGAAAAAAAATAATAAATAAATAAAATAACAATAGGAAGAAAACTGCTCTAACGGGTGAACAAAAGAAACCAATTCATAATAAAATGATAATAGAATGCCTTTTCAGTCAATCTGAGACCTGTTTGATTTCCACAATATATTGTTGTTTTTTTTCTTTTGTTGTCTTTAGTTCTTGAGGGGTCATTTCCCATCTGAAGATTTTATTTATCTTCCCCTCGTGCGCCTTTTGAGTCTGCACTGGCTGAGTAGCCTTAGTTGATGAGAGCCTAATAAGGTCGAAACAGACGTCCCAAGATCTCAGCTTGACTCAAAAGGCATTCCATTTTCATTTTGTTAAAATTTATATAATCATTTTTATCCCCTTTTTAATAAAGTTCTCAAAAATTATTTCTGCACAGGTCGTAGATTCGAATAACTAATAAAGCTAAAATTCTTCCGCCTTTAAAATACGATTTTAAGTCGAAATAAGCATATCCTTTATTGTCTTTCTATAGTGATGATAACTTAACAAGTGTTCCTCCTATAAAACTAACTGTTTTAATAGCTTCATAGTAGTTAGCTATTGCTGTTAGGTAATGCCTCTTAATTTGCATCGGAGAGGGAGGTTGCAATTTTAAGTCAAAATATGCAGTTGGGGAAGACCATGACTTCCAGAAAAAACTTAGGCTTTACTTCCTTTAATACATTCTTCTCTTGTCATTGGTTAATTTTACAGCTGACTTATTTTTTTCTTTCTACTCAATTTTTGGTAGCATCCTTTCTATTTCCTTTCTTCTCAGAAACAGAAAAGAAACTTTTCTTCTGATCTTACCATGTGAGTATTTGAAAGTTGATACGTCAACACTTACCTTATTAAGACTAGATTTGGATATTCCGTTGTCATTTTAGATGACTTTGATACAAGATAATCAACTTGGACCATTGAGTTTTATTTTCACTATTACTTACTCTAAACGAAGCCTAAATTAAATTTTCGTTTTATTGAAAGAGGGAAACAAAAATAATACAGACGTTAAAATTAAGCTGTTACTTTATCAAAAAACAGTTAAAAGAGCCTGCTTGTTTGTACTGTAATTGCAATTTGAAACTGGAAATAATTAAATTATGAATAATTAAAAAAAAAAATGTTTTTTGCAAGGCTTTTTAAAAATTTCTGAGGACAAATTAATTACATTTCATAGTCCTGAATCATTAAAAATCATGTTTCCGTTAAAGGAAAGAAAACTCTGAAATGCTATTCTTATCATATGATACAGGAGGAATAACTGGCTGAGAGACGAAGCGAGTATTGGCTCGTTAAAATATCAAAAATTTCTCTCAAGTTTGAGTTTAGAATTTCAGTCGTGTTAACATGTTCGTCTATCCTTCTGTCTGGGATTCTTTTTCCTCAACTTATTTGTCTTAGAAATGTGAAATTAATAATTCATCTTAAGTAGATATTTTCAACTTTCAGTGTGAACTTATTGATTCAGATCGAAATTCTCATAATCATAATTCAGTTATGTGAAATTACTTTAAAAAGTATCAAAGAAACTTTGAAGTATTTATTTATCTCTGAAGTCGTAAAAAGAACTGTTTTTCCAACAAAAAGAGAATATTAATTTTATTTATTTACAAATGACAACAACTTTTTTTTTTTTTTCTGAACATAATAATATATTTCATTTTTGTACTTTACATTAATGTGATTTTCAGTTTTTAATTTTAATGATATCAATTTCATTTGAAGATACTTAATTTTGTTTATTTTATTATGTCTTCCATGCCATTGTACTCATACTGACCGTATTAGGCTTACTTTAAATAACAAGTGCCATTGTTTCATTGCTGTAATGTTCTTCGTTTTTGGGTTGTTTTTTTTTTTGTTTTTTTTCAAAAAAAGAATTAAAGAATCGATAAACAACAAGGGTGCATTTTGGCATTCTCCCATCGAATCAATTAGCAATCTCATCCATTGATGCAATACAGTTTCCACAAGTAAATCTGATTTATCTGATTCTTTTTTGATGTCATTAAAAATCGTGCCGTTGCCTTCGTTTACTTTGAAATTTTGCAACATATTCACGTTCGAATCCGATCGTGGATTCGAATGACTGCAGGCTCAGTATGTTTGAATTTCTTTTTTAATGTCAAATTGAATGATGTACGTATTTAATTGTGCATTAAAAGTTTCTTCAGTTGAGAAATAAAAGATTAAAATTTCTCATCTCGGAAAAAGATTGGGAATTCAGTAGATTTTAATACAAACCAGATATGATATAAACTGATATTTCATTATTATTCCTGTTTCAGACTTTGTTATTGTTCGTTTTTAAGCGCAAATATGGCTGGATATTTCAAAAGTGTACAGTATATCTAATACTCTGATAAGACATTTTGGACGATCTGATAAGATACCGTGTTAAACTGCTTCACATGTTGTCTTCAATTTAGAGATAATTTTAGACCATTTTGTAAAATAAAGTTATATATAAATTGTTATATTGAAAATGAATATGTAATTAAGTATCTTCCTAATTATATATTATACTTATTGACGTTTCTGCAAAACTTACAACATCTTATTACAGAACTGTAATTTCAGATTTCTATTTAAATAATAATAATAATAATAAAAAAAAAAACCATATTAAACTCAAATTAACAAAAAACAGATTCAGACGAATCTCCTTACAATCGAGAATATCCGAAAAGGTTTGCAGTTCGAGAATGTACAAGCTCATAAAAACGAAAAAATTTTAAAACCTAACTTATTTTTATTTGCAATAGGCCTATATCAGTGTAAGCATATATAGTTACAAATTGTCTAATAAAGTTTTTAAAAAATTGAGAAATTTATTAAGAAATTGTAGTTCATCTTGCATCTTAATGTTTAAAAGTGAATAACTTATCTGGTTGGTTGGTTGGTTGTTCCCTATCTAAACTCACAGCCTTTGACCCATTAGGATCAAATTTTGCATAGTCAATGCCTGTGACCCTCACGATAACAGAATATGAATGTTGGGTTGTTTTTTTTTTTTATTGTTGTTTTTGTTTTCATTTATAGCTTGTTTTTACCCTTTTCTCTTCACATCTCAATGTATATTAAAAACTGTATGTTACTTACAGCCATACAGAGAAGGTAGTGATGTTGCTTTCTCGAATATTGTCTGATACGCTTACATTTAAGCCAAAAGAGATCGAAACAGCGTTCATGTGACTGAGTGGGAGTGTGGAAAGATCCCCCCCCCCCCACTTTTTAAAAAACGTGTTGATAAAAAACGTGTTTTTTAAAACTTTGATAAGCTTGATAACTTGACAGCTTCGCATGGCACACCATCAGGGGGTGCTACACAAAGTTTTTAAAAATCTGAAATCTTTGTATGGTATATCGTTAGGTCCAGCAACTGAAACAGGATCCCCATTCATACTTTTCAAAACCCTGTGAATTTTTAAAAACTGAAAGCTACACCATTCGAGGCAAGGCAGAGGCAATGGGAAACCTTCACCGTACATTGGGTTAAAGTTTACAATCAAATACAGGTGGGACATCAAAAGCACACTTGATAACTTGATTGATAACTTATTGCCATTGAAAGAATGCAGAGGAATCGGATATAAAGCTAGTATAGTATAAAATGTTTTCGTAAGCTATGGAAAGTGTAATGTAACAGAAAATTCTTAAGAGAATAGAATTTTGAGGTTGCAAATTTGATTTTTAGGGTTCCTAATATACTAGCATCAGCAACTTTAATTTTAATCATTTTGCAATTGATTTTAATTTACAATAAAAATATATTGTTTTATTAATTTTCTCATGGTTAGAGGAATTTTTCTTAACAGATTAAACAGAAAAACGTTATTCAATATTTGTCTTGCAAATAGTAAAATTCCTTTGAATGCTTATGATAGAAGAACTTTCTTTCCTGTTGACTCGAAATATGATTTCTTTCGGTCGATGGAGATATGTGACACGGTGGCATTGAGGAACCAGACTCTTGTCTACCATTTGAAAAGAGAGGATATCCTTCAGTATTTCATTACTCAGAATAATGTGAGTGAAATTCACAAACACCGAAAAACAGGATACGAACATTTCTTATATTTCACAAGTAAGTGTCCGTAAAAAATAGTTTTCCTTAAATAAAAAAAAAAAAAAAATGCTGGCAAGTGAATTTTAAACTTAATAAAATTATGCAATAAATATTTGATTAAAATAAAGAACCAAATGTAATTTTTAATAGTTTGCAGAATAAAGAATTAACATTGGGTTAAATGGATTTGAGATAATTATTGGCTTCGTCCATTCCAATTTTTTGAAGATTTAAAGGAAAAAAACAAAAACTCTTTTGAAGCAGATTATGATTGTTTTCTTTCGCTTTGATTTTAATAAATGATAAGTACTTGGATGTAAAATAGTTTTCAGTCATGTAATTAGTTAAATTTCATAAAAAGTTAGCTTAAAAAATTCTTATCGATATGTATTTCCTATTTTCGTTTTGTTACCTTCGTGATTTCACCAGACAAGTAAACTCTGATCAATTGTTCTGGCAACTTGCAACAACTGTATATAGTGTTTTCAATTTCAAGAATTAATACAAGAAGACAAGCCAATAAATCTGAAGAGGTACTATCTGCTTTGCCTAGAACTTAACTTTAGCTTTGAGGAGGAACGCTGTAAAAATTCACTCGGGCTAATCGGCAAATTGATAAATTAACTCCAACAAAAATAGACTTTCTATTGGAACTAATATTTTTATAAAAAGTCCACTATCCATGGTTTTCCACTGAAGATAGTTTGAATCCATTTATTCTTTCAAATTTATTCTATGGAAGAACTGTCTTTATCACTTATTCTGGTTTCTGTCACAAATTTAGTAACATTTTGATACTAAACTCATTATGAAATATCTAACAAAGGATAATAAATATTAAATTGATAAAAATATATTTTTTTTTAGAAATATGAAGTAAATCGATAAAGATAAATAATAATAACAATTAAAACTATTAATAGATAAACGACAAATATTATTTGTATGCTATGCAACATAAATATAATAGTTGTTGTATTTATTTCCTTAAATTTGCTTGGTCAGAAGAAAAAGAACAAAATTGTTTTTACTTGCTTATTCCATTTGATAAAGAAACACGATGAATTTTACAGAAAACAATTGTTATCAGATGTAGAAGTAATTAAATAGCTGTTACCGAAATTCTGTTGGAAATATTAAATTTTCCTACAGCACTTTATTTTGTAATCGATTAGTTCTTAAAAGTTCTTTTATTTAATTTAATAACATTTTAATTTGATTTTTGTTACTAAGTAAAAAGAAAAAAAAATATTTATTCAAATATTAATTCGGTTTTTGAATTACTAGTGATAAAGAAAAGATAAATTGCTGTTTGTTTAATATAGCTTAGGAGAGAGATAGTGTTCAGTATTATTTTGACGGATGTGAGGGTGTCTGAATTGGATGGGTGTTTCTTTCAATAGTGCTACAGACGAACAATAGAATCGACACACGACCACCAGTCAAAACAATCCTCCACGTTCCAATACAGTCTTCATTGTCAAGACTGTTGAAATTCTGAGATTCAGAACAATGGAGGCTCTATTTGTTTGGTCGCTCTGTTACATTGTTATCGTAACTGTTATTCGAAGATTTTTTTTTTTAATTATTTTTTGAAATATAATTCATATGAAATTTCCTTGTATTTAGTTTGTGATCAAACTTCTCTTATTGTTTGAATTTTGAAATTTTCTGTGAATAATACTGAATTTAAAAAAAAAAAAAAATATTTCCAAGTAGTGTTTTGATACACGATAATTTAGATAAACACCATAATGAGACTGTTAATACAACCGAAACTCTTTTACTTTTTTCCTACATTGCCAAAACGATATTCATAATTTACGTAAAGAATTTCCAAAATCCTTTGTATCTTTATATTTACCGTCTGAAATCTAAGGTTGTTATTGTAATTGTTTTTATTTTCATATTCTTTCTTGGAATGTGGAAACCAATCCATTTTATTCCCAATATTTTAGTCCAAAAAGTTGAGAGATTAAAGTTTTCAAAAAACTTCTTAAAGTCAGATTAAAACATTTATTAGTTTAATTTGTAATTTAAAAATGCATTTAAATTTCAAAGAAAAAAAAAGACATATATGGGTTATTGATTCAATGAAAGACAAACAAATAAAATATAAAAATAATAATTTGAATCCTCAGCCTTTCATACAGGATGGTTCAAAAAGGAATTTAATTAAAAGTAAAGAAGAAGAAAAAAACAAAACAGCACAGAATGTATCTGAAGCTGTTAAGTTGTTATTTCTTTTAGGATATCAGGATAATACCGTTCCTTCCCAAATGTTTAACAATTTCTCAGTCTAGTGTAATACAGAAAAAAAAAAGAAAAAAAAATCCAATCAAAGAGGTGTTTCGACATAAGGCAGTCGTGGCTCTGACCCCGGAAGCACCTACACGAAAATATTTTATCTTGGGTCTGACTGAAAACTGTCTTATTTGTAAATACGTGACTATTGTAATTTAGTTCAGTACACTAAAGAATAAGTATAATTTTTTAAGTATTTTTGTTTTCTATATAGAAAGTAGTCATCTAAAAACCTCACACTTTTTTTTTTCTTTACATAAAAAAAGAAAAAAAGCTACATCCTATAATTAATTCCCTTTTTATGATATGATGATAACGTCATCTGAAGATTGGCAGCCGTGACTTTTGAATTTCTGATTAAAAGATTTAGAAAAGGTAAATGTAGACTGAAATTGATGCAGGTTGTAGAAGTGATTGGACTCTTCCGAAAATTAATACATTCATAGATTATCGGAGAACAATAAAATATGAAAGTTAAGGATTTTTTTTTTCCTAAAAAAACGAAATAAAATAATATTGTTTAGGAAAAGGAATTAATTTAAGTGACTTCAAATGACGGAAATTACTTACAATTGTGAGTTCTCACAATACCACGTAAAAGATAGTTACAATTATGAGATTATTTTTTTAAAAAATTAACGTTTTTACAGACCATTACAGATGAAAAACTTTTTCGTTCATCATAAATAATAATAATAATAATAAAAAGTATTTAAACTTTCAACAAATTTTTAAATGTTTTTTTTTTTTTTTTTTTGACTGCTTCATGTTTAAAGTCTTTCAAATGGTGTCTGTGTTTAATTAGTTTTTACCCTCACGTTAAAACAGTTTAATTAATCTATATTACTAAAATCTTTTATTTCTCTGTCTGTCTGTCTGTCTGTCCGGCGCAATTTTCTGAGAGAATGGAAAATAGAAATAATTTTTACAATGAAACATCCGCGACAGGAATCGAACCTGCAACCTTCTGATCCGAAGTCAGATGCCTTATCCATTAGGCCATAGGGACTACAATTCTATTCATATGGTTTTTTGACTTATATCTCCTTTCCTTTCCCCCATCGATAAGGAATGTATTCAATCTTTTTTTTGAATCTCAAGATTGTTTATTTATTTCACATCAGTCAGTTTATTTGTAATTCGAAACTGACAATTAGAATGATAATTGCCGAAACGTTGCAGTATTTTAAATATTCTTACTTAACCAAATCCTATGTGATATTGAAAAATATGTGGGTGTACACGCCAGATGTTGGAGTAAAGAAAACAGAGTCAAGAAAGAGAGAAGCACTCTTATTTTGAGGTGGAACACCGAAAAAATCACTATTTGCAACTCAAAAACCACCAATAACGTAACTCAAACGTCACTGAAAAGTGACAATTATAATTAAAATGAGAGTCAAAAAAGAATGAAGCGATACTTCTATTAGATAGAATACTGAAAAATCACTATCTGTAACTCAGAAACCATCAATATTTGGAACACAAAAGCCACTGAAAAGTGCCACTTAGAATAAAAAAAAAAAAAGAGTCAAGAAATAAGAAGCAGTATTTCATTAGGTAGAATACTGAAAAATCACTATTTGTAACTCAAAACCATCACTATTTCTAACTCGAAAACCACTGAAAAGTATCAGTAGGAATAAAAAAAAAGATAGTCAAGAAAGAAAGATACACTATTTCTATTAGGTAGATTACTGCTCAGAAGTTAGACGTCTTAGCCATTAGACCACTAGGCCTACATTCTAATCTCTGTAAAAAGTAAAAATATATCATAGATATATGATTTACAATGTGATTCTAAAAGCAGTCGTAGATTGAGAGAATATAGACACCAAAAATTAAATTAAAAAAAAAGCTTTTAGAAAATTTTAGTTTTAGTTTCCTTGATGTAATTTGTGTGTGTGTGTGTGTTTTTTTTAATAAATAAAAAATTGTTTTTTGTTACATAAGGGAGGCTTCCGGAGCGAAGCGACGGGTAGCCGACTAGTTCATTACATTTTGTCTGTCTCAGTTTTTCAGAAGACTCGAAACATCTAATCGTCAACTTATATTGATCTATGTTCACTTGGCAAATAGCAGCAAATAGTTATTTTGAACAATGAAATAGTTTCTAGAATAAAGCTAGATTTTTCTCTTCAATCTCGCAGCAGAGATAAATCTATTCGCAAGGATTTGGCAACCCTTCATAAAACCACAATATTAAAAGTAGCAAGGATATTGGAAAATTTTAGATTTTTATAATGTTCTCAGATAAACGATTTTTTTTTTTAAGTTACAGTTACTTTTCTATTTTATTTTAATCCCATTTCAGTGTAAAAAAAAAAAAGCCTTGAATCTAAAATTTTGTTTTATCAATGCGTTCTATAATTGTAAATTTCGGCGTGTTTTCAAATTGATGCCAAAAAACCTATTGGGAACGATTAGACTCAAATTACAGCGTTGTATTTATTTATTATTACAATCAATTGGTATTAAATATTTTGTTTTAATCATTCTAAACTTTTAACAGATATAAATTAGTCAGGATAGAAAAAAAAAAATAATGAATAATGAATCATAAGAACAATATTAGATAAAATAATGATAGTCGTTATTAAGAATCAAACAACTGGAATTTGTGTGACTTATCAACGTTAAACATATTATTCGTAATATTATTTTTTTTTTCTTTTAAACTCTCAGTTTAAAAGTTGTACTCTGTGAAATAATAGAATATACTTGATTTTATCTGTATCTATTTATATTTTTACCTTATATTTCAGTTCACATTTTACGTAGTTTAGCCAAAGATGTTTAGCTCCATTAAAATCAAACAACTAAGTAGACTCACAGTTAATTCCTTTGTGTCTCATTTAAATAATTAGCTCCAACATTTCACTTTACAGGAATCCTTTTTTTTTTTTTTAATATTTGCTAAAACATTTTACCTTCCCCTTTCCACTACTAATATAATTTTTGAATGTTCATGTCTGAAACTGTTCAGTAAACATCATTGTATTAAATTACTTTACTATTTACTATTGATTACTCATTTCATTTGTTTGTTGTAGGTAACCAGTAGCTCCCTATTCTCCAAGGGGCAAATGGTTGCTATCAGTGGTCCTACTCATGACTCTCTGCCTCCATTCCAGTGGAGTAAATCGGACTTCAGCAAATCTACTCCTCACTTAGGTCATCCAGACCTTTGGGTGTTTGACCCTGTCGTCTTTGGACCCGAAGGACTACGACCTTGGAATTGAAAATTGATCAAAGAATTCTGTGTCTTACGGAACTGAATTCATGAATATTGTTTCATTTTTGAACAAATTTAAATGGTCTGTAACTTTTATTTTATTACTAAGATTTTATTTCTCTGAATCATTCCATCTAGAAATATTAAGTCAGTTATTGAAACTTTAGTTTTTGTTTTTAATTACAATAAACTCTGTTAAACAATTTAAATTAGATTCTAAAACTGTTGTATTGTAAAAATATCCCGTTAAGATTTTTATTTGAATATATTTTAACTTTATTTTTGTTCTTTGGTATTGTTTAATAAGTCAGTATTGCTGCATTTGTATTTAAGCATTTTTATTTGTTCAATTTTGAAGAACAAATGAAAAGTTTTCATTTAAATTGTTGTAAGAATTTACAGTGATATTTTTATTGTCTAATAATAGATTAATTCGAATGTTGAAATATAATATTTTATAAAAATGCAGTCTTGTGCCTTGATCAATTTTTCTTGTGATAATTTCTTAATTCTTAATGAAGCGACTATTGCATCGAAATAATAACAGCAACTATACTTAAAATATTTTTACTCAATAAATTACAGAAATAACAAATGTATTTCTGTAATAGAGATTTATATTTCGAACAAATAATTATATTGTATACTGTCAAATTTATAATATTATAAATGAATAATTCGAGAGAAATTGAAATAATTTAATAAATTTAGAATTTTTTTTTCATTTTTTTTTATGTAGTCTATAAATGTATAAGGTTGTTACAAATATATAAGCATATGTAAACTAATTGCTCAATAAAGATAAATTATCTGTGTGATTTATCATTGATTTTTTTTTTTGTTTTTTTGTATTTTTAATCGTTTTAGATTTAGAAAAATAAATCTACGACTATGTACCGTCCTAACTCTTGCTATTCTGAGAAATCTCCTACCAGACTTCGATTGGCTTGAACTTTCCTCATGCTTCCATCATTCTATCAGGTGTGGTAACAGCAGGACGGGAACAGTTCACAGTCGCGCTGTCTCGGAAATATCGCCACCTTTCAGGAAGCAGCCTACGATCATCCCACGTTGGAAGTGGGTTACATCAGCGCTTTTCTCATTTTCACATTGTTTGTCAATACTCTGTCAATGCCCTGATGAGCCAGTATCTGCTATTCTATTTCGCGTTATCTGTTCAGGTTCAGGTTTTGATTGAATAAATGAAGACTTAAGAAAACAGGGATAATTGTGCAGGCATCTTCTACGATAAAAATAAAATAAAATTAAATATACATTCTTTTGGGGAGCCAATTTACAAATCGGGGATGGGATCGGGAATCCCAATTTTGATAAATCTGAGAATTACATCTATCTTGAGTTTTCGGTCCGAATCATCGAGCGATCTCAGCCTCAAGCAATCTGCCCATCATGTTGCAAGTATATTATTGTATACATATATCCGTGCCGGCTTGGCTGAGCGGTCTGCCGTGTGTGGCCCGTGTGCCGGCACCTGGGTTCGAATCCCGGTCGGGGCATGGTTTCTTTCTTCTTCTGTGTTTCTTCCGTTTCCCCCTGGGACTTACTCTCTCAGGTGTATCCTCGACGGGAAGTGAATTCTCGTCTCTGATTTCCTAGCCTTGTTCTGACGTTGTCCAGGGTGGGCTAGCGCGTGGTCCGTTGGGGCGAGTAGTAGTAGAAGGCATAGTAAAAGGAGTAGTAAAAGACAAAACCCACTGACTGACTCACTGGCTCACTCATCAACGCACAGCCAAAACCGCTGAACCTAGGAACTTGAAATTTTCAGGATGGGTACCCCTTATGACGTAGGCGCTCACTAAGAAAGGATTTGTAAAAATAACATCCCTAAGGGGTGCAAACTGGGGGGGGGTGAAGTTTCTTGAAGGTTTTGCATATCTGGGAAACAGTTTGAGCTAGAAACACGACATAGTGTGTTCTTTGTCAAAATCAAAAAGACCCGTATTCGACGAATTTTCGATATTGGCGTCCTGGGAGATGTAAACGGGGAGGGGGGGGGCAACTTTCTTGACAGCGCCACATATGCACACGGAGGCGACAATTGGAACTACAAAAATATTGTTGTGCATAATAACGCCACATATTAACCTGGAGGCAAAAACTAGAACTATGGGGTGTAAACAGAAGGGCGATTAAGGAAAGGGCAAACATTGCTGAAGGATACTTCTTTGGGGTTTTCGGGGAACAGTCTTAAGTTAACGTGCGTTAAAGATGATATAATAAGAAAAGAAGGCATAAAAACGCACACAAATTATTGCCTTCTTTTTGTTATTAAATTTGACTATTATGTAGATGTTTTCTTTACAAATTAACCCTTTTTATTATTATTTATATTTTGATTTTTTTTTAATATAAGGGTCATTGTTTTGTCCTTTGTTTATGTTTCTTTTAATTCCACTGAGCTTTTGAGTACTGGGCGAACCCAACCGACGAGAGATAGGAATCTCGAAACGGTCCGTCTTGCGTTTCCGTTACGAAATTTCCAAAAATAGCTCAGTGAACCTTTAATTTGTGTGCGTTTTTATGCCTTCTTTTCTTATTTCATATCACGGGATCTCGAGTTACAATTCAAGTGTAAATATTACTTTGTACCTATCATGTGATTTTTGTACCAACTGGGAAACCAACTGGGATCTCACATTTTCAATTTCTTTCTCGTCCACATCATTGTAACCCGTACTAAGAATGGAGATTTTGCTATTCTATATACAGAGTGGGCGAAAAGTCTGTATATTCATTTGAAATAAATTGGTGCCTATTATGTATTCAAACATCTGTATGCACTTCTCCTTGGTCTCTGCACACACGATGCATCTCCAGATCCGTATGCTCATTTTCCGTGGCGTCACAGTCGTGAAGGCATTGGAAACTTACCGCTGTTTGCGGACTTCCTGTTTAATGATTTAAACAAGAATTGTCTGGCGTGGTGGCAAAGGTGAAGGAAAGTTCTCGGATACAATCCCCCTGTTTGGGAAAAGTTCATCAAGGCGAAATGAGCTGATGCTTCGTCTTGTTGAAACCACACAGTGTCAGCTATGCCCAATGCGCCAGTACCTGGGTTCGAATCCCGGTCGTGGCATGGTTGTTTCTTTCGTCTTCTTCTGTGTGTTGTGTCCGCTGGGGACCCGAAATCTGCTCTGTAGGTAGTGGTCCCCATTTGTCTTCTATATGTTACAGGCTATAGTGTCAGCTATGCCTTTCAGCTGGAGTTCAGACAGCAACCATTCGTTAATAACATGCAGATATATCGTCTGTTTCACTGCGCCATTGAAAGAAATACGGTCCAAGCAGATGTTCTTCTGTTATCCCCGCCCAAATCATAACGTGGGGTGGATTTTGTTCGAGTTCTTGAAAGGAATGTGGATTTCCTTTCACCAAACCGATCTTTCGAACTTGGGATAGATAGCATGTTGGAGAAGCAGGTTGCATTCTTCTTTGCGCTGTGTGAAATCCACATCGGAAGTGGTCTCTCATGGTTGACCGTAGAATATCCAATTCGGCAGCACGCTTGCGAGTCGACTTCATTGGAGATCGCGTTATGGATTCTTCCACAGCAGCACATATTTCCAAATGTTTTGACGGTCTTCCCATCCGATATGAATCCTTCACGGATCCTGACATAAAGGTTTTCCGTTCACATGCCAATAATGTTCTCTAGAATGGTGGCGCTATTTATTACAATGTCGAAATTGTTCGATTAATCTGTTTGAATCGCGTTTATATCACAAAGCTTTAGACCACCAATCAAATGCCACCGAAAATTATAAATTGTAAGCGATTGGTGAATTGAAATCTAATAGCTCTAATTCGCATCAGTCCAAATGTTTAAGATACTTCAGGAGATGTTGTACACCATGGAACAGGAAATTAACAACAAACAATCCAAACTACATTGTCCTAAAGATCAGTAAGTTTGTTGACTTAAATCCGGAACTTCGCTACAAAAATAAATTGAGAGACGTATTTGAAGTCTGGATAGCCACCTAGATAGTTCCTGAACAGTGAATCCAATAAAAGAAAGCTTAATTTACCACTAGCCAAAGAATGGACTACTAATTTAATGAACTACCGTACTTGTATGATAATGCACTATAGAATCAAGGTGATGGAGTCGATCATCAAAATCCCAAATTTTGGCTCCAAACACTTTCGTAACAAAATGGATCCGATCAAATACCCCAAAAGATTCGAAAGCATGATCTTATTAACCTTTTATATCCCACATCACTTAATTATTTTTGGCGACAGTTTTACGCTTAATCAATATGGATTCATAGTGGACCATCATCGACATCTCGTCATATTTGTAGTTTGCTTTGTTAGTGGAACGTCTGAGAATTAGGATCCTTATCATCCACGGAATAAACCAAAAGTCCTCTTTTTTTTTTTTTTTTAATCTAACACTTTTAAAATTTCTAATATTCAACTTTCAACTAATAATAAATAAATTATTATTAATTATTAGCTAAAAACTAACAAATTAAAAAAAAAAAAAAACTTTCAGGTTTTAAAAATAGCTTATGCTAAGTCTTATTTTCACTAAAAGCTCAAAGGAATTTTTGTATCAAACATCAAAGTTTCGATAGTAGTTGTATGTTAAAAATTACGCTAACATAATAATTTTGGTTATAAAGTTGGTTATCCCTAATTCAAAATTCCGAAATTCAGAAGTTTTCAAGACGATGTCGTAGCCTATGTGGTGAATGAATGCGCTTAAGCTTATATACATCGGTTACTTAAAAAACATTAGAAAGATAAACTGATACTAATTGCTTGGAATCATAAAGCCCAGGAATCTCTCTGGGTTTAATATCGACAGGGAAATCCAAGTTATTCCTAAATAATAAATAAATAATAATAAAGGGTGAGACCAAGTTGTATACAAAATAACATCCTGGTGCAGCTGTTTCACGCTAATATGGCGATCATCAGCCAGGAGCAGTCATCAGTACATATTTGCCTGCGCAATTTGTTCTTAATGTGTGAATAAATTCATAGCGGCCGCGTGTAGCGTGCAAATGAATTTTCTTGCCACTTGTCCTTTCGGCTAGTTTTTTATTGTTTGTTTTAGATTTTCATGTCCCATATTCATTTCGACGATTCCAGGATATTCCTTTTTGTCACTTTTCTGCTAAGACCACTACGCCATATTCTGAAATCCCAAATATTCTTGGTCCCAAGTCTCGGATTAGGGATGCCCAACTGTTTAAAATAAAACAAACTAAAGCCTTAATCCATAATTTTTATTAATAAAATTTATTTAAAAAAAAAACTGTTATTTTTCTTTATTTTCTATTTGTTCATGTTGTCTTAGTAATGAAAACATTTATGTAAAGTATAAGTTGTAAAACTACAATGTTTAGAAAGGAAGGTAACTTGTTCTTCATTCAGTCTTATAATTTTGCTAATTCTTAACATTTACTATTTAACTTCGAGTGTAAGTCTTGCTAATTTCTTTTCCTTAGCCTAAGAAGCTAGGGAAAGAATCTCAAAGTCGACAATTTCTTGAATACACCATTTGCATACTCCTCACTCTTTTTTTCTTTTGACCAGACTAAATAACTTCTTAAACAGTAAGGTATATTAAGAAATTTGTCTTGTATTGTCTCTATAGAAACCAAATATCACCAAAATCAAATGAAAGAGTAACATGTTGAATATATTAAGATTCTCTAAACTTAAACAATCAATATTTGACATAAATTAAATTATGATTGACTTCTCCAGCGACATCCATAAAATAATATACAAACGTAATTTCTTAGTTAATCATATATATGTGTTCTTTCATTGTGTGCTCCCTTCTTTCATATTCTATTATCACACTTATATCATGTAATAAAATATGTTAAAGTTTAAGTTGCCATCAGGCCCAGAGGACCGCGCAATGCAACTGGAGGGTAGGCTCCAGTGTTCAGAACGGGACTCCAGTGTTCAGTACGGGACAAAGTTGAGGACGGGGGGTCGGCCCATCGCTCGCCCGCCTTTAACTCCCGGGAAAGAAACCCGGTACCCATTCTATAGAGGGCTGGGTAGACCCTAGGGCCCGTTTGGAGGAGAAAGAAGCGTGGAAAAATTCCCGGCCTCCGCCGAGGCCGGGAATCCAACCCGCCACCTCCAACCCGCAGCCAAGCGCCCTTACCCACTCGGCTACCGGGCCCACTATAAAATACGTACAAACGATTTATTATACGGAAATATATAAAAAACTAACAAAAAAAAGCCAACTCTGTAGCCTTTTATGTCTGAACTGTTACTTCAGAAATATGTCCAAATTAGTTTTTTTTATTTATTTATTCTATCAAACAATTTATTTACATTTTCCTAAATCTAAAGAATTATTATCTACAGACACTAACTTGTCAAAAATATCAAGACGTTTCCAAGCCCAAACTGACTTTACAGGGACAACATATGCCAATGAGATACGTCGTTTGATATTATAAACATAAGCTAATAAAGTGAAATGGGCATTATGTTCATATTTAAAACTTGAACGAAGAGGGGAAACGCATTAAGGGGGAGATAAAATATTTAAAGAGCTATTTTCAGAACCAAGCAATATGAAGTTTTAGGCCAGCAATTATCTTAATAGGAACTCTTTAGGACGGATGTCTATTTTGATTGTAAATTATGGCTACTTTAATCCTAACATAGCGTATATTGTAATGAGAATATTTAATTTTGGCATTTTAATTTTTATTGACATCTCGATAGAATTTTTTTTTATTGAGTCAAATGTACGAAATTGAAGGAAATAGCAATGCAAGTTATCGTGGTTTGAATGTTCGCATGATAAGATCCAGAAACAGGAATAAAAAAAAAATAGTCGTGTTTAGTAACAAAAAATAAATTCGAAATGCAGCATATGACAAACAAATCGTTCGTAAACCATAGAAGAGTCAATTAGAAAGATAGTGAAAAAACAAACATGAATTTTAAAAGAACAAGATTGTGATCAACTTTACAGGGAAGCGAACTCGTGATGATTTCAGTTGAATGGCTAAAGATCCAATTTAGAAAATCAATTCTACCTATTGCTAAAGTTTGTGCTTCCTAGGACAAATAGTTTTCAACTACTTTGATCGTAAGTGAAGTGATATGAGTATTTCTACTTAATTCGTCTTCTTCTTCTTCTTCATCTTCTGCTTCAGCACCTTCTTCACCTTCGGGAGGAGGAAGTGGCAGCAGTAGGCACACTTTAAACTTCTCTGTTCCAATTTTTCTTTCCAATGTTAAAGACGTTCAATTCTTTGATTAAATCACAGAAAATTTAAGCTTATAAACAGCTCAATAAAACAGTGTTATTTATTTAATAATAGTGCGTTCTAACGCTACTCGATAACAGTAAAATGCATAACAGTATCAAAGTAACAATAAATAAATAAATTAGAAAAGAGAAAAACTAAATAAAGTTTTTACTTTATTTTTGATGAAGAAATTTGTTGTTCATTTTTGGTGAAAATTTGTGAATATTTAAGTGGTAAGTTAAATTTAAATGTTGAATTTTTTTTATTCAATTATTAAACTATTGAATATCTTTACAGAAATATTTAAGAAGCCCAATTTACACTGAGGTATCACTTTTTTAATAAATCAACCTTCTCATTTAAATGATCCGTTCCAACAGTTAAATTCCGGTGACCGTGGTTTTCGATATAAATAAGGCAGAACAGCATCACTGAGGCGTAGGAAAAAAATACAATTATAGGAAAAGTCAGTAACTTTGAACGTGGCGTTATAGTTGGTGCTAAGTGTGTTGAATCGAGCATCTCTCAAACGGCTGTCGTTCTGAGCTTCTCATCAGTTTCAAATGTTTAGCAAAGATGAAAAAAAAAACCCTTGATCAGAAGGCTCACTGGAAGATGTTGAGAATCGTTAACAGACTGTCCAAAACCAGATAAATAATATCAGAATTCTTCCTTGGTATTCAGAACATCATTCAGAAGTCACCATGCATCTATCCTGTCTCGAATGGGCTGTAAGACCACATCAGGTACCAATGCTGTCGGAAAAGAACAAGAAAGCGTGCCTTCTGCGATCACCAGAACATCGATACTGGATCGTTGATGACTGGAAAAAAAGCTAACGAACGAAGGTTCCTTTGCTTCATTCTGATAAAAATTCCAGAATCTGATCTATGGACTCATCGTGCTTGGTGTCAAAATTACGTACTGATGGTGGAGGCGTAAAGGTAGAATGTTTTCCTGGCATACACGGGGTCTCCTGATATTCACAGAATCATATCTGAATGTTACCTCATAGTTAAACGTAGTCATGAATAAGTTTATCTCTTCATGTACAGTTTATCCTCACTGGAACTGACATTTCCAGTAGGATAATGTTTCTTCTGACAAGGCGCGAATCAATCGAATAATTTCAATCGTATATCTTGCTTCAGTGATCTAGTACTTTAATGCACAGTTTCCTGATCTCAAACTCGCTAAACATCTTTGATATGAGATAGAAAGGTCTGTTTATCTCAAGACTGTGCCTCCGTCAATTTGCAACA
Organism: Thereuonema tuberculata; assembly: GCA_023159025.1. Taxonomy (NCBI): domain Eukaryota; kingdom Metazoa; phylum Arthropoda; class Chilopoda; order Scutigeromorpha; family Scutigeridae; genus Thereuonema; species Thereuonema tuberculata. The sequence continues at coordinate 86,675,102 of JAFIDM010009631.1, read as the reverse complement.
ATTGCAAGACAAAATCATGTCTGATGTAATATTCCTTCACAATGTTTTCAGCATTTTGTAGAATCCATGGCAAGACAAATTCAGGCTGTTGTGAAGGTCAAAGGTGACTCAACACACTAAAACTCTTTAAATAGGTGCACCTAAGAAAATCAGCGTATATATAGAAAGAAAGAAATTTCATTTTGGAATTCATTACAAGTCAATGTTGTCCAAATAGTACAAGAAATAAAACTATGGGAGTTAAAAGGCATCAAACAAATACCAGTAAGAAACACAATCAAAGATCTTTGGTCAATAAATAAGCGAGAAAACAAGAAATTTCGTTTACTGATAGTCCATTTCAAATACCAGTATTTCAGGAATCCACTACCTCTCAATCGGAACTTGTACAAAGATTTCCTGATGCCATCTTCCAAATGGACAATACACTGACGAACTGCCGACTGATACCCAATTAATGTATTAAAGGTTGGAGCACAGCAGTGAGAAGCTGGAGGCATACATTTTCGAACAAACATACAGAATTCACAAAGATGCGACGTATATTTCAAAACAACGGACGATACAACTTCGGAACTTTATTTTTTTTTATAGTTTTGTAGCAACGAGCTTCAGCTGAATCCATTGTTCGAGATCTCAGTAAAGGCCTCAGTGTTTTATATTTCTTAGTATATATAATAACAGTGATTGAAAAATGTCATAAATAAAATTGTATAATAATTAAATATAATAATAATGAATATAATATTTCAGTATACTGTATAAAATAAATGCAGTTCAGTTGTGATCAAACTACGGTCTGCCATGAGGCTAATACGTTCGAATCCCTGTGCCGGCTGATGGCAGGATGAGAATATGGCGCGTGAAACACGAATCCATGGACACGTCTTGGCAAGTGATAACACTACAAGCAGGTGGCGGTTGAATTAATCATTGTCTCGGGAATTTTTTTCCTGGGACTTACTTGGTCCCCTACTACCCCTGGAAAAATCTCTTAATGCCACGGGCTACCTCAACATTGTTGCCGACCAGGTTCACCCGTTTACGGCTGCAGTGTTCCCCGACGCAGATGGCCACTTTCAACTGGACAATGCAACCTGTCACCGTGCTCGATTGGTTCAGTGAATATGACTCTGATTTCCACTTGCTTCATTGGCCGGCTCAGTCATCTGATCTCAACCCCATCGAGCATTTGTGAGACGAGAAGGAAAAAGATCCATTCGAAGCCTAGAAACGCCAATGTGAACCAACTAAAGGTTGCTCTTCTGTCAGCATGGGTCAATATTCCTGCCGAACGGTTCTTTGTAGAATCTATGCCTAGAAGAATTACGGCTGTGATCGAAACAACAGGAGGACCATATCGTTATTAGTATGGTTTCTCTAATAAATTGGCCGCTCAGTGTAAGTCTTATTTCATTCATGAATACGGTGTATAGTAGTATCAAATTAAAAAATGGGACCAAACACACTAAGATAAATAGAAATATATTTACAAAATTCATGTTCGTGACATGTACATGTTGCGAGGTATCTTACACAAACCTCTTCTTCAGACTATAAGTAAGAAAACAAATTAGGCTTTTCAAATTTGGATTATAAATATTCTTAATATTATAACAATATCTAAGTATCAAAGTATTAATATTAGCCAATTTATTGTTTAAAATAATAGATAAAAGTAATAGATTAAAGTTAATATAACTGGTATTGTAATGCATTCTTTATTGAAACCTCAGTATTATAGCATTTGTTGGATTTGGATTTTATCAACAAAGACTCATAAAACCTGCGTAAGTATTGATCAAAAATAGTATCGTAAATGAATGGATTGTCTACCATTATTTGATGGCCAGCATTTTTGTGATGGAGTGCCGTTAAATATTGGTAATTGCCCTGATTTATAGCTCTCGAATGCTCATTCATACGAGTTTTGACCTTCCTTCCCGTTTCTCCAATATATTGGCAACCACCCCCTCCTAATTGACATCTTATTCCATATACCACTCCCTTTTTTTCTTTATTTTTTTCTTTGGATATTTTGTTGCTATCATAATTTAGGACATTTCTAATTGTGTTCTTTGCGTTTGCAATTTGTATTCCTACATTTGCTAATAATGGGGTTAGTTTGCTTTGTAAATCTTCTTCAAAAGGAATACTTACATATTTAATTGCGTTATCCTTTTTGATTTTATTAATGTTTCTTTCTTTACGTTTTCTGTATATTACCTTATTGATAAACTCCATTGGATAGTTGTTCATTACAAAAATTCAATAATCCAAATTTGAAAAGCCTAATTTGTTTTCTTACTTATAGCCTGAAGAAGAGGTTTGTGTAAGATACCTCGCAACATGTACATGTCACGAACATGAATTTTGTAAATATATTTCTATTTATCTTAGTGTGTTTGGTCCCATTTTTTAATTTAATGTAAGTCTTATTTGTCTATAGCCTGTCAATATTTTTATTAAAATTTTAACGTTAAAGTTCTGCCGATATACTTTAAAGTTTTTGTATTCAAAAATGAAGGAAAAGATTATTATTATTATTATTAAAAAGAAAGGAGTATTTTTTTTTAATCTCTGTTCATGAGATTAAAAAAAAAAAAATAGTCCTTTCTTTGGATGTAATAATATTCAAGACACAAACAAAGATAAGATGTAAATATAGATATCACAATGGTTTTCAATGAAAATTATAGCAGCCAAAGAGAAAAACAAAAAGTGCTGGGAGTGAAAGAAATGATTTAGTTCCCAGAAAACAAATTAATCTGAATTATGAGAACTTTAATCAGAAATTACAGTATTTTTCTGTACATTACTCTCATTTTCATTTTATTTATTTATTTTCATTATTCGAGTGCCTCCTTTTTTTTTTCTTTAATAAAATCGAATAGAAATATAAACAAATTCAACCTAATATGGCATTTTTTTTTTTTTTCATTACTAGAGAATATATAGATATATATCCAACGGGGGCCAACAGGCCCATGGGAATGCTGGAGGAAAGACTCCAAACGTATCATTGACCCGGGATTGAGATAATTGGGTGGTCAGCCCAACGCTCGCCCGCCTTTACCCCCGAATAAGATACCTGGTATCTATTCTACAGAGGGCTTGTGTGAACTCTAACAAGACCCGTCTGGAGTAGAATTCAGCGTGGAAAAAAAAAAAAAACAAAAAAAACCGATCTCCGTCGGGGACTGAACCCAGCTTCTCCAACCCGCAGTCAAGCGCTTTATCGACTTAACTAACGGGTCCAAATCTATATATATAAAAATGAATGTATCTTTGTTTCTTTCTTTGTTTCTTTCTTTGTCCTTTATAGACTCCTAGGCCCTTTGACCTATCTGGACCAAACTTTGCAGAATTACTCTTTAGGACACTGCGGAAAAGATAGGCTACCTTAGAACCCGGACCCCCCCTCCCCAAGGGATTAAAAAGGGGTAAAACCCCTGAAAAACCCAATATCCACCTGGTGGTGAAAATAAGAACTACACAAATATTGTGTAAAGTGACAAATTCACTCTCCTATGGGGGGCAGGGACACCACACTTGGGTGGGAGGAAGGCAACACAAAGGCTGAAGT
>JAFIDM010009631.1:86642399-86671116 GCA_023159025.1 Thereuonema tuberculata | reverse complement strand
ACCGACACCGGGACCTTATATTTAGGGCCCCTTCTCGGGCCCCCCAAGTCAATTGGAAAAAGGGAAAAATTCGCTCTCTTATTGAAAAGGACGGTCCACCACACTTGGGTGGGGATGGCGAAACAAGGGCCTAAGTGTCCCACCCCCGATTGACACCGGGACCTTATATTTACGGCCCCTTCTTACGAGCCCTTTCTTTCTTTGAGTGGCATTGCAACGCATGCCGGGTACAGCTAGTACTAAATATAAATTGGATAATTATTAAGGTATTAACAACTAAAACTTTTTAAGTTTATTTGTTTATTACAATTATGTAAGTTTCCTTTGTAACTTCGTCTTTCCTGTTAATAAAATTATATTGTAATTAGAAATTAAAAAATTATCTAGCAAAACAATAATAATAATAATAATCCCTTTTTCCCTTTATTTTTGAATACAAAAGTTTTAAAATGCGTTTGTATTACTGTTAAACTATTGATTACCTATAAAAATATTGATTAACTACAAACAAATACTTAAGTTTAAGGTTAAGACTTAAGGTTTGTAATAATAAAACATAATTACAAAAATATTATTATTTATATTTTATTGTTTACATTATAAAGCAGGATCTGCTTTATACCCTGAAAATGATAAACTATTCTTTGTTGAAAAGAAAAAAAAATCATTAAAATAAATAGCATGTTTATAGAAAAAACGCATATGATATTTAAGAAATAAAGGTAAAATCGGACTGAGAAGTTGGTGTTTTTAACATAGGTTTCTACGGACAGAAATTACGAATGATTCCGGATACGGGTGGCTCCCTCTATAAACAAAAAAACCTGAGTTTAGATCTCATCCACCTACTATAAGCATGCTTATAGATAATTAATGTAAAGGGAATTAGCTTTTATCAAAACCATGTAAACTTAATCTTAAAATATTATAGGAATCAAGTAGCAATTTTGTTTTACTAAAAGAATTTTTGTTTTGTTCTTTATGTTAAATAAAAAAAGAAAAAGTAGGAAAACAATTTTGTCACCTTTATTTTGTTTAAAGCCTTAACGAAACAGTGATACTGTATTACGTAATTCATGTCTGTCTTTCATCAATGGAAATTTGAAACTGATTTTTTTTCAGTCCTTAGTTTTTGGTCTTTGATGTTATGTCAATAGTTGGATTTTGAACCTGTTATTGGATCTATTTAGTCTTACTGACTGTCTGGTCGAAGAATTCCATGAACCTTGTAATCAAAGATCCTTGAATTAACCTTTCTTCTTAATTTACTAACAATTCATACAAAATAAAATAAATAAATATTTAGCATTAAATAAAGTATTTGGCTACAGATGACTTACAATATGGTCAGTTACCCGCATTAAATTGATACCTGATATAAAAATCATTTTATAAAAGTTCTTTTGGTGGGCCGCAGCATCCTATCCTCTAACCCCCACCCTTACTATTATCTTCCTAATTAATGATTTGATAATGTAATATTAATAATTATAATATTGATTATTAATAATACATGATTTTACATAAATGTCTTACTAATTAATGATTTGACAGTGCCATTTATAATAATAATTAATAATAAATATAATTTACATAAACGTCAAATTATCAAATAAAGCGCTAATTGTGTTTCCTACCAACATTCCAATAGTAAAGTCTGAGATAGTTGCTATTGCAAGTTATGATATTTCTCAATGTATCTGTTGGCAGCAATATAAAGGCTCAAATTGAATTGTAAGTTTGACACTACCGGGCCGCAGTAAATATACCGGTGGGCCGCTGGAGGTGCACCCTTGGTCTAAACAATGGAAATCGTTGCTCTGATGACTTTTGTAGGTCTTGTGTTCGTATAGAATGCTAATAAATATTACACCTTCCTAACATCAATAAAAAGGAAAAGAGGCGCAGTCTAAACTATTTCACACCAGGGGCCAAATAGTTACTTGGTGCTGTTATTGAGACATTAAAGTTCAGACTGTTCATCCCCTGAAGTCATAGGAGTTACACCGAAATATATTAATATTGTTAACAGTAGTGTTAATAAATAGTGCTATCAGAGGTTGTTATTTATTTTCATCGAATTTGGTCATCATATCTAATGATCTGAACTGTTCGACCATGTGATACAGGTTTATTCAGAATTCCTTGACAGTGTCAGAAGCTCGCATCTCTGCGGCGAAAAAAAAGGGATGTTTGCCCCTCGAGATATCAAATGAAAGACAAACTTATTAAGTTTATTTTATTTTATTTTTTTTCATAAATGTTCTATGTGTCCACCTTACATGACGCGGCAGACATCCACGCGATAATCCATTTCTGACCATAGCGGTGCAGCATATCACAATCGATGGTTGCAATTGCATTGGTGATACTATGTCGCAGTTCGGTGAGGTCAGCAGGAAGTGGGGGAAAGAACACTTTGTCCTTCACATACCTGCAAAGAAAAAAATCTGAAGGAATCAGATCTGGTGACCTTGGGGGCCAGTGGAGGAAGGCCTGGTCATCCCCGGCTATGCGACCTATCCAAATTCGTCAAATTGTTGCTTGCGACATTCCCAGCTGCAAGGCGATAGTTGATTTACGCGGACTCCACAGATATGACTCCTTCACCCGCTCCACCGTCTTGTCTGAAGGGACCATCCTGGGTGCTTTTTTTTAGTGCACACACAGCTTTCACCTTGGAATCTCGCATACCAGCTCTTTATGCTGTTGCCCTCAGGTGCATCCTTTCTGAACTCACTTCTAAATTCCTCTTCGCGTACAGTCACCACTGAACTCGTTTTCGTGTATTCCAAGACGCAAAACGCCTTCTCACGTTGCGAGACTGCCATTTTGGTTACATCTGCTACCTAGTGGCAGCCTATGAAACTAGGATGCAGCGCTCTGCTTGGAAAAAAAAAAAAAAAAAAAAACTTGATGAAAAAAAAATTCCCTTTCATTTGACATCTCGGGGACAAACATCCCTTTTTTTCGCAGCCGAGCTGCAAACCTCTGAAATGTGTCGAGGGATTCTGAATAATCCTGTATATTTTTGTCATTTCATATCTTGAATATTTTGTATGTATGTTGCCTAATACTGGAATTATTTTGTAATTTTTTTTTAAATTGAAATATTATTAACATTTAGTATTTATTATTTATAACAATTTTTTTTTAGATTTTAAAAACATATTTATACGAGCTTTATTTATATATTTATGCAAATATTTATAAATATTTATTTATTTATATATTATTAAGAGCTTTTATAATGATTCTGTGGATAAAGTTGTTTGAATTTCCGATTAATAGTACTTGAAATAAATTTGCTTGAAATTAACTTAGGATTCTGAAGTAAGCAAGGAAGTCTGCTCGCGAAACAACGAAGCATGTTGCACGATTAACAATCTGAACGTGAAGAATGCGGTAGTTCACTTGTTGGCATCGGAGGTTTGGTAGCTGAAGCAAGATCTCCAGCCAGGGGAGTAGTCTAAGTAAGATCTCCACCGGAGAAGGTCGATAGAAGGACACCGTCGATGAGAAGAAGTACTATGGTTTAGCTGCTGACACCTCTTACGAAGTTGGAATGGAAAAGTGGATTGGAAACCGAAGTAATCAGTCTGAAGTGCGATTCGATTAGTGCCGGCACTGCCAGAATTAACCCTACCAAAAGGAAGAAAGAAAATGGTAGCAGGATGTATGCAGGAGGCAGATTAGTTTGGACCATACATCATGTACATTAGTTTGGACCTATAGGGTTTAGGTTTCGAATTAGGTTCGAAGATCCAAGCGGACGAGCTTGTGGTATAGGCCTGTTAGATTTCTAGAAGGAAAACCAAGCGGACGAACTTATAAGATTAATGACAGAGATACGTCGAACATACGAATTAGAAACCTAGTTGAGCGGACGTGCTCATAATAGCAGTTAAGAAAACCATGTCCTAATAAGCAGTTAATTCGAAAGGATTTAGATTTGGAAGCTGACGCGTTCGAGCTTCAAATCTAGATAATAGGCACGGACCGATAATAGAACGGAAATATTCTGAAGTTATGGCGGACGTGCATCGTTAAATATAATATTAATATTTAAGTTTAATTGAGCATTAAAGTTTTGAGATTGCTCACCAAGTATTTTGATATATTTATTGTACAATATATAAAGGATTAAATAAAATGGATTTCTGTTAAGAAAGAAGTATTTTGCCTTTATCCTTTCGTACAATTCGTCATTAATTACATTACTATTTAGGCCTTTCATAATAAGAGTAGGATTTATGATAATAGGCCATTTCGTAATCATAAGATATTTACGATACATTAACAACCTTTCAAAGTATAAAGTAATTTTGGTTATGGGTCAAATGTACAGGTGTATAATCTATATTACTAAAATCGTTTATTTCTCTTGTCTGTCTGTCCGGCGCAATTTACTGAGCGAATGGAAAATAGAAATTATTTTTACAATGAAATATAATATATAAATTAATGCTTTAATTGAACAAAATGAAAGCTAAATTATATTGATGTACGTATAATAAAATGGTGGCTGTTCCGGCATGGCCTTGTGGTTTCAGCGAAAGCCTCCCACGAGGTGGGATGTGTCGGAACCTGGGTTCGCATCCCGATAGCGGCATGGATGTTTCCTTTCCTTTCCTGTATTTGTCAGCCTCTTCACTTTCTCTTCGGGTCTGACGCCATTCCTTAATAACTTCCTGAGGAAGGCAACCGGAAACCACCTCAGTATCTTTCCCCAAGATATTCTATGGGAACTTGTGTTCCATAGAATGCGTACCTTCTTGCGCGGTGATCGCACTTAAAAAAAAACCTAACGAAATGTTAGGTAAGTATTTGCCGTAAGAGTCTCCTAGGCTCCGTTGTTTCAATGGACATCTGGTTTAATTGAGTTTGGGTGATCAACGCTTGCCCTCGATTGAATTTTAAAGAAGGTTGGATGGTCCGTCCGGAGAAGAAATAATAGAAGTTCAATAATATCAGCTCTGTAATTATCTTAAAGGAAACAATTAAGAAAAGATTCTTTGTTGTTTTCCTTTAACAAAATATTAAGAAAAAAAATGACCTTGAATGCTTTGAATGTAAACAAAAAAACAAACAAACCGTGGCGTGTTTCGATGTACTTTTGTCGAATCATCAATGATATCCTTTCTAATCTTTAACCCTTTGATGGTCTAGACAGTTTAGTAATTTCAATATTTATTGAGATACGATGACCGATTAAAATCCTACTCCTAATAACACTGGGTTTTTTTTTCCTTACAATACTTGGCGATTTTTAAATTTTCTTTAAAATAACAATTCTTTCAAAAACAATAAAAAAAAAATCACTAAAGGCTTTACAAAAGATCAATTATTGGAATAAAAGACCAAACACACACATTAAAATTAAAATTAAAAAAAATATATATACAACTAAAATTTGCAAAAGCTTTCCAAACAACCAGCGACTCGTCAACTCGTTTGGAAAGCTTATGCAATTTTTAATTGTATATTTTTTTTTAATTTTAATACTTGTGGGTGTTTGGTCTTTTATTTCAATAATATGTTACTCACGTTAAACCATATAAAAGATCAATTACTTTGAATAATGTCAAAACCCAAACAAAAGCTAAGAAGTTTAAAAATAAAAATAAATAATAACAATCAAAAAAAATCTTGCTGGTTTTTTTTTTTTTTTAAACCTATATGTATTGTTCATTAATTTAACATAAATAATTTACTGTAATGATATTTGCCATTCGGTTAAATTCTCTTATTTTATAATCTGTCTTATTCCTTTACATTTCTTCACTTCAGTTTCTGTAATGTATTAGTAACTTACAAATAAGATCCTAAAAACAAAACTTATCTTTTTTATTTTGCAATGATCTGATGATATTCGAAAAAGTGGTAACCAATGGACAAAGTCTGTAATCCTTACAGCTGGAAAGTGATGCTAATCATAAATTGTTATCGCTACCATTCATCGTGTTTCCCTTAATCTCTCTTTCTTTGGGTTTATTTTCCCAGAACGTAATTGACTGATGAAGAACTGCGTCATCCATCATCATCACCCTTCGTCTCTCTCTCCACTCGTCTACATCATTCCAAACGCAATCATTTCATTGCTTTTTTTTTTTCTTTGTTCTTTTATTTCTTATTTTATTATTGTTTTTATGCTTATTCAGATTTCTTAGATTTACCAGCCAATCATACATTCTATTTATTTACTTCCAATTTCTATTCCTCATTTTACAAAATAATTAAACACAAAGATTTAAGACATGAATTAATTTCGTTGATCAAATACTTGTCATTTTCTTCTACCTGTTAGTTACTATTTGCTTTTGTAAAGTTCTTTTCAACAACTTGCCAAGAAGTAATGAGATGCAGTTGATGTGTTTTTGTCCATTTCAGAAAGAAAGTTATTTTATAAACTTTAATTTTTAATTCTTCTCCTTTTCTTATTTTAAACATTTTCAGTAGCGAAGTGTCTTTGATCTCATTTTAGACAAAAATAAAAAGTTCCTGACAGAACTTAGTCTATTTCCTTTAAAATGTTGTCTTTAAAATTTCTGTTTTATTATCATTTTTATTTGTTTTGTTTTTTATATTATTATTAAAAAGTCATGGAAAAAAAAGCCATTTTTCTACAAACAATAAAAATTCTCCATTTTCAGAAGAAAAAAATGAATTAAGTCCGTATTATTTGCTTAAGATGCTTAAATCGATTAATTTTAATCATATCAAAGCCCTCGGAATTAGTAGTTTACCTAATATCATTTGTTTTGGTTCTAATGCTTTTTTTTGGTCGTATTTTTGCCACTTCCTGCGCAGATTTCTAGACAAGAATCCTTAATAAAAAATTCCAATACAAAAGTAAGATCGTCTTTTATTCTTAAATTTTCCTTACACTTGCCTGCCAAGTTATTGCCACAACAACTGATGTCGAACTCTTTGCCTTCGTCCATTGTAGGCTCATATGGAACCTACATCTTGGGATGTCATTGTCTGAACAAAAAAACTGGAAGTGAAAACTAGAAATGAAATTTCTATTAATGGATCTATTCCACTGTGTTTCATAGATAACTTACGATGCAGTTGAGGTGAAATTGGGTTTCCAACATGATTTTCTCCGCTTGAATAATCCTCTGATTAGATCGGACTGATCCTTAAGATCAATGAGAAAAGATTCTAAACTATTCTGCTTTTAAAACTATTTACGAAGATGAAAAGAAAAATACATGTGTTTTATTATAGGTAAACTGCATCTTCAATTAATAAAACGATCAACTCAACTCCTACAAACAAAATTCTTTATTCATGCTATGATATTTCGTTCCTTCTGTTCGAAGGAACTTCATCAGATAAATATTTACAGATAATAATTCCTGTTTATCGAATTAATATTCAAATGAAATAGGCCATCTCCCGTGTACAGATTGTTCGTTATAGATATTTGAAGAAGAGATTTATTTAGATGGACGTTGGTTGCTATAGATGTTAAATGAAGATCATAGCTTATATACGATACTCCTGGAGACGAATTGATTGTGACTATTCTTTCGAGTGAAGATAACCAAATTCTGATGACTTGTGAATCTAGACAAATTTTCCTCTTTGGCGGAGACTTCAGACAAATTTTAGCTGTAGTCAAGAATGGCCGAGATTACGACATTATTAACAGTTCTTTGAAAAGATCTCATTCTTTTTCTCTCGTTGTCCATTTCGATACTAATTGATTATCGATGATAAAACGATGGTTTATATGAGATAATCCAAGAATAATCGATTCCAATGAAAGGGGTTAAAGCAACATTTTGAAGTTTTGAAGACTCTTTTCAAGCCATCTCTTTTTCAAGCATAATAAAATTGGAATAAGTACAACAAAACAAAATAGTTGGAAGCTTAAACAAATTTCAAAAACACGTGAATCAATAAGTTTAGTTGTTTTTACAAAAATATATTAATAAGGTACAATTCAATTATTAAAAGTAATAATAAGAAGAAAATAAAATTTAAGATAATCTAACAAAACTCGATTCCAAAAAAAGCAGTTAACGCATTATTTTGAAGTTCAATAATGCTCATTTTGAATTTGTCGACTTCCTCGTGACAATAAAAAATAAAAAACCGTTTTCCATTGTTGCACTAACATTGGGGCACAACAACAACACAACAATTGCGGAGATATAAGTCAAAAAACAATATGAAAAGAGTTGTAGTCCCAATGGCCTAATGGATAACACATCCGACTTCGGATCAGCAGGTTCAATTCCCGTCGCGGAAATTTAATTGTAAAAATTATTTCTGTTTTCCATTCGCACAGAAAATTGCGCCGGACAGACAGACACACAGACAGACAGAGAAATAAAAGATTTTAGTAATATAGATTAACAATCTCTAACATACAGAATTGATAACATAATGCAACAATTATTTAGTATGCATAATGCTACAATTTTTTTAGTATCCAAAAAACAATACCGGTACTGATATCATCATAATGCAACAGTTTTTCATTAAATTATGTTTTTGTCAATTACGTGAAAAACAATTTAAAGTAAATAGTGTCAACAATCTATTTAACAAACCAATACAAATATTACCTAAAATCTCTTTATTCTTAATACATTTTTGAAATTTATTAAGAGTATATCCACTAACTTTAAGGTAATTAATACAATGAAATGAAATAATAACACATGAACCTATCTTTTTCGTTTTGGATTTGGAATATTATTTTTCACGTAATTGACAATAACATAATTTAATGAAAAACTGTTGCATTTATGATGATATCAGCATTGTTTTTGAATACTGAATAATTGTTGCATTATGTTATCAAATCTGTATGTTAGAGATTGTTAATTCATTTGTATATGAATTCGATGAACAAGAATTATTATCTGTAAATATTTATCTGATCAAGTTCCTTCAAACAGAAGAAACGAAATATCAGAGCATGAATAAAGAATTTTGTTTGTAGGAGTTGAGTTGATCGTTTTATAAATAAGTCTTATTTGCGAAAATGAAAAATAGATTCAAAATTTGTAAAACTACAGCTTAGTTATTAATAATACAGGAGATATTTTATTTTACTTTATTTTTATTTAATTAGACAAAAACGTTTGCTTAAAAAGTAGAAAAACAAAAGTAAGTGATTGATAATTTTTTGATTTCTCCGTGGTACGTCCCAAAAACAGTTAAACAGTAGATAGCATGAACTATCAACAAACTATTAGCTTTCTAAATACGGGTAATAATTCGTAGACCCTATTAATTAATTAGTTTTAATTAATAGACCGTACTATTAAAGTTTCTATCACGGTACTTTCATGTCTTTTGTTGGTTTCGAATCTCAGTTCTTTAATATCTCCAACATCTAACAAAATCAAAAAGGATCTTGTTTTTAATATCGTTTGTTTTCAAAGATCAAGATTTTGAGTTTATGATTACAAATGGATGGATGTACATATTTTCGAATTAAAATGGCATTCTAAAATGAGGTTTACGGCATTTCAAAAAAAAAAAAGAAGTGAACCTAAAGTTATTTCTTCCAATTCTGTTAAATAAATGATAATGTTACAATTAATCCGAAAAAAAAATGCGGGATAATTTTTTTTTTGTTAATTACAGTAAGCAAAGTAAGTAAAGTAATTACAGTAAGAAGACTTCAACTCGAATTAATTAGAAACGTACTGGCAAATAACTAATATAAATTTTAAAATCTATTTGAATTACGCTATCATATTGAACAACAATGTAGCCTAATTAAAAACACATTATTGCGTATTTAGAAACTGAAGGAAATCATTTTCAAATATTTTCTGTAATGTATATAAATTATATTTATGTAACATACATTTAATCTAGTAGTTATATCATAGTTTTTTTTCGTCAATTTTGAAAAACGCATTTTTTTTTCCTGATTTTAGTTAACACTAGGCCTAATGGTTAATGTGCTGCACTTTTGAAACTAAGATGATTCAATCTGCTCTTTGGTTTTCATAGTTGATTGGTCATACTCAATATGTCTTTGTTTCTGACTGCTGATTACTTCAAACGATCGCCTTTTGGAAGGGACTGTGTATGTGTTGATTTCCTCGCTTCACTGTGTCCTTAACTGACCACCATGAGTCACGACGAGGCAGAATGGACAGCTTCCCCTACAACCCATTCGGACACGCTCAGCTTGAATCACAGATCAAAGATCTTTTCTGATTCGCTGAAAGAAAGAGTAAATGCCTTCCACATCCTAAGAGGATCTGCGTTTTTTTAATTAGTTACCGTTGTTTGAGGTGAAATGTTTGTACTTAACCACTCTTCCGTACATCTGAAGGACATTTTTTATAGAGAAAGCCACGTCAATAACTGTCAATGGCAGGAGTCTCAACGCTATTAGGGACAGCTTTATTCCCACAATCAATAACTTTAGCCCTGACCGAAAGCAAGGAACGTCCTGTCTGCAAAAGAATTTCTTTTCAGTGTGTGACGTTCACTTTTATAATAATGTGACTAACAAAACGGTCTCCTTACATTACAAGAATATATTAGAGCTTGTTACTTGTGACTGAGCTTACATAAATATTAAAGACTTTTATTAACTTATAATTATCAATGTACAAAGTCACTCAATAAAGGAAACAGAATCATTATTTAATAGAGTTCTAAGCAAAATAAGTATACCAGGATATAAAGATACACAAGTACCAATTGTATTAAGTTTTATGAATTATTTCTTAAATTGTTTAATATATAAAGTAAAAAAAGCTTCCTTTTACATAAATTCTTAACGAAATAAGATGTATGTTTCGGTGTAGTTTTCCTAGAATTCTATATCGTCTAGGAATTTTTTAATGCTATTTTTTAAAAATTGGTGATTTGTCAAATTATGTTCTTTTGTAATTATAATTACTTGCATAATTGATAGAGTTATTATTTATTTTTTAATCATTTCAGTATTTTGTTAATTCATTTTTTTAATATCGCTTATTTTTATATATACGTAGCCCAATACAATACGCTTCAACGTTGTCATTAGTCTCATCTAAAATTATTTTGTGTATTGTTTGTGGATCTTTCTGTGGTGAATGGGATATCGGTTTCCTAATTGTTTCATTTTTTTTTTCTTTTTTACTATTACTCGTATTTATTTCAGGAGAAAGCAAATGAATGTAGAATGGATCAGCTGGGGACTTTTCTCTTTCTCCCTCTGCTTTGCATTTATTTTTGATCTCATCTTCCTTTTCTACTTTCCTTTAACGACAAAAAAAATGATATATAGAATTGTGGCTTTTTTGAGAGATAGAAACTAAACGCTTTTTCTCTAAGTGTAATTTCCTATGAACAGGTGTAAAGAAAAAGAAAACAACATAATATAAAAAAGTAAGTCTTTACGCCTCGGAAGAATAAACTTAGCAATGGCTGTTGCTTCGACAACATCAGTCGTTATCTGCCTTATATCAATTTAAATTTTAAGCTTGATCTCGTCTTCCGATAATTTTTTAAACGTCTGCAAAGTGAGGAAAAAAGAAGAAGAAAAGTGGTCTAAGTAAGACATTGAAACCCCTTTGGCTACAAATTCAACTTTTAAAACCGCTGAAAACAAAGAAGTCAACAGTGGCTATATTTTTATTTTCCTGTAGATTTCAGTACTAGGGTAAAACCATTGGTTAAGATGATAATAACTTCTTTTTTTATAATTATTATCCTAATTTAGATATATTTCCCAAAAAAACATATTTTTTAAATTTTAATTTAATGTCTTTTGTGAAGACGAACAACACTTTTTTTTTTTTTTAACAAAACTAAATTGCAATCATTCCTTTCTATTTTATTATCGTTTGTTTGACGAAACAGATCCAATCTGAATAATCTATTCAAGAGTAATCAGACACAAATAAAAACCATAATATTAACACACACTTTCTCTTGGTTATCTAGTTGCTTTCTCATACACGTCTATTTAATAGTTTCAATTGAGAGTTAAACAATATAAATAATATCATTCTATTAAATTTTATATTTAATAAATCTTTAATAGTAATACAATATTTACATCAAAATAGAAATAAAAAAGGAATAGTTTACTACATTATCATCGTCTATTTTGGATTTATCACCGTTTGATTTTGGATTAAAAAAACTGTACTTTTAGTTACAATTTCAGATATGTTTAAAATTTCATTTCTGACAATATGGGTTGAATTTTAATGAAAAAAAAAATGAGAGGATAATTTTTGTAGGAAAATATTCTCTTCTATCACAAATTGACGCTGAAGCCCAGTTTACCATGTTTACAGTATTTTGTAATTTCTTAAGATATCTTATCTTGTATCTTTTAATATGAGTCCGATTTATAATAATTAATAATTGGTTTCACATATTTCGTAGATTAGATTACATCCAATTGTAGCCTTTTATTAATCCAAATCTTGTAGAATATTTAACTTGTTTTTCATTGGAAGGTAAACTGACATCCATTTTTAATCGTCTTAGTTTCTTATAATGAATCCTCAGTCTATTACTGAGAGTCCCATAGAACAGCTGTTTCGAGTACGTTTGAGCTTTCGTCAGTGAGGATTTCATAAGATCAATAAATCAATGCTTTTCGAGGGAAATCCTTATTCAATTGAATAACCATCATATGTTTCGATTAATGTTTATCTTGTTTTCTTGTAATTATTTAATTTTTTTTTATTTTTTAAATTTGATATAATAAGATTTGATACTCCTTAAAGAAAATTTGACATTAAACTAAATTAGAAAACATTAAACTGATGTCTTTGTTTTAATTCAACTGCTCTGATGATGAATGGAGGATTTCTTACGATAAATTAAAATAATGATCTGACGATTAGAGAAACGGATTAAAAGCAGAATTTTAAAATTTCTAAAAGGATTAGGCAGTATGGTACATCATTTTTAATGTTTTCCATTTTGTAATGAGAATCTTTTCAATTTCATTATGATATCAAGAGCAAATGACAATTATAACAAGTGTAAAGAAAATTTGCAGCTGCAGTTCTTGTACAATAATCATTTCAAACATACGGGAAAAAATTGTTGAAAACTAGTTTTCAACTTTATAGGCTAAAATATTATAATGATAAACGAGTAATTAGTTCTCAAATATACAGTAAAACCTCGTTAAGTCGTCACTCAAGGGACCAAACATTTTTGACGACTTAAGCGGAGTGACGACTTAGGCGGAGTGGGAATTTTTGAAAAAAAAAAACAACAAAAAAACACTGAAAAACAGTGTTTTTTCAAATTGCTGTAGGATTCGGTGAGAAAAACAAGATTTTCAGAAATAAATTCATGCAAATGAATATGAGAAAAAAAAAAAAAAAAACTTTTTATAGTTATCACATTTTAATCGTTTTAAAAGAAAGGCAATGTCTGTCTTTGAAACGTTCCAGTCAACCATTGCTGCCGCCGAAATCTTCAATGTTCAACTCCTTAGCAATTTCCATGGCTTTTTCTTTGAGAATCACGACAGAAATCGGCATATTTTGCGATCTGGCATGTTTAGCCATCGAACTAAAACGTCCTCGATCTCGACAAACTTCGATTTCCTCATTCTCTTTTGTCTTTGCAGTCAGCTTCTTCAATTACTTGTTTCGATGATAGAATATCGTTTAGTGTAGTCCTGTGAATATGGTGTTCTTTGGCAAAAGCTGTTTTCGAAACATTTGATTTTTCAAAAAGTGCAATTAAGTCTTTTTTTCTTTAAAAGATAACGAGGTAAGTTTTCGTTTCCCTGGCATGTTAAAAACCTAATCGAACCCCGAAATTGCAAGAGAAAAAAGTAGCCCTTACAGCGGGGTTACTCGCTATAAAATGAAGTCACACTCAGGAGCGGTCAAGAAAAATGTCTACACTCGACAGAGTCGCAGCGAGAAGTGTGTTTTGAATTATTAGCAGCGAAATTCCAAGAACCCAAATCCTCCGAAGGGGTAGGAAAGGAATGAAGTGACAGGCATTGTCGAAAATTCCCCGTAAAGGCTTGGCTTTCTTAAAGTGATGGGGCGGGGCTGAAAAGACAACACGATTTCATGCAAAATGGAGAAGAAAAATGCTTTTGGTCATTTTGAGGGTGACGAGTTATCCGGAGTAGAATTAAATTTGGTGACGGGTAAAGGAGGGTTATTTTACATTATTGTCTATGAGACTTTGTCGGGACCACAGGAAAACGACGACTTAAACGGAGTGACGACTTATCCGGGTGACGACTTAACGAGGTTTTAGTGTAATAGAATTATACAACTCTTATACACTGAACAGAATTAGGTAACATCCACTGATAAAATTTTGAATGAAATGAAACAGGGCTATAAAATCAAACTTTTTATTATTACATCTGAATAAGATGTAGATTATTGATAATAATCATATTGTGATCATGTAGAAGAAATGATTTAGCCAATGGGGTGATGCTACAAAAAACGAAGCAAGGAAATTGATCCATCTTTTCAATTTTTTTAGTAAACATGGATTTTCCCTCGAAGGCAACCATTATTTTCAGATACCAACCGTGATGAAAGACAGAAGAGTTCTCTCAAATGGTTCAGTGGAACTTCTCTTATATTCTAGTCAAAATGTTATTATTATTATTTTGGATAACAGTTGCCTTTTACTGTGGTTTTAGTAAAGTTTAAAGATTAAATTTTTTATTTTTCTGTTAAAGCTTTTATTTTTCTCTATTTTTTCTATCTAGGAATTAAATAGAGAAACCGTTCAAAAAGAAACGAAAATAAATATAGAAGAAATTAACGAAGAATTAATAGCTTCAAAATTACTGATTTGTTTTTCTTCAATTTCTACTTTTCACACTTGCTAGCTTTAATCCGTAAACTAATTCTTCCTGTTTACAAAATATATAAAATTTGATTGTAAAATTGAACCCCCCCCCCCAAAAAAAAAAAAAAAACCAACCTGTAGGACATGTAAGTTATTGAACGGCTTTTATTCCTATCTAATATAAATTTAATATTCTTTATTAATTTCTTGTTTAATCTTCAGATATATTAAACTGTATTGTTTAACCTTGTTGTTTCATTGATAAAACTTTAATTTCCGTAAATTTTTGTGGTTGTCTTCAAGACCAAAAACCTTTTGTATTTATATAATTTAAACTATTTAATTTTAATACAAGCTTTCTAACTTGGTTTTTATTGTTTCTTGTTCATTTTTTTTTCCACTTTCGTGATCAGTATTTTATGAGGGTTTCCTTCACAATTCGATTGATTTCCCTAATTTATTGTTTTTTAATATTTTTGTTTCGGAAAAACCTTTAATTCAAATTCATAGCTTAGCGAAAAAATATGTCACACAATTACTTTAAGGTGAGACCAAACCGGTCTTGCTACATGTCGCTGAGGAGGGGCCTTGGGTTTTGGAATTGCCGTAAGGTAAGTGAAAGGCCATCGATGGTTGATTACAGCCATCACATAGTTTGATAGTGCAACGGCAAATTATGAGCACTACGTTTAGACATTTGAACACCACATCAAATTATCACTGACAATTAGTGTCACATTCAATAGACAGACCTGCAGGTCAGGTGTGTCATAACATCAAATCGAAACATATTATCATTTCCATAATGTAAGGTAAGTTCAGTGATTTGAATTTCCCTGATTTTTGAAGGTTTTATTGCAGTGTAATTGTAGACGGATGGGATATAATAAAACCTCAAAGGATTTTACCTTTCGTGAAATATGATTAGACTAGAGATTTTATCAGTTAAACTCTTCTGTAATGACTTAAATTTGTTTGAAAGTTATTCAGAATAAGATATCATTAACTTCAGAAAGTCGAATGTTTAACAGTTTATAAAACGTTGCAGCTAGTTATCTACCTTTCCTATCTCCCTGTCTTATGAAACTTGGACATTCTAGAATAGCCCGAAGGATGGAATTTCGATCAAATGTAACCGACGTGATTGCAAAGAAACAAATTAACTGTTAAAAAAAAAACACACACACACACAGAATTGAGAACATTTCCTGATTAAAGCTTTATTGGTATTTTGCCTCAAACATTTTTAACAGGCAATCTCAAAGAATAGAAATTTGATGATTTTAAAACTTTATATTATTTAAATATTTTTTTTAAATAAAATATTTTACAAAGTAAAAGAGAACGGTAAGCATTAAGAATAAATTTGAGATTTAAAAACAGTCACTTCAGATATTTTAAATTTATTTTCTTGCATCTTTGATTTTTCTTTGTTAATGAGACTGTATTCTAAATCAGAAGTAAACAGTGTTACATTTAATCTTATTTTTATTTGATTTGAAACACGAAAAACAGTTATGAAATGGAAAACAGTTAATAACATAAATTACAATCAGGAGGTTCCTACGCATTAAGAAACTCATGGATTGTCTAGGGGCAACATCTAAAATCAGGAGTGGCAAAATTGTAAAACAAAAACAACATTGCATTTTACTTCATTTTTTTTTTTTTAGTTGAACGTTTCGAAATTCTGAGAACGGCACTGAAGGACGTGAATTTTGACGACACTTCTTACAAAAGTAAACCACACGGGTCTAGCAATTTGTCTCTAATCTACGACTGTATATCTGTGTATTTTTGCCTGCATCATGCAGATAATGCAGAGTGTATTTATAGTAGGTTTTGAATTTATAATTTATATACAGTAGAAAGAAATTATGAGCCTTAGAATACTTTACAATAGGGGAGAGTGGTGACAATTGATCCCCACTTTGCTTTTCGTGTTCTATCTGCCAAACGGCTAGTGACAACCACGTCATGTTCATATCAAAGGATAGGCCTCATGTGACTTATTAACGAGCAATGCTTGTCTTTGAAAACAGCTGACAATTGCACTTAAAAGTCACCGATTTCATTTTCGTCCAAGCAGGATCAAGTCTCCCTACTAGTTGAGAGTCTTGATCCCCCTGCGAAGGAGACATGATCCCATGGTAAGTCTGGCGAGATATATGTTCTTGGGTGCTTTTGAAAGAGAAATAAATATCGCAAATCCCTCCCCTCGAACTCGATGGTTTATTTACCAGATTTCAGATCTTAAAGTATTCATTGTAAGTCTCAGGGAAAGTAGCAAATTTTGCTGTACGTCGTTTAGACTTGTGATATACAATACTTGGAAGTTTCACTACTAGATCTTCTTTCTGTACAATCTTTTCATTCCCTTGTCATGGAGAGAAGATTGGTTTACTGCTTGCCTTTTTTTTTAACAAACTTACTTTTACAGTATCGTCGCTAATTGAAACTATCTGGCCGGAGTAAAGATTCAACGTGTTTTTGGTTTCTATCCGAACAACCATAATATTCAACCCTATGTCGAAGTTTGTGATTTCTCAGTGACGATGCTGTCTAGATTTGCGGATGCAACCTCAATATCAAGGTCAGAGCTGAGAAGAGTACGACTGTCTTCATCAGAAGAATCCTCCTCCCACGTCTTCCGTTTCCTCAAGACCGTCCTCGTCCTTTTTAACAGACAGGGTCCTCCTGGTTCTCTTTCCTGTCCTGTGAAGACAAACCCCCTCCAATTCATGCCTTTCAGAATGAATCGGTTAGAACTCTGCATCGTCCTCCTTTGCTATTCGTCCTTCCCATTGGGAGAGGATGAACCCGGATCAAGTTTCCCGATTGTGTGTGGAATCAAATCTCCCGAAGTATAGTTTAGTGCTGTAATTGAAACTATTTAGCCTAAGAACACCACAAAACGCAACGAAAAATAGCGCAAATACTTTCAAAGGAACTGAAAAACACTGGTCTTGGTCACATCGAAACCTATCGTCTTCAGACCAAAAATTACATCGGCTTTTCTCAACAAAAAAAGTTGAAAACACAAAAAATATACAAATACACATGAAGTTTACAAAGATGACAGCAGTCGCTCCACACCTTGCTCATTGCCTAGCCCCAGTTGTTTTCTGTCGCAGCTATCAGAGGCCCCATAGTCGTTATTTCTAACGCGAGTTTTGAAGGGGTGATCAAGTCTCCTACCGGATGAAGTGTCCCCACTCACTCCCATCATGTTTTAAAAAAAAAGTACTTCTAATTCCTTTTTTTGAGAATTACTCTTACATGATCAATATCTTATTCACTGAGATTAGAATATCTTTATCGGTTTACTATTTTTAAAAAGGATAAATTAACCATGGACATGAATATAAGTTATTATATACAGGAAAAGTTATATAAGTATATCTTTATTAAATAAGATATTAAAACTATTTAAGGAAGTATTAAGAGAGACATGTATGTAAATGTTTGAGATGTTCAAAAGAAAGAAGAGGCTTAGAAACTAAATCAGGATGGCTTACATTATGTTTACAGTAAAAATACTGAAATGGAATGCTTAGGACATGTAGCAAGAAAAGACTATCAATGATGGACAACAAAAATTACAAACTGAATTCACAAGAATAAGGAGAATGAAATATTTTCCTTTTCAAATGGATTGAAACATCAACTTAATTACATCAATAGTTAATTTGAAAATATTAGTTGACCCGTGCGAATAATTTGCATGGTATTCGCATGGTATTCGAATGGTAATATAATAATGTTAAAATGCAATTATTTATTATTAAGTAAATGCAATTATTTATTATTGAAAGGTATTTTATTGTGAAGAGTAGTAATTTACTTGTGATGAGAAACGTTATCATATGGCGTACCGACAAAAAAAAAAAACACCTTTGAGAAATAAAAAACAATTCGAACAGCTATCGTGCATGTTAGTTCAACAGATTGTCAATAGATGGCGCCGTCTACATTTTTATAAAAAGGTTTTTAAAATAAAGTTTTTTAACGAAAACATTAATTTTAAACAATTTGTTTATTTTTCGTCTTTAGCGGTGAACGTAATCTTCTAAATGATGTCTCAATCTAAGGAGATATGGCGAACCGCCAAAAAAAAAAAAACCTTAAAAGTATAGTGCAAGCATACTTTGTCTTTCTTTAAATAGCGCATCGTATATTATAACAGCATTATTCTTTCTGTCATAAGACTTTACGTTTTTCCAATTTTGTGACCAAACTATAAGAGATAGATTGGTCATGTAAATGGATAAAATGTAGATCTTTTTAAGACAAACAAAATGCTACAAAAATCTTTCGAAAAAGGTTTTTGGTTTCCAAGATGGCGCCTTTTAAAGGATCAAATTTTGACTTTTTCTCAATTTCAACTAAAAGTATAAAAGATGGAAGAGAACATCATATTGAGAAAATGTTGGTATTTGAAAATTCTATCGAACGATGTATCACTTATTCACAAACGCTTCAGCGTTTGCAAAATAAATGCAAAAATGTGAATTTTCGGTGTGTGACGCCGACCCGCAATACATCCGAGTTATTAGGAGAAGCCACAACGGGCTGGGAAGTTATATATTCTCCGATGATCGCAACATTAATTTGCTAAATAAATAAAGTTTGTTTTTTGAATGCTATATATGCAAGGGTTCCGGAGCGAAGCGACGGTACCCGGCTATTACTATTATGTATTATATATTATTATATATTATAAAAACGTTATTCTGTCTGTCATTCTGTAAACAAAATGTTAAATTACAAATTACCAAGAGAATCTATTCGTAAAAAATGAAAATATATTAAACAACTGTCCAACTATACTGACTGGCGATGTAAATATAGATCTTGTCAAAATGAATAAAAACAATGCAGTATAGAAATGAGGGGGCTAGAATCAAAGGCAGCTAAATTCATTTTAATTATTCAATAAAAGAATAACATGTCATTACAGGCGTTCAGTGTGCTATCCATTGAGTTCTAATTCCTACTCTAAGTATTTTGAAGATTTCTTCATACAACGTTACCACCTTAAAAAAAATAAAATTTTTGTAAAATTTCAAAACATGGATTTAGCTGCCTTTGATTCTAGCCCCCTCAAATACGTAAAACTTATGCGCAATAATGATTTCAAAAATCGTCTTCACGGAACAACAAGAAACAACTGTACAATTCATGGAAATACGAAAACAAATATAGATCATATTTTCATAAATAAACATATCAAAACACCAGGAATAATATGTAAAGAACGAATTTCGGATAATTAGAATTGAAAAAGAGAAAATAACAGATCCAAATATAATCTATAAAGAATTAATCAATGAGGCTAACAAAACAAAATTCATGAAAATCTACATATATAAAAAGACAAGTTCTGACTTACTCACTGACTGACTCATCAACACCCACCCCAAACCCTTGGACCTAGAAAGCTGAAATTTTGCGCAGGGATTCCCTTTATGATGTAGATAAGGAATAAGGTCGGATTTTTCGAAATTCCCACGGGACAGGGAATAATCTGGCAAACTGACCATGAAGTGTGTGGCGACAACCCCAGGTGTGTGGCGCCAACCCGCAATACACCTGAGTTAAGCGGAGAAGGCCACAACGGGCTGGGACGTCGTATATTCTCCGATCTCAATATTAATTTGCCAAATAAATAAAGTTTTTTTTTTAATGTTATATATGCAAGGGTTCCATAGCGAAGCGACGGTACCCTGCTAGTAAATAATGAATCATTATCTATATAAATCTGTGATATTTGTTCTTCTTAAAGTTACGATTCTGAACAAATCATTGCGTTATCATTTCAGAACCCACAAAGTTATGGTTTATTCATATTTGACTATATTATCAAGAAAATACATTTTAATCTGTGATTCGTGACATTTTTTTACTGTATTTCAATGGAATATGAAAAAATATATCCGCCGTCCTCTGAGTCCGGGGATCGAACACGCCACTTCCAACCCGCAGCCGAGCGCTATTACCACTCTGCTACTGGGCCCACGCAAATAGTGAAGAAATAAAATATTTTGAATAAGTTCACGCCTTCACTATTTGTGGGACCGGATAGCCGAGTAGTAAGGGTTCGTTTTTTAACGAAAACATTAATTTTAAACAATTTGTTTATTTTTCGTCATTAGCGGTGAACGTATTCTTCAAAATGATGTCTCTATCATTGATTTTGATGAAGTTTTAAGGGAGATATGGCGAACCGACAAAAAAACACTTTTGAGAAATAATATATTATATACGTTAATTACTATACTACCTTATTTATTACTAAACGGGTAACCCTTGCGTATATAGCATTTAAAAAAAAATATATTTATTTAGCAAATTAATATTGAGATCGGAGAATATACGACTTCCCAGCCCGTTGTGACTTTCTCCGCTTAACTCAGGTGTATTGCGGGTTGGCGCCACACACTTCATGGTCAGTTTGCCAGATTATTCCTATCCCGTGGGAATTTCGAAAAATCCACCAATTAGTATAGTTGGACAGTTGTTTAATATATTTTCATTTTTTAAGAATAGATTCTCACCTTTAGTAATTTGTAATTTAACATTTTCCTTATTTCTTGATCTCGACAATGCGACGTATAATTGTCCATGAGAAAAAACAGGCTCATTCAAAATTATTCCAACATGATCAAATGTTTGACTTTAAAATTTGTTAATTGTCATGGCGAATGCAGGAATTATTGGAAATTGTCTACGTTTGAGAATGAAAGGCAAATTTGAATCGCTTGCTTTCAAGTCAATTCTTGGAATTGTTACTAATTCATTTTTGTGGGATTCATTGATGATTTTTGCACAAATTAAATGTTGATGACATGAAGCTACAATTAGTGTTGTTCCATTATACAAACCCTTCTTCGGATTTAAATTTCTTATCAACAAGACTGATTATTCCAACATTTTTACGTGCCTTCACAAACTTCTCGCAATAGCCAACATGAAATTTTTCACATTTTTGCATGTATCTTGCAAACGCAGAAACGTTTGTGAATGACTGATATATCGTTCGATAGAACTTTCAAATACCAACATTTTCTCAATATAATGTTCTCTTCCAACTTTTATACTTTTCGTTGAAATTGAGAAAAAGTCAAAATTTGACCCTTTAAAAGGCGACATCTTGGAAACCAAAAAATTTTTTCGAAAGATTTTTGTAGCATTTTGTTTGTCTTAAAAAGTTCTACATTTTATCCATTTACATGACCAATCTATCTCTTATAGTTTGGTCACAAAATTGGAAAAACGTAAAGTCTTACGACAGACAGAATAACGCTTTTATATAATATATAATTAGACAATTAGTAATAAGCTCACTTATCGTTGATTTTAACTTGAAAAGACCTTCTTGGCTAATACAAGGTGTTCATAATTAAAGTTCACATTTCGAAAGGCTGTAACTGGAGAACCAATCTATTTACACGAGGAACTCCGTGGCGACAGAATTTTGTTCAGCTCAAAAAAAAAAAAAAATTCCCAAAGTGGCCGCTAGGGTATGTACGGCGCTGCAATACTGTTGTGGATACACGTGATTCGTTGTGTTACAAGGTCATGTTCGATATGGTTTCCCCCGGCATCGGCAACGTACTGACATCACAATGTCGCATGTTCAATCACAGCACGTAGATTGTCACTCGTAATGTTGTGAATATGGTGTGTAATAATGGTCTTTAGGTCCCCTACGTTGGCTAGGTATTCACGATAGACAAGGACTTTGAGATGCCCATCAGCCAAAAGTCGCAAGGATTGAGATCCGGTGAATGTGCTGGCCACGTTGTACGTAAATGGCGGCTGATGATTCTGTCGTCGGTAAAAGTAGCCCGAAGCAACAGTGGTGGCGATATGAGGTTGGGCACCATCCTACATGAAAACCGTTGCATCCAGACATTGACGCTATTGAAGTGTGGAAATCACCTGTTGGCTAACAGAGATGCACAACGCTGGCCAGTAACTATGCAGGACCAAGCTCTTCGCAAAAGAAAGGTCGGACGATGAATGTGGATGTGAAACCACATAACAAATTGTTTCCTATGGTGACCTTTGGTGAATGAAGTGGCAACTGTCGCAAGACGTGTGGGTTAGCAGGTGCCCAAATTCTGAAGTTGTGCGTATTCAAATGACCATGGAAATGGAAGTGAGCTTCGTCAGTCCACAAAATGTTCCATGGCCAGTCTGCTTCCAGTTCAGTTCGAGCAAGAAACTGTAGGGCAAATGTTCACTTGCACCTTTGTTAGGAGTCAGTAATTACTGAACATTGAAGATGTTGTAAGGCTACAGCGCAAAATTTGTCGTAGAACTTTGTGAACAGTGCTTACGGGTTTGTCTAATGACCGTACAATACGCCGTGCACTGCTGCTTCTCATAACATTTGCCATCCTTTCTTCCTCCACCGATATGGCTACATCCTCTACTGCCTGCTTTTCGTCCTCTTCCAGGATTCGTCTGTAAGGAACCTATCTTGAAATTTCTGGATCATTTTTCGAACACCATTTTCAATCACTTGTCAATGCACTCATGTGCACTTCTCATTTGCAATATCTATTACAGTATTGCAGCGCCATCTATTGCCCTAGCGGCCATTTTTGGAAGTATTTTTTTCTTTTTTCTTGCACCAAATAAAATTCCATCGCTACGAATGTCCTCATGGGAAATATGAAGTCGTTCCTCTGATTGGTTCTCCAGGTCCAGCCTTTTGAAATGTGAACTTTAATTATAAACACCTTGTACATTTACTGGAAGAATTTCGTTTCGAGTCTTTACTGGACAATTTCGAGACCAGTCAGAAGATAGTTGTTTCAAATACGCAGATGCATAGAAAAATAAATACGCTTCAGTGATCTTCATCAGATCCCAGCATCTAAACAAAGAAATACTTAAAATAAGTAAAGAAATAAATAAGTTGAAAAGAAATGCCCTACTTATGTGAAAATACATGAAGTGAATGCGGACAATGTCTAATATAGAGCTTCACAATCGACATGTCGATGAGGATACCCTTGGTGTGGTGAAAGAAAATTCCGCGACAGTTATAAGAAACCTTTAGCTTCGTATTTATTCAAATGTTGTAATCTAGATTAAATTCAAAATATCAAATAATCTGGGTAAATACAAATTTAAACTGTTTCGTTTTAACAAGAAAGATTGATAAAGTATTTATTCACATTCAAATCATATTAAACAAAAATTAATGTTTGAAAAAGACTATATTATATGTAAATCAAATTAGGTTTTTTCCCCAAAAAATTCTATTATACCCAGAAACATAATTGAAAATTGTTGAGTAGCAATATTTTCGCAATTAATATAAGATGAAACTTTTTTGTTTTTGTTTTTGATTGAATGGATAGGACTATCGTAATCCTGCCCCCTTCCCCCGCTATAACTATATCCTCAAAACCAAAAGCCCAAATACTTTTTCGATATGTTAGGAACTTTACACAGCTTTCTTATTTACTTCATTTGTATGTATCAATACTCATGTAACATTTGTTACTTGTAAACATTTTGATTTCATTATTACGCAGGGTTTAAATTAGAGACAAAATGCATTTAAGTAGATTTACAAAGTGTAATTGGACTTGAATGTTTGTTTTTAAAAATTGTTAGTCATTTCTCATTGCCATTTCTCAATTTCAGAATTTGTTTTTGTTTTTTTTCTGCATTTTTATTTTTATTTTCTTTATAGTTGTAAATTTAAATCTTTCTTAACGATATAATCTACTTAATAAA
The DNA here is from genome assembly GCA_023159025.1 of Thereuonema tuberculata. Taxonomy (NCBI): domain Eukaryota; kingdom Metazoa; phylum Arthropoda; class Chilopoda; order Scutigeromorpha; family Scutigeridae; genus Thereuonema; species Thereuonema tuberculata. Next base: position 86,646,579 of record JAFIDM010009631.1, on the reverse strand, counting down.
AGACAACGAAGAAAGTAGACAACATGTTTATTAGCCCTATGTTTACAATACGACAGTAAGGTATACAATCACGCCTGTTTCCGTTGAATGATCCAGTTTCTCACAAACTCTGATGCAAACGTTTGATAATTGGGCATACGTCTGTTGGGGAACCGTTCAAGATACACTCGTACAGTGGCTCCTCCGTTTCCGTTCGCTGTCCCATAGGCTAGGTGCATATCTGCCCTCTCAGCATTAGTAAAAAGCAATACATCCTACTCGAACAAAGTCAACGTCTCAAATGACGATGGCTCACATTGCTCAACTAATCTGCTGCCAAACAACTCCCTCTAGCACATTGGGGTGGCTTTTGCGGACATACGTTCCGCTATGAATAAAGTTTGTTTTCGTATTCCTGACCTAGCTCTAAAGTTTGTACAGGGAATTTTGAATCACCCTGTATTTCCATACATCTCAATTGATCAGTATTGCTTTGGCCGAGGTTGTCTCCCAAGTCTAGAACCTATTCGTCGAAATCAAATCCATTATTTCTCACTGACCACTATTTCAGTGGGAAAGGAGGAGACTTCCTTTCCCCACCCCAAAGAAAAAGGACTTTTTTTTCATTTTACAATCTTTTGAAAGAAAGGCTTTTTATTAATCAACTTCCTCAAAAGGTTCATAAAACCGATGTGTATTTGTGTGGGAATACCTCCCCCCCCCACCCAATAATTGTTAAACATGTGAATGGTTCTTTCTGAAACTTGGCATGGATGTTTATGGATAAGAAATGCTGCTGTAACATGAGCATTGAAAAACATTCCATGTGGTTTCTTGCCGAGAAATTAGCGCATGAAGGGGACAAAAATTCCCCTAGAAATGCATTCGAACGGAAACAGTGGCTTTGAAAGAATTCATTGGATTTATGTAATTTAAACAAGACTATATTAATTTTAAAATGTTTTACCAGTGCTCGTAGGATTAAAACAGTCACTAAAAAGGCCAACACACTAGAATAAAATAATTAAAAAATTGTAATTTAAAAAAGACGCCAGATGTCTTTTCGTCCTGTGCTACACGACATTTTCAATGGCAGTCAATGGCCTTTTTAGTGACTAAATTAATTTATTCTCACAAAGTGGAAAACTGTTTTTATTCAACAGATATTATAATTTCAAATAGAAGAAGACTTTTCATTTGTATTTTCAGAACATTGTGAAGTATATTTAAAAAAGAAAATACAATCACAATATTTTAAGAAAAAGTAAGAGTTCAGTTCATTTAGGAACTTTTGTTAATTATCGTTATTGTCTAATTTTTAATAATTAAAACATAAAAATAAAAAAAATTTTCGAAGAAACTAATGAAAACATCAAAGATAAAAGGATGTTTTCAAGAATAAGCTTTTGAAATCAAATGATTTTTCCAACTTGATTTTTTTTTTTAAATGATTCATTCTGGGTCTGACTCTTTTTTTTCATTTGAAATATTACATTGCAAATGTTTAGAAAGACTTCCAAAATAAAAAAAAAAGTGTAATTTTGACCTTTATCGCTAAATTTCACTTTACACAGATGTCCAACACATTGTCGTTTATTGGGAGAGGGGCCATGCCCCCCCCCCCCCGAATCTCGAAAATGTACACAATAGTCTCTATTTTCTTTCGTTTTTTTTTCTTTATTTCATTGGTTGGTTTAGCTGCCCCTCGCACCCAAACTTTTGAAGATGACTTTTTTTGAGTTGTTGGAGATCATCTGTCTAACTTGGCCCTCTGAAACAAAAATCCTATGTACTCCCCTGGTCGATCGTAAGATACTGCGCTTCAAGTTAGTGATACAGAGCCAGAATCAGATCTGGGCTAGTAAGTGAACTATGAGGCCGCGCGGTTGGCGTTGTCACTAAGACATCGGCCTCTCACCTCTGAGTACTGGGTTCGGTTCTCATGTGGGTTTCGTGATGGTGGACGTTCCGCGCTGAGCAGGTTTTCTCGGGGTTCTCCCGTTTCCCCTGCACTTCTCCCACCATACTTTCCCAGTCTTTCTCTCCATCTGTCCATATTTCCGTGGGATAGTAGAATAGACCTCCGGTCGCAGTGCTTGGCTTCTCTGCCACCCACATTCATTACATAGCATAACATAACATAAGTGAACTATGAAGTTGTGATTGTTGTAATATTTCGTTGAATAAAAATAGGAAAGAAATAAAAAAAATAGGATTTACTTTAATTGTTTGTTTTTTACCGAATTGAATTTTTCTTCAATTGAAAGACTTTTAACAACAAACAATAAACAAGAGTTATTCCCATTATTGAAAAACTCATTATAGAAAATTAAGGGAACGATAAAAAAGTAAAAGGAATGAAATATTTCGATATTTGTAATTTTAAAGGAAATTGCATTTTCAAGTTTAGATAACTTTAAAATAAATCGTGAATCCAATTCTTCATATTTTAGAATTTCTGCTAAAGAAGAAAGATTGCTTAATCCAATGGTAACTGAATTGTTGGTTGATGAAAAGGCCTTTGGCAGCTGATAAAATAATAAACAGGTACAATGATATAGAAAAGTTTATTATGTAAATAAATAAGTTCCTCTCCCCCCCCTTAAAAAATTCCCGTTATGGAAATTCCCGTTGATTACGAGAAATTTTGAGTGATCATTTCATCATGCGAAAACTTATTATGCCCGAATAATTAAAAAAAAACAAAAACAAACATACCAGCAAGTACATATAAAAAAGAAGGGTAGTTAAATTTAACTCAATGGAGATAAGATATTTTTGTTTTATGATGAATCTCTCTAACTGAAACACTCATGGGTGGCCTACGATTGAAATATTCTAGCAATTTTTCTTTCTTCATCCTTATCCAATTTACTTGAGGGTGACTGTCATATATTTGGAATGATGACATCATTCATAGTGAAGAAATGGATGGGCAAGCCTACATTTAAAAGCAAATAAAAAAAGAAAAGATAAAAAAAGAGAGGTAATTTTCAAATGAGAATTTTATTCTAAAGGTCTCAATATTCATTTCCCACGCAGATATTTATTATTGGTAGCAAATGCGTCTATAATTACAATTTCTACATTTGTAATCCTACTAATTAAATATTAATTAGAAAAATTAAAAGAGGAGATTTAATTTTAGTTACCCTTTTTTTTTTTTGTAGATTATATGCTTAACATTTAAATTTATTTTCGTAACATATTTTATCAGGATATGGTCTGAGTAGTTGACATCATTTTAGAAGGTACTATATTAGTAAAGATAAATCTATATTTTGAAAAACAGATTTTGATTATTAACTTTTTACTTTCTCATTAGATGGCGATGCTATCTCTAATGGAGTTAAATTCACCGTTTAGTGAAGTATGACCATTAATTTCTTTTATTTAGAAATAATCAATATTACTCGTAAATAGTACCCGCCATTTTGGAATTAAGCATCAACAGCTGCGGGTTCGAATTTCTTTTTTTTTTAATTACATTAAGTAGTGATGTATCGGATAAATGAAACATACCTGGTTTCATGTATCCGATCAAGTATCTAGTCATTTACAAAAAAACAAACCCCAACAAGAGTTACTGAACCAACTACTTCAAGTGATGGACAGTTGTAATTCATGTGTCAGTGCAAAAAGAATAGTACAATAGAAAACAGTGGACTTCAAGAACAAACGAATTACAGTATCTGCCATGAAATAGTTGATTTTGTTTTAATTTCTATTAAAAAAGAAAGCATCTCATTTGTTTTTAACGAGCGTAATGTGTCTGTCGAATTGAGGCCGAACACATTTAAAAATTAAAAAAAATTTATACAAAAATTACAAACATGTTTTAATAGAAACAAATAAACAAACAAACAAAAGTGTGTTCGGCCTCAATTCGACAGACACATTACGCACGTTAAAAACAAATGATATTTCTATGCCTTCTCCTTATGTTAACAATCAATATGATTGTACAGCATTATATAATCTCTAAAGATATGTTACGTGTGTTTCTTAATATGAAATGAGTAGATTCTGTCCACCACACACAGTTCTAATTAAATACATAAATATAAATACAATAAAAATGCGAGTACTTTCAAGATGGTCTTCATCTCGTTAATAAGCTTGAGAACGAGATGTAGACCATCTTGAAAGTGCTCGCATTTTATTGTATTTACATTTATGTATTTAATTAGAACTGTGTGTG
>JAFIDM010009631.1:86614472-86641999 GCA_023159025.1 Thereuonema tuberculata | reverse complement strand
ATTTTTGTATAATTTTTTTTTTTAATTTTTAAGTGTGTTCGGCCTCAATTGACAAAGAAAGTATCTCTTATATACAAAAACGTTATTCTGTCTGTCATTCTGTCATAAGACTTTAAGTTTTTCCAATTTTGTGACTAAACTATAATAGATAGATTGGTCATGCAAATGGATAAAATGTAGAACTTTTTAAGACAAACAAAATGCTACAAAAATCTTTCGAAAAAATATTTTGGTTTCCAAGATTGTGCCTTTTAAAGGGTCAAATTTTGACTTTTTCTCAATTTCAACGAAAAGTATAAAAGTTGGAAGAGAACGTTATATTGAGAAAATGTTGGTATTTGAAAGTTCTATCGAACGATATATCAGTCATTCATAAACGTTTCTGCTTTTGCAAGATACATGGAAAAATGTGAAAAATTTCATGTTGGCTATTGCGAGAAGTTTGTGAAGGCACGTAAAAATGAAACAACTGTACAATTCATGGAAATACGAAAACAAATAGAGATCATATTTTCGTAAATAAGCATGATATCGAAATATGCGGAGAAGGCCACAACAGGCTGGGAAGTCGTATATTCTCCGATCTCAATATTAATTTGTTAAATAAATAAAGTTTTCTTTTTTAATGCCATATATGCAAGGGTTCCGAAGCGATACGACGGTAACCGGCTAGTCTCTTTTTCCAGATCTGTCTTCCGTAACGCACTTCCTCTGTGTTTGGAAAATAGAAATAATTCCTGCAATGAAATGTTCGCGACGGGAATCGAACCTGCAACCTTCTGATTCGACGTGAGACGTCTGATCCATTAGGCCACGGGGACTGCATTCAAATTATTGTTACATATCTCTTTATCACTTCCTCTGTGTGGTGTGACGCAATGAGAGAAGAGTTAGAGCAAAAAAAAAAAAAAAACTCATTAATTTTAGCCTACCAGATTAAAATTTAAATTTCAATGTTAATTTTTTTTAGCTACTGTTAGCGCAGGCCAGACGAGCATTAGATGCAGAAGTTCGCCCTCAGCGACGAACTGAAGAGTCGTTAGAGACATTTCTCGACATGAATGAAGAAATTACAAATAATACTTCAACACAGAAAAAAACTACTTAAAATACTCTATCTCAACTAAAAGCCATCACATTGTTCTCCCGTCATTGTTGTCGGGGCGTAGCCTACATACTAGAATGTCAGAAACGATGATAACACAAATACTATTTTTACTGCTATTAGCAATTAATAGTGGTAGTTCTACTGATAATAATAATAATAATTTTTTTTTTTTTTTTTTTTTTTTTATTCCTTAATTATTTTAAATTACATTTCAGTCCCGTTAGGAATAAGAATCCCTATCAAACGGGTTCTGGGATTAAGTAGTTTTACAAACCTAACATAATATATATATATATACAAAAATAAAAATAATAAATACACAATAAAAAAAGTGTAGTTAACAGATAATGTTAGTGTAGATTATATAATTAATTCTTTAAAAAGTTTTAACTATATGAACTTGTACAAATTTAAAATACAAAATTTAATTATATCATTAAAGTTTATATAAAGAAAAGAAAATTAATCTCAAAAGTAAATACAATTGTTTATGTAATTATATCTTATACACAAAAAACTAAAATAACATTTAGTACAAAATGCAATTGAAACCTTATATATATATGTACATACATATACACATATACACATATATACACACACACATACATACACATATATTTTTAGAAATTTTCAATTAACCATTTTTTAAAAAAAATTTTCACCAGAGATATGTGATTACTGTTTTCAAATAAATTTACATTTAAATTATTAATAAAGTTTTCAATTTTATAATTAACGTTTCTTATTCCATAACTGTTATTTATATAGGGATATGTTAATTTTATATGACTTTCAGATCTTAAATTATAGTTTTGTATAATGTTCTCCTTTATTTTCAATATTTGATAGTAATTTTTCAATATAATATTATAGTATAGTTTTTGCTTAGGAAATAAAATACCATATTTATTCAACATAAAGTATCTTTTTGTTTTGTCCTTCCAAATTTTTTTAGTGAATATAAGTTTTAGAACCTTAATTTGAAGAATTTTTAAGCTCTCAAGATTTGTGTCATTTGTATTTGCCCATATATTAATACTATAATTTAATAAGGAATCAAACAAAGCATAGTAAATAAGTATTTTTGTTTTTAAAGGCAGAATATTTTTTATGTAATAAAAAATATATATATTGTTGAGTTTAATTTTTTTTTGTAACATAGATATTTGAGAATTCCAAGTAAAAAGATTATTTATAATAATACCTAAATATCTAAATTCAATTACCGAATTAATGATTGAACATGAATTACAGTGATTTGTACCTTTATGTAGACATGGATGTGAGTGGTAATATATTTTTGGGAAGAAATTTGTTAGTTGTTTTTTGGGTCTTATTAGCATACTCTTTGTTTTTTCTTTATTTATTACAAGTTTATTGTCATGCATCCATTTTTGTATTATGAGAAAATCTTCTTGGACATTATTATTTGCAATTTCAGGATTTGCGTTTACAGAATAAATTATGATGTCATCCGCATATATGTAAATATGACAATTTTTTATTAGTAAGAATAGGTCATTTATATGGAGAATAAATAGCAGTGGTCCTAAATTAGACCCCTGAGGGACACCATATTCCATTTTTTTTCTTTTACTTACATTATTATTTATGTTTACATATATTTTTCTGTTTTTTAAATAATTACCTAGTATTTGCAATAAATTTCCTCGAATGCCAATTTTATTTAATTTTTTTAAGAGTAAATCGTGATTTATCAGATCAAATGCTTTGCTTAAGTCAATTGTAATAAGAACAATGAATTTATTCTTATTTAAATTACAATTAATGTGACTGCTAAATTCTTCTAAAAGTATTGTTGTACTTTTCAATCTTTGATATGCATATTGTTTTTTATGTATTATATTATATGCACTTGCAAAATTTTGTATTTTTATAGTAAGATATTTTTCTATTATTTTATTTATTGTAGAAGGTATAGCAATTGGTCTATAATTTTCAAAAGAGCAATGATCATTATTTTTATATATAGGAATTATTTTTGATATTTTTAAATGATTTGGATATATCTTTGTATTTATAATTCGTCCAATTAGAATAGCCATTATTTTAGCAAAAGTAGTTTTTATATTTTTTATATCTTTAATAGCTATTAAGTCTAAACCAACAGAATTTTTATTTTTCATATTATTTATTATTCCTAAAATCTCATATTCGCTAGGTTCCTGAATTATTATAGTATTGTTAATTGAAGTATTATAATTCTCATTTATTAATTTTTCATTGCAGTTTATGTTGTATTTACTATCTATCGAAGAAAAGTATTCACAAAATCTGTCTGCAAGAATTTTTTGTTTATTTAATCCCAACATGCTTTGAGAGAATTTTATAATTTCCTTATTCATTCTGTTCTTTTTATGTGATTTACCTAAAAGTCTATTTACTTCATTCCAGCAATCTTTTGGGTTATCTATGGTATTGTTGAATTTATTATAATAGTAACTATTCTTTGTTTTTGTAATTTTGGAATTTAATTTGTTTCTAAAAGTTTTATAATTATTATAATATGTTATATTGGATTTATTACTTTTGTGCTTTTTATACAATTTATCTCTCTCTTGTATTTCTTTAATTAACTCTTCAGTTATCCATTCTTTTTGAGTTCTATGTCTTCCCTTTTTACCGTTAAAAGTTTGGTTATTGCAATCATAAGTGTTTGTTTCGTTCATGGAATATGTAAGTTTCCTTTTTACCAATTATTTTGAGTTATTATATTCTTGTATTATTTTGTTATACATCATATTTGGATTATCAATCTCATTGTTTTCTAATTTATCCAGTAGATGCAGCATGTTTTCTTCTAGTAATTCTTTATCTACAATCTTAAATTTTTCTCTTTTTGTGTTAAATTGCTTGATATTTTGAGATTTCTTAGTTATTAATTCTAATTGTAATATTATTAAGTAATGATCCGATATTGTTTCTTTTATTATATGAGTAAAAATTTTGTTATTTGTAATATTTGTAAAGATGTGGTCTATATTTTAAGCAGTTTCTTTAACTGTTGTCTTTTCGTATCTTGTAGTTCCAAATAAGCAATTTTTAAAACCAGAATATCCTAGAGTTTCGAGATAGATTTTTACGTTTTTATTTTCATTAAATTTATATAAACCAATGTTGATATCACCTATTAATAAGCAGTTTTCCAAATTGTTATTTTTATTTTGTAATAATAATAATAATAATAATAATAATTATAGTGCAGCTCATGATCATTTCTACACTGCACTCGCACAATACACAGGCACAGACCCCACACTCAGGCCGCCACTCCCCAAAGTACACACATCAAAACAACTCGCCACAGTCATATACCATCTCAACACACACACTATCCCACAACACCTTGACAACATTCAAACATTAGAAGACATACATACAACACTCTACTGTGCTGCACAGGGAACCATTCGGGCACTTGGAATCAAACAACACAACATACCTCCCACTGCACGGACACAAGAATACATCCCCCCTTGGAGACGATGCCTTGAGGGCCGCATCAGCGACCTTAGAGGAGACATAGCCAGGCTCACACAATACTGTGCAGGAAACAAAACAAAGAAACTTATGTTCCAGGTTAGAAAGATATTCAAGTACATAAATACTCGCCCTTCACATTCAAATCATCATAACCAGGTTCAGGAACATCTCGACACACTAAAACAAAAACTCAGTGCACTTGCAAAAAGATTACAGAGATACAAACAGTGCACTCTGCGCAAACAACAGAACAACACTTTCCAATACAATGAGAAAAAATTCTACAGATCCCTTACATCTTCCTCTACTGCAACTAACACAAACACTCCCAACAGCGAGGCTTTACATGAATACTGGTCGTCTCTGTGGTCAAACCCTATCCCCCACAATGATAAAGCACCATGGATAACAGAGGAACAGCAACTCACTGAACACTTACCCTGCATGTCCTTCCATGAGATTACTCTCGCAGACATACAGACAGCACTAAAACATGCACACAACTGGAAGGCTCCTGGTGCAGACGGAGTCCAGAACTTCTGGATCAAGAGGTTCACATCCCTGCATGGAAAACTAGCGCTTACACTCACTGACATAATCCAACACCCAGAACATATGCCTCGTTTCCTCACACAGGGTGTCACATACCTACAGAGCAAGAACACTGAAACAGCGCAACCTGCAAACTACCGCCTAATCACTTGCCTCCCCACACTTTACAAACTCCTCACCTCCTGCCTCGCAGACAAGATCTACACACACATCGAGACATATAACATTCTTTCCGAACAGCAGAAGGGCTGTCGCAGGAATTCCCAGGGTTGTAAGGAGCAACTCCTTATTGACTCTGTAATCCTGCGCCAGGCACGCGCGAAGAATAGGAGCTTACATATCGCATACATCGATTACAAGAAGGCATTTGATTCTGTCCCTCATTCCTGGCTCCTACACACTCTTCATATCTACAAAATACACCCCAAGATCACGGCATTCTTAGCTGCCACGATGAAGAGTTGGAACACAACATTACACCTACGCACCTCTAACACCTCCATCACTACAGATCCCATTCCCATAAGGAGAGGTATTTTCCAGGGAGACTCCTTGAGTCCTCTTTGGTTCTGCCTCGCCTTGAATCCACTGAGCCATATACTAGATAACACAAAACACGGTTATAGGCTTACCACAGGCACTGTGACACCATATAAAATCACACACTTACTCTACATGGATGACATTAAACTCTATGCCACAAACAATGCACAACTTACTAATTTACTACAAGCCATCACACAGTTCACCAAAGACATTGGGATGGAATTTGGAATTGACAAATGCCGCCAGTTACACATAATACGTGGGAAGACTTCGAATTTGGAGGGTTTTGAACTGGACCATGGTTTGGCCATCCAATCCATGGAAGAGAGAGAGACCTACAAGTACCTGGGCTTCCAGCAAGCGCGCGTCATTGACAACGCAAACATCAAAAATGCACTGAAGAACACATACCTTGCTCGAGTTCACAAAATCCTCAAAACACAACTCAACGCCAGAAATAAAATTGCAGCTATCAACACTTCTGCCGTTCCCACACTAACATATTCGTTCGGCATAATTCCATGGACAAACACCGAACTCGAAGCATTACAACGCGCAACACGCACTACATTCACGAAACACAACATGCACCACCCCAAGTCCGCTACGGAAAGGATGACTCTTCCCCGCAAGGAGGGAGGCCGAGGACTCATCAACCTCATCACCCTACACGAAAAACAAGTACATACACTTAGGGAACATTTCCACCAAAGAGCAGAAGACTCCTCACTTCACTCAGCCATTGTCAAGGCTGACACACACCTCACACCCCTGAACCTCGAAAACTCTTCGCCAACACTCACCACCCCTGACACCCACACTCAGCAGCTGCGTGAATCATGGGCTCGTAAGGAACTCCATGGCAGACATCATTACGAACTTAGCCAGCCTCATGTCGACATGGAAGCGTCGAACAGATGGCTGACGAGTGGTGAGCTGTTTGGGGAGACCGAAGGGTTCATGATCGCAATACAGGACCAAGTCATCTCCACACGCAACTACAAGAAACACATTCTACACGATGCAAACGCACATGACGACAAATGCAGGAAATGCCACACTACGCATGAGACGATCAACCACGTAATATCAGGCTGTCCCCTTCTCTCTCAAACAGACTACCTCCACCGACACAATCAGGTAGCATCGATCGTTCATCAACAACTAGCACACAAACATTCACTTATTAAGAGCACGGTCCCGTACTACAAGTACATACCACAAAGCGTATTAGAATCACCCTCATATAAACTATACTGGGACCGCCCCATTCACACAGACAAAACCATACATCACAACAGACCAGACATCACACTTGTTGATAAGGTCAACAAACAGACCTATCTAATTGATATTGCAGTGCCTATCAGCAAGAACATGCAGAAAACTCACGCAGACAAGATCAGTAAATACACTGATCTAGCACACGAGCTCCAGAAACAGTGGAGGCAGGATCGAGTACGTGTTGTACCCATCGTTCTGTCTGCCACTGGTCTGGTGCCTCACACATTGCACCACAGTCTCAGCACACTAGGACTTCACAAAAACACTTATGCACAACTGCAGAAGGTTATGGTACTCAACACTACACGCATAGTTAGGAAATTTATGGACACAAGCACACATCCCTAATCATTCTTGCACACATCTTTACACTTGGCAGTATGTGCTTTGGTCCTTGACCCGCCATATTGTTTTTGCTGGGGAAACCCAAGGTTTGAAACATACAAACATAATAATAATAATACTGTACTTGACATTTAACTTTCCTCATCCAGGCGGAGCAGAAGGTAGAGATATGCAAATTGGTCCAAGAAGTTTTACCTAGCCAAAGGGTCATCAGACCCTGGAGTCGAGCTCAATTTATGATATGATGAAGCCTTTTTTTTTATATTTAGGGCCATATAAACTTGCAATTTTTTTTTTCTTTTTGCTTGGTGCCCTAAGCACGCGCTTATTTGCTTAATCGTTAATTCACGGCTGCAAAGAGGATGATAGTACAGCGATACATGGATGACTCTTTACAGCCCCTGTTTTTGCTGTTTCTGAGTGGCATCCCAGAGGTTGTTTTCCAGCAAGATTAAACTCAGCCTCAACATCTTCTGAGCATGTCTTTAAAGAATCCACGTATTTCCAAGACTGACGAGATCTCCAGACCAATCATCCAATGAGCTCGTGTGGGATGTCTGCTGAATCATTCCATATGCATTACATGGTGGTGCTTACAACATTTGTTATCTTGTAACCTATCAAATTGATTTACTTTCTTTGAAATTAATTCAAATGTTATGTCTCTGGCTCATTAACTCCTTCTTAGTTTCAATGTCTAACAATATAATGTCTAACAATATAAAATTCGTCTTTATTTTTTTTCTCTCATATTTCTAAGGTTTTTTTTGAAGAGTGTTTTTTTTTATATTTAAAAAATATTAAGTTGATATTGATAATTAACATTTCATTATATAAATAAAAAAACATAAAACATTCATAGTGAATGAATGCAATCTTTTACTCAATGTTGAAGAAGGTTTAAAAATGGATAATAGAAATCAGACCAACTCCTCATTATTATTTATGCTTTTTTATTAATGTTGATATTAATAAATACACAGTGGTGGCATGTATATGTTTTCTCTTCGTTCTGAGATGCATAAGAAAAAAATTTTAAAGAGAAGGGAAAGGAAATGTTTTGAAGATTAAGTCTCTAGCTTTAATATCCTGGAGAAAATAAGAGTATTTCAGTTCACAAAGAGTTTTATTTGCAGATCTGTTATAATAAAATTATTGCTGATTATTACTTATTGTGTTGTTATTTTTGTCGTAATTCGCCTTTGGCCAGAAACATAAAACGCCCTCCATGATTAGTAACGCTGCTAATGGTGCATGGTTTCGAGATAATTGAATGTCTGCTGTGTTCATTCAAAGAAGGGGTGACAAGTATTTTTAGAAATTAAGAAAAAAAAAAAAGAGTTAATAAACTATTTGGAGAATTTATGAAGATTTCATTTTATTTAATAAGATATTAAGGGAAAAAATCATTTTAATATTTTCTTATTTTATAAATTGCATTTCCGAAATGAACTATTTCCAAACGCTTACTCATCTTTTGTAATTAATTCAATCTTCGTAGAGGGTGATTTAACGTACCTCAATATTATAAAGTTAATAATAGCACAATTGATTATTATTCTAGTTTCTAAATAATGACAAATGAAAACAAACATGAAATCTTAAATTTTGATGATGATTACGTGCATACACAGACTGCATAAATATATCGAAATATGTCGAAGTATAAAATAATTTACAATTGAACAATTGAATTAGAGAGTTAGAATTACCAAACTGTTCCTTCCATAGATTAAAGTTTGAATTTATTTTTCATAATTTCGAAATGGAAAAAAGTTAAGAAATTATAAAATGTAATATTCTTATTGAAATCAAATTTTCTAAGAAATGAATAAATATAATATCACAATTTGGTTTTTTTTAAGTATCCATTTTTATCTCTCTCTCTCTCTCTGTCTCCAGACTTGCTATCCTTGACCCTGTGAACCATGTACAATTTTGAAAAGAAAATAGAGGACATATGTTTTTCTCTCTGTCTAGTTAGTCTAGCACGTAGTTTGTAAACTCGTTAATTTCTGAAAATATTTTTTAACGAATTTTATTTAAAGAAATCTAAAGGCAAGTGGTAAAATAGTCTTCTTTTTGAAGTATTATCTCTTTCAGTATTACGTTCTGTTGGTATTATCACGATATTTAAGGATGTGATTTTTATGTAATCAAGAGAGAGGAAGACTAAGCTGCACCAAAAGCAAGTTATATTAAGAAAAGTCGTTCAAATGAGTGATTAATCGCCTCTACAGACGATTCTCCAGTCTTGTGGTGGATGGGGAATGGGTGAAACATCCATACTTTACTCAGACCAATTGAATTCAGACCAATAAATAAAATTCATAATTTTAGCTCCATGACATTCAAATGCTTTTGTAATTTAAGTCAAAACTTACAGATTTCTGTGGACCATTGTTACGTAGCTAACAATGATATTTATAACAATGCTTTCTTTATATTTTTTAACGTGATTTTAACAATCACTACTTCTGTGCAGCTGAAGATTTTCTTTCTCAAAAAAAGAGTCGATTGAATTGTAAAATAATTACAATATTTATTTATTTATTCAATTAAGAGTATTTTCAAAAAAAAAAAAAAAAAAACTGGATCGTATTTAAAAAATAAAAAGAAAAACTTGAAAAAGATAATAATAATAATTAATTATGAAGATGCAAGTTAATTTTACAATAGAATATTTTTTATTAATCGTTTTCTTAGATCTGATTGTTGGGTCGTCTCTGAATAACCCTGCTCTACTTCTACACCTGTGCCAGTTTTTTTTTTTTTTTTTAGTTTTTTTTATGAGTAGATCATAAATAGCTATTCGTAAAATAAATTAATATCAAGTGGATCAACTACACAGATCCTAGCACTATCCACGGCAAAATAGCAGCAACTGAAGTAGGAAATAGTTAAAAATATCTTCATTGAACGTCAAGTTCAACCGAAATGTTAATATCAATGTTTAAATTTTTAGAATACGCTGTAATACAAAAAAACCAAACAAACTCACATTTAAAAATGCACCTTAGGCTGAATTTAAGAGAATATTAATGTTTCCACTCATTTAGATGAAGGCGGAATTAATTAGTCTGTGTACAGTTATTATGTGGATATTTAGTTAAGAGAGTACATAAAATAGCAGATTTACTGAAGTCAATCCATTATTTGACAAATTTGAATCGAATAAATTTGAGATCCAATCTACTAATAAAAAATTCTATTTCAGTTTTCCATTTATAAATTTTTAACATTTGGAATTTGTGTTTTGAAGAATCAAACTCTGGTTTAAATTACCCAACACAGTAATCGTGATCTGTGACTTGTTCTGTCCCAGTTATATTACAAATCCTCTAATATTACGGTAATGTATATTTCCTGTATTATGTTGTATGTCTATTCAATAACATCCGAAGATAAAAAATGCCACTGATCCATCAATCGACTTTTCAACAATCAATCAATAAATGAATTTTAAAAATCGGATAAAATGAATTTTTAAATTGAATGAAATGCCTTTGAATTCCATCGCCCAGAGATACATTGGTCAAGAATTTAAGGTTGTCAAATCACTCAAATCCGTTAATACATCAATTATTTATTTTTTTCTTATCATTAGACCTGAGATTTTCTTACCTTTCATTACTGATATTAGGGATGACATTTTGAATTTCTGATTTCTCATTTTGCTGTTTTCTCTTCAGTAGGTCTCCTCTAATTTCTTTCGGTAGATCTGGGATATCTCATTAGCATTGCTAATTTATTTTTTACTTCAGATAACTTCTTTTTTTTTTTAAGAAAAAGAAATAGATTTGGATTTAGAAGAAAATTTACCTGGCCCTTCAAAAAGTGAAATCTTTGTAAATCTCTTTGGACAGAATATTAACTAATCATTTCAATATTTATAACTCAAGCCCAAAGACTTTCTTGGAAAATATTAAAATGTTCAAAAAAAAATCTATGAGGCTTGAATAATGAAAAATTCATTAATAAAAATAAAAAAATTATTTTATATTTGAAGGATCTTCTTGATAATTATGGGTTTAAAAACAAGATTACAATTTTACAAGAAAATCTTTTTATTTTATTCATGAAATTATCCTTGGATTGTATTGATAAATCAGAAGATACTGCTCTGAAGATGACCATTTGTAATGTATTCAGGTCAAACTTGTTCTACGTATTCATTGGATAAAGTTGTTGATCACAATCCGTTTTAAAACAAAAGCAGCTTTTATCTGTTGATTCTGTAAAATCTTGTTTTGGTAGTAGATCTTAATTTGTCTTCAAGTGCCTGTTTAACTGAATTAAATTTTTAGGCATTTTTTTAAACATCTAATAAACATTTAATGGTACCACTAAGATTTTTTTTTACTGGAGAAAGTTTACGAAATTAATTTCTTTTCAGTCATTGAAGGTCCAAAATGAGTCATTGACTCTATTTTAATTTACGTCCATTTTTTTCGCATAAGAAAATATTTGGATTTGATAAGATTATTAATTAACTAAACAAAATATTAAACGATATTAACAGAAAGCTCTATGTATATATTGTAATGTTCATTGACCTAAGGAATCTCTTCTTATCCGACGATGTACGATACTTTTACAATATTGAGGCTATTTCATTGTTCAGGTCGTTATACTGTGGTATAGATTCTGCTTTTTATCGCGTTAATCCGCTTCTTTTTTTTTTTCTGTTGCACTGATCCTTCTAGAATCCTAGCAACCCCCTTTGCCTTCCAACTTTGTCCAGACATCCCTCTCCACCGACAGAATGAAAAGAAGAGAAATATCCAGAGCCACATTTTGGAAAAAGATATTTCCGAAGTTCAAATCTTCTGAGATCTTAGGATCTTAGATAGATCTTAGGTTTAAGGCTTCTTTCTTTTAACAATAATCAGTACCACGCTTCACCACCAATTAAATAAATTAATTATCTTTTTAATTAATTACTTAAATGTGGATCATTATGATTCATTTACAAAATATATAAATATCTATTTATATATAAATATAATAGTTATCAAAAGATTTTCTTTCTTCTTATGTATTGCCTTTGTGTAAAAGTATCCCGAGCCAAAGCAAAATTGTGATATAAATAAAAAAAAAAATGCGTCCCGCTCAATTGACCAGTGACCTGAAATAATTAAGTGATAAACGTTCTGTTGTCCTATATAACTTCTTTAGTTTGCAGGGATACAATGAGGTAATAAGATTCATACTACATTAACCCTAAGAAACTTCCGGTAATTATTTGGTGGTTTGCTATCTTTACTCCTTCCTTATATTGTAAATAACAGAATATAAAGACAGTTTTAGAACAAAAACTTTAATTAAAAATAGAATAAAAATTATTCCTTCTACAATTTTCTTTCACTTTCTTTTTTAGCTTCCTGAAAAATATTTATTCTGAACCTCATTTCAATTTCGAATATATTTTACCAGAAAACATTAATTTTTTTCATTTGTCCGTATTTTATTTAATTCGTAATACCTTAATTCTTCTATATATATAAACAAATAAAAAACATCGTTCAAAACTTCATTTTACTGAAGAAAATATCCGTTAAGGATATTGAAATATTGAGAAGCAGTAAAATGAAGTTTTGAACGATGTTTTTTATTTGTTCGTATTTTATTTATTTTGATAATAAGAAACTCTCAAAAGTTAGTAAAGTAAATTTTTTATTATTATTATAATTTGTGCGGGGAAAAAAAATACGCTTTTTATTTTAATTGTAGACGAATTGCATTAATGACACATAAAACACAAACTGAAATAAAAAAAAGCAACTTATTTTTTTTGTTTGAGGCGTTACTAAGTGTTTTTTATTAGAGCTGTGGCTTCGAAGTTGTTAAATTGTAGACGTGGGATCTAATCTAGTGTCTTAATTGTAGATTGCATTCCTTGGTTGTCTGTGATGCCACTAATTAATTGTCTCTGTCCAATTGGACACTGCTGTTGTTGATGCATCTGTCTTATCTTCTGCCTACACGTCCTATCATCAATCTTTCTTTCTCATCTTCTAGCTCTGTCTTCCTACTTTCTCCTATTTCTTCAGGTGAAACAGTTATAAATAATTTAACCATGTTTATTAGCAATTGTGATGAAAGAAAAATAATGTATTGTTAATTCGAATTATTTCCATTAGTAGATTTGTTTAAAAATAAAGCTTCCCGAATATCTGTAATACATAATCACAGTATCTGAGAGTTACAATTCCAAAAAGAAAAGAAAAAGAAAAAGCTAACAAGTGAATATAATATACAAAATTAAAAATAATAATAATAATAATAATACAAAAGGAAAACGTAAGGAAAAATAAAAAAAGTTCAAAAAAGGAAAAAAGCTTTAGGAAAATTAGAAAACAAAACAAAAAAAAACCTACACAGACTTCAAGGGAAAAACACAGTAGATGTACGGATTCGAACCGACAACCTCCAGTAAATAAGTCCGAGAACTTAGCCATCAAACTATAACTAACAGGTGAAATGGTTGCATTTCTAACATTTAAGCTAATAACGGAAATCCAGTGTAAACAATGCCAAATATCTCAAACACAGGAAAGGGGGCGGCCCCTGAATAAATCCCATTCCTACGGTATTTGGGCCTCTGGATACAATGGTGAAGTCCGTTTGCCGATCCGACCTTCCGTTCGAGAGTTGTTAGGAGTGGACAGACACGGACGGACGGACAGGACAAACGCAATAGCTACCGATTTTGGTCGCTATCACATTAGTTCCAAAGTATTGTCGCTAATAAAGGCGAAAGCCACACAGAGCCTCACAATGATGCTAACATTTTAGTACAATTAGAATTTCATTAATTATCACTGGGGAACAAAATAAATATATATATTTTTTTGTCTTAAGAACTAAATTATAATAACGGAAATCCAATGAAAACAATGCCAAATATCTCGAACATAAGGGGGGAGGGACGTTTGGCCCCTTGGTTCCTACGTTGTTTGGGCCTCTGAACTCGATGAAAGTACTTTTAATCCTCAATTCAAATTCGATTTTAAATTTTTTTCTTCAGGCAAAGTTTTCAAGAGGGGTGTTTGTAATTTTAGGAAATCTAATACTTACATAATACTGAAGAGCCTAATACCCAATATTGTGCCTTATCTAGAAAGCATGAGATGTTGATTTTCTGCAATATTTCGCTTATGTAGCAATATTTCGCCTATATCTCTCTCTCGATGGCCTAAAATAATCAGCCAGCATACTGTTTGCCTTGATACCTCTTTTCATTTGTTGAAATTTCCTAATTGGCCCGACATTTTTCAATGATACTGAAGCTTCTCCAACAATAATTTCATATTTTCATATGTCTCTTTCGTGTTAGCAGGTACTGATGGGAATTCATTACCATTAAGCTGAAGCACAGCTTTCAAACTAACTTTAGAGGAATCAATGAACAAACGCCACTCTGTCGGCTGATGTTCACGACCAAGGATCTCATAGTAGAACAAACATCTTTACAAAAAACTAGATCAATTTTCTTCAAAGAAATCATCTTTAAATTTAGAGTCACAGTTACGAAAATAGCATATTTTGTAATCTTTGTGTAGAAGATTCATCCTTTTAGCCGGGAACAAGTTCATACTATTTTTAGATAAGTTCAAATCGCGTACAAGCTCTTTTAAGATCTTCTTGAGTTAATAAATGTAGTTCAGGCGAAGAGCTTGTTTCAAATGTTGGATCACCACACAGGGAGTCTATTTCCTGTTCTACATAACTTCCATCAGAATCTGAGTTACATCGCTGAACGTCACATGTCTCCAGATTTAGGTATGGGTAACTCTTCTATGTGTGAAACTGGCCTCATTGCAGATAAATTAGGATAAATCACTGTAAGCTTTTCTTTACGTAATAATCCCTTTAACTTTTGTTAAATAACAATCAGAGGAGTGGTCTTTTGGTTTCCTCCAAACCATAGGGATAGCAAATGGCAAACCATTCCTCCATGCAGTGTAAAGCGTTGCACACGATACATAGCAAATGTGCGGGGCTCAGGTCCTTTCTTGGTCCCCCATTACACCCAAGATAAAATTCATAAGACTTTTTTATTATCGGAGTAAAGTTACCCCTTTGGAGACTTAAGTGTTAGTTCACCGCTCACGTAACAGAAACTGTCAGGGTGGTTTAAATACTTTCTTGGCATAACTACAACACTACAAAACTTGCAAATGTATCATCTACAGTAAAAAATTAAAACAAAGCACTTAGAAAGTCGGGTTATCACGTTCATATCCAACTAACTACTGGCTCTTACTGATGGGACATTGCCACACTAAGCATGTCCCAACAAGTCGGAACATGAATGAACCTGCACAGTCATGTCTCTCCGTTACCAAGTAACAAACCTTTCTTCTGAGTATTTAACATCCACATAATACTTACAATAAATAAAAAACTTCCACCTCGGAAAATAGGAAAGATGACGAAAAACACAACAAAATCTCATACTAAAAAGTCATTGTCACAGAAAAGTAAGGGTGATGGAGAAATTCTAATTCAGCAAAAAAAAGTTACATTAAGGACATCTATTAGTTTTCTTGAGACAAAAATCATGTTGGCCAGTGCTATCATTGATTTTCGTTCTTGCACTGTTTTTGAAAGAACAACGAACGAGTTTTACGAACTAAAGCCATTGTGCCTAGAATCTGTTTTTAAAGACCAGCCTGTTAAAAACAGATATTTTAGTAAAATGCTGAGTATACAGAGAATGACTAAACATATATGGAAATTAAAAAATTACTTAGTTTAAATAACTAAACAATGGGAAAGAAACGAAAAAGTAACTAATTCGTATTGCTGCCTTGAACTGGAGCACCTAATCACTTTCTTAACAACTACAAAATTCCACTACAATAAGAGAGGTATATCAGAACCATCTTATTTTAAAGAATATAAACCCATATTCTTTTAGAAAGACTAGTTTGAAATTAATGTTTAGCAAATATTAGGTTAATTAATATTTGTGACAGCTTTCGAGATCTCGAATCTTCTCAGTATTTTTATACTGCTTTCTTTTGAAAGCAGTTCAGCAATCTACAGATCTAACATAAAATTTATAAAGAAAGAATAAAATTAGAAATTTAAAATCCTTTTACGATTCAAGACTCAGGACAACAATCTAAATTGCTATCAATGGTTGTTAGTGATATAAGGCATTCCGGAGTTCGTATGGGTTAGTTTAGAACTATCTTCTTCAGAAAACTTTCTACAGACAATTGAGTTCAATTTAAGCATGTAGTGCTTTGTGTTTAATTAATCATCGTGTTAATCATAGGAGTACTGGAGGTACGACTCATGACTTTTCATAACCAAGATGAGCCCTCGCTTCCCCGTACAGGGGAAAGAACCCGGTACCCAATCCAAAGAGGGCTGGGTGGACCCTTGGACCCGTCTGGAGGAGAATTTATCCGAGAAAAATTCACGACCTCCGCCGGTATTGACCCCGGCTCCTCCAATCCGCAGTTAAATGCCTTACCAGTTAGCTACAGGACCCACGATAATTACTTATTATTATGAATTTCCAAGATCAGCCATTTTATCCCACCCTGTTAACAATAGCTATCTATAGAATAAGGATTTAAATAATAACTGGTCAGCTTTTTATGCTGTTAGTGAAATTCAATAGCAATTGAACTAATTGTTCATTGCAAACGAAATATAATATAATATAATATAATATAATATAATATAATATTATTTAGATTCTTTACAAGTAGCTAATGTAAACAAACTTGCAAATTTTATCTAACTACATTATATAGTAATTCTTTAACAATATATCATTTCTTTGTCCTGACGTATTTCATGATATAAAACTGTAATAGATACATTGTTAGTTATTCACTAATTTTTAATGGAATCTTTGGGAGATCCATCATTTTCACGGATTCCATAAATAGGAGGGATGATTTTGGTTTTCGTTTTTAGCGGCCCCTAGGTTACAGCTTGCCTGTAAAACATAGGGAACCGCTGTTGCTTTTATGCTTGCTGGATGTCATACTCTGTAGTGGCCAAACGGTTAGAGATATTAGAATGAAACTTTCACTATTGTGTTCAGCATCGAAAAGTAGGTGATCACGTCCAAAAAAATCAGATTTCCAGGACCACTCCCTGACCTGAAGTTGGGGGTCAAAAGTGGTCGCATCCGATAAAATTTTGTTTATAAAATTGTGCATATTATGGAGTCGCTTTGCTTTTGACACTGTCTAAAAGCATTAATTATCTTGTTTTTTTATAGTTACTAAAAGGACGAGGCAGGAAAATTTCTTTATATTATGAAATTGTTGTTATTGTCTAAAACTGCACGACCTTGCATTTATAAGTATTCTACTATCATCACAATGGTACTGATTACTCATCCTTATAAATCTGAAATACTTATTAATTTCTTACAATTCATAATGCAGAATAGAAATGCTAAGATCTCGTGGTAAGTTTTAGGCCTTTTTCAGAGGTCAGTCGTCTAATCTAATAGTGTGGGCGCATCACCTACCCCAGTGCTGAAGTGAAAGGTTATAATTAATAATCAAACCTGGTACTGAAGCTCACAAGTCAGACTACAAGATGGAAGGCCAAAGAACTTATAAAAAACATATAAATGAATGTTTATACGTTCTTTGGTAGAGCGGTCTATTTCTAGTATAGCATCTGATTAAACACATTTAATGCAATCGGAGTTCACTTTAAATCAGTTTTATCAATTATGATGAGAATCTTTATAATTAGAATGTTCTGAGCTGGATGAAATTCAGATAGTCAGTGGATGTTGTATTTTCTTTTTACGTTCGGTGCCTTTGTAGCAGAATTAGGTTCTATTTCTTATTACTGCAATTAACCTACATTAAAGACTGTTCCTCTTTTCCCCTCCCCCCAAACAACAAAATAATAACAATAAAGTGTAGAAGAAACAAACAGCTTTATTAAGCACAGAAATTACATTCGTAAATTATTTCAGAATAATGTTTGGTTGTTTTTTTATAAATAATCATAATTAATAGACTTTGTATTGATTATATAATATTTACATCACAGGCATTGTATTGTTCCCATTGTTCTTTATTTGTTTATATTTAATTAGTAATTACTGATTAGATATGTATGTTAATGATTTCAGACATGGGAATTTGCCACTGTTTTAAAACAATCTCATCACAGCTTGCGTCAACAATCTCATGACTTCCGCCCACGTCAATGTTTGTTAAAAAGTCGCCTTGGGTTATTGACATTGGTTGCATAGAAATGTTATTTGTTTTAAAATAGCTCTACTAAATATAAATTACCATCTGGACTCTTATTCTTTTTCTTTTTTTCAAATCAATTGAAATGTTGAGAATATTTCTGAAAGATTTAGTTCATAGAAATCAAATCTGAACACAGCAAAATTAGAATGATTTCGAAAATACGTTCATCTTCCATATAAAAATGGCTTTAAGAGGATTATAAGATTTTTTTTCTTTAAGATTTGAAATGAAGCTAAGTTTGATTACTTTCATTTGATTACTTTCTTATCACATGAGAATTAATTAAAAAAAACAGAACTCTGTGGCTTTAATTTGGGATATCTTTATGATAACAAAGAGTATTATAAATACAGTAAAACCCCGTTATTACGCTCGTCAAGGGACCATGAACTACAAGCGTAATAAGCGGGATAGCGCTATAGACGGGAAATGATTTATGAGATGGGGAAACATTTAGACACCATTTTACAGGAAAGATACTTGATTCTGCAATAGATATAGTGCAAATGAGAGCTTATTTCCTATTAAAAAATTCTTTATTATTATTGTTCTCAGACTGGATGAGGGAATTCCTAGAGATTCTGCGAAATCCTTCTGACTTAGTGTAGAATTCTCGTCGTACTTACGGAGAATTTCTAATTTTTCACTTATAGAAAGGGATTTCTGCTTCGACATTTTACAGTAACTTATTGTATCACAGACCCGCACTTCAAAGAGTTCAAAGATTCCCTCCAACCAGGGAAAGAAAAGAATCTTTACAGTGTTACATTTCTTTTCGATACAAAATTTCCGATATAAAAAAAGCGCTACAAGCGGGATTTGAAGCGTTATAAGAGGGTAAAAGTATGCAGAGTTAAATAGAAAATTCCAGGGACCGTATGAAAGGAGCGTAAAGAACGGGATAGTGCTATAAGCGGGAGCGTAATAACGGGGTTTTACTGTAGCTATTTTTATCATTTGTTTTTTTTGTTTTTTTCTTCTGTTTATCTGCGTATGGGAATCAATGCAGTTTTGTTACGTTGTATTGGATCTCTAATGGATGTTTTCATATAAAGTATAGCTTTTCTTGTTGTAAAAATACGATTTTTTTTTTAATCTTTGTTCACTTCTTTCCTTCTTTAATAAGCTTGCTCAAAAATCAAGTCAGAAAAATATTTTTTGACGAAACAAGAAACACATACCAGAAGACAAGGATAAAGCTTGTCTTAATCATTAGGTATCGAAGGCTTTTTTTTATTTTTAATGTTTTTTTTTTAGAAACTTTATGAATTAAAATCCTGCGACCCAAGCAAATTTTACAAAACCTCACATTCAGAAATGAACTCCATTTTCCTTATTTTCTTTATTTAAAGAATTTCAGAAATCTAAAGATAAAATCAAAAATTAAATATGTATATTTCCTTACATCTCAAAAAATCCAGGTATTATTTATAGCAGTGGTGCCCAACCTATGGCCCGCGAAGGTGTTACATGTGGCCCGCTCTTTTATTCCTGTTTTTTTTTTTTTTGGTTGTTGAATTGGAGATTCCGTTTTTTTTTTATTTTTGGTTGTTGTTTTGGAGATTCCGTTTTTTTTTTGGTTGTTGAATAGGAGATTTCGCCACATTGTGGCCCGCGAGATTCACAGCAAAGTCAATTTTGGCCCCCTTATTACGAAAGGTTGGGCACCACTGATTTATAGAAACTCTGTAAATTATAAAATAATTCTACTCAAATAAATAAATTATTTTGTTTTATAATAAATCTCCAGTTAACACCTTTTCTTTTCATCCCTTGATTCTTAAAAAAAAAAATAATAATAATAATCTGTTCTACAATATAATTTTTTTTTAGACAATG
This sequence comes from Thereuonema tuberculata, assembly GCA_023159025.1. NCBI lineage: Eukaryota > Metazoa > Arthropoda > Chilopoda > Scutigeromorpha > Scutigeridae > Thereuonema > Thereuonema tuberculata. The sequence goes on along the minus strand of JAFIDM010009631.1, from coordinate 86,621,563 downwards.
TTTTGGAAATTCTAAAGTATTAACTTATCCGAATCAGTTCAATTGATTCAAATATTCCCATATCAACAATGGTGTAATTAATGTGTAAATCTATCTTCAAAAACATGCTATAATCCATTATTTTTCATGACGATCCATGAAACTAAGACTTTATGTAGGATGAATAGAGTGATTTTTTTTTTTTTTTTTTATAAGTTTGCAACTACTCGGTAAGCTCAATAAAAGGTCAAAGAAAAATAACTCTTTTTCACTTAACAGAGTGAAAGTTTTAACTATATGTGATTCACATAAGGCAAAATTTTAAAAGATCTAAAATTACAAGATCCCAAACTTCTTTTTTTCATATATTCGTAAGTAGTGCCCCTAAAGATATTATTAAAGGTTCTTGCTTTTAAAAATTGCGGATAGCTACTCTTTATACATAAATGAAGGGGGGGGGGAGTCATTTTTTTATGTGTATTGTGGGTAATGCACACCCTCATATTGGAAAATGGTTCGATCCGTCCGACAGATCCGATCTTTTTGCGAAGCGAGATCCAGACACTGATTCCTCCTCCCCTCCCTCCATCCCCTTCCAGAAATCGGAAGTCGAGCCAGTGACCCGTAATGCATCGATCACCTCCTCCACCCCCGAGTCCATTCACGAAACAATGGACCTATCCCACAAACGGACCGGAATGAGAATGACAACCCTATTCCGAACGATCCGATTAAGGAATTGAGGGTCCGAAAATGGGACGATCTTTTGATATATGATGAATCCAGTGGCATTTGCACATAAAATGGCAAAATATTGTACAATGAGGCTCTTAAACTTGTCACCATCTCTTAGCTGTCACTTATTTAAAAAAACACCAGAGTCGGAACCAAAGCGATAATTACACAGTAACTAGGTTAAGTTATTTGCCTTCAGGATATGTCGCTACAAAAATCAAAATTCGTTTTAGATTCGCTTTCCGAGTGAATTAATTAAAAATTAATTATTCATAAAAAAATAGGATTTGCCACTGAGAAAAATTATGCTATTAAATTAATAAATTACACTAAAGTGATTACTATTACTGAATATTGAATTAACTTGAATTAAATTTGAGTTTAATTCATTTGAAAGAATGTTTAAATAGATGTATACAAATTTTTCCATTTTCTAAAGAAAGATGAGAAAAGCGCATAGATTTAGCCGATTTAATATCCTATTAAAAGTGAGTGTCTGGGATCGTTGGATGCCTAAAAGAGGCCTTTCTGATGAAGTTTTTTTATTACATTAAGAAATATGAACGTTCTTTTTGGCTGGCGACTTAATAAATCGTTTTTGTGATCGTTCAGTCTTGAGCATCTTTATCGGAAGAGCGGCTGAGTTTTATCGATTTATCAAAATTCTCTGTAAATCCATTAGATCAGTCTTTGTCAAAGATCTTTCACCGGTTTAAAGAATACGTCATCTTCAGACTAAGTAAGACCTTCTGACGCAAATGCTTTATCTAAATAACATGCAGTTGGAATTAAACAAAGTAAAGTCGAATTCCAAATAATACCTTTTGATTTCATTTGTTTTCAGAGTAGATGATCTTACTTAACAGCTATTCAGAGAGAAAGATATATATAAGAAAGCATAATCACAAAACAATTGTGCTAAGTAGAAAGTCAAGTGCCGGAACAACTTCAATCGATACACTAAATGAATAGTTGAGTTTTCGGGATTAACTTTAACTCTCTGTCTTTCTTTGAAAGCAAAGTGATCCCACTATGCCCAGTAGTCACTAACAAAGTAAAACACACCTAACTTAAGGTGCTATCAATGGCAATCAATAAATGATAAACTGTAATGCCAAGATTGTCAATTTCTTCTTCCTTCGAATACCTCAGCAATAGTGAATTATATTATGGAAGCCGAATACCGCGACCGTTGGTCGCAACAGCGAATTAGTTCTATTAGTTTGCGATTCCAACGATAATCTATCCAGAGTCGGTTGTAGGTGCCATAAGCCATCAAAAAGCCTTTCTACATAAGATCATTATTCTACATAAGATCAAATGAAAATAGGTAGCCTTCTCTCCGATGTACAGAGTCTTTCAGAAATAATGGTATGCCTACTATTTGATAAGGATGTCGTATGAGAATGATGCAGAGTACATTAAAAATAACAGAAACGGATAGAAAGAGAAACTATTTAAGTTTAACGAGTGAAGGTTCTACTACCATAATGCCGTCCGTGGATATCTCAACTATGCGTTGCCACAATGTTGAATTGGTCGAATCTCTGGAGACGACAACGCACTGATTCGTTGGCCACCACGATCCCCAGACTTTCCGCCGTGTAACTTTTTCCTGTGGGGCTACGTTAAGGAGACTGTTTTTGTTCCACCTCTCCCTGCAAATATGCAAGAGCTAAAGACATGCATAACACTAGCCATAGACAGCATTGATGCAGACATCTTGTACCGAGTGTGGCAGGAATTCAACATCGGTTGGATGTCTGCCGGGTGAGTAAAGGTGGACATATTGAACATTTGTAAGGTAACAAAAGAAACTTGAATATTTCCTCTGATCATCCGTGCCTCTTAGATTACTGTACTCGGCGCTATTCTCAAAGAACATCCTTTTAAAACAGTACCATTATTTCTGAATTACCCTGCACATTAAGGGACACTATAAAAAAAAGTACAGAAAACCTACAATTCTGTGCTTCCTACGACCATATAAAAAAATGTTAATGGTATCTTGAATTTTAATTTAATTTAAATTTTAAATATTTATCACTGTATCTCGATTCCATAAGTAACATTAATTCAATGAACTGTTTTTCTTAGATAGAAAGTTTCAGTTTCTTAGTTTTGCTATGAAATCTTCAGTGGGAGGAAATATTAAGTCATTCTGATAATTGAGTGGCGTTCCATGAAAATTTTTTTTTTGACTGCTTGAACTCCTTTGATAATTGAAAGGGGTGACTGAAGATACTTAACTGACCAATGAATGAGCACTCCGTACAATACGGAAACAGATAACGCCAGGGCTACACACACACACACACACACACACATAAAATAATTGATCAGCTTGTTTCGTGTTCAATGCGAAAAGAGAAGAGTCCACCTGGAAGCTAAAGGAAAGAATTTTAAAACCGATTGACTTTCAATGAATTGAAGCTTATTGTTATTTGTGAAGGTAGCTTCTTTTGGTTGAGAAACTACTTGGATGTCCACCGGTCGTTAATGATTCTGCTGCGTTAATGATTCGGTTTTGCTTGATTGATATTCAAACTCAGTTTACTATCAAACCTTCGGAAAGAGATCCAAAGGTTTGATAGTGAACTGAGTTTGATTATGATGTTTGTGTCTTCAGATGATGATATTTTTTTTTGTTCCTTTTTTAATAATGAAACTTTATATTTTTTTTTCTAGTCCTAACGATATTCAGAAAATGTAACAGAAAGTCAAAAATGTAAATCTAGGAATGGACATAAACGAAATTAAAATATTTAAGCATTGTAAATAAATAAATTTTTATCTTAAAAAATGGAAGTCAATTTGCTAATCTTGGCGACATCTTACAAAAAGAGTCTAAAAGGTTTATGATATCAAACCCAATAAACACTGTAAACGCTTCTGTCCATCATTTTAATATATTACTCATTGTTTACTCAACAATGTTTACATAACATTGTTTACTCAACAATGTTTACATAACATTGTTTACTCAATATTCAAAAAATTGGATCTTGAAAATACGACCAAATTTCGCATGATTGAGAACGGCAGAGGTGCACAGACATGTTTTGTTTTCGAGCGACACAAATATAACCTCCTTGTAGATGATATTGCCGTAGGATTGTTGGTTCTTGGACAATATTACACTAATGAAAGACCTTGTCACATCGTAGAAGAAGAGATCCAAAATTCCACTTTCATTGAAATCGAACAGTGGTTTGCAGATGTATTAGATCGCAATCTCTAATCGACGTTTATTGGCCAACGAAGTTTTAACACATCGTCCACTGCTGGAACTTTTGACATTGCAGCCCCGACTCGTCTTTTTAACTGCTGCAGTTATAGTAACAATAGTATATTTCCTTATAAGATGAATTAAGGAATATTAGAGCTTATAAGCTATTTGATTTTTGATGCTCTTTAGTTTTTTTTTTTTTAATATTCACATTTAAATTTGTCTTAAAGCGGAATTAAAAGAAAAATTTGGAGATGTTAGTGATTATATTTTTCTCGAACTTTTGCAAGCTGATATATTCTAATATTTCATTAGATGATGATAATATGTGCGTTTTTTTTTTCTTTTAAGTTCCAAAGTTAAACCTCTGGCAACTGGTCAAAATAAAAATCGGGAAACACTGAGGGTTTTTTTTTGTTTTTGTTTTTTTAACAAAACTAATGATTTCCACTAAAGCACTCTATAACTATAACACTTTAGATTTACGTATCATAAAAAATATAATAAATAAATAAAGTTTAAAAAAATCATAAAAATTAAAAAGTTAAAAAATCATTTTAAAATCCTTATTTCTACAGTATTTAAAAGCTGTAGAAAAGGCTGTATCGTTTCACTATAAATATTATCAGTTCAATAATGAAAGAAAACATTAAACTTGCAAAGTTTAAATGTGAGCTGCAGACAATAGCTGCCTCCAAATAGATAGTTTTAGGAATATTTGTAAAATAGAAACTATCGCAAAAACAAAACTAAACTAATGGAAAAAAAATATGTTTTAGGTTAGGTGTCAGGTGGAACCATTCACATTTACATTTTGTAAATTTTCAAAGTGGAACGGATGTAACGAAATATTCTTGGGAATCCTTCCAAACAAAAAAGAAAAAAAAAAGAGAAAATGGTGGAAAGTGCTGTAATTTCTTTTTAAATATTTTAGTTTTAAAATTGAATTTATCTTATGATGTTTAAATAGTTTAAAAAATTTTTTTTTGATGCAATCCTCATTCTTCACATTCCTTAAAAGTAAGAAAAAGTGCAACCACAGCAAAGCAACTATAATCAGGGTTCAAAAAGTGTAACTGAAAACTGGAAACATATATTGGCTTACTCAGGAGGAGTTAGTACGAGTAATTATAATTTCTCTCTCTCTGTATATATAGTGTATGTATCTTTTAGTTAGCTTTTGAAGTAGGGAACAAAACATACAATTTACTATGAAACTTACAAAAATACAAATTTAACTTTTTGGCCAAATTCAGGTAACAAGCAAGATACTGGGTTATGTTTTGAAAAGAAAATGAACGGTTTCAAATAGAATGACCCAATTACAGAGTAGAGGTGTAACAAATTCTATCATTTGTGTAGTGTGCCAAAATTGCACAAACAGTAATTATTATCTGACAATCCTGACGAAAATGAGTTTTTTCTTTTTTCCAATTGATTTCATACCATTGATTTCGTTGATATTTATTCTAAGAACATTAAAATGATACAATCTTAATTAAATAGAATTGACTAATATCAGTTGAAGGATTTTCTTCTGATACAAATTTCGTATTTGCTTTTACATTTTTTAGTTTACAATATGAACTCATCAAATCAGTGTTTGTGTGTGTTTTAATAATTTTTGAACTTCTTGATGAATCTTCTTGAAACTTAGTATATATATTTGAGGACTGTGTGTTTGATCTAATGTTTATATTTGAAATCTTTTCCAAATGGACCTAAGACTAGAAATTAGCACCAGAAGGCTACTAGATTCCCATAACTAAGCAAAGGATCCTACTTCTGTTAATCTCTCATTGTCTTAAACCATTAATATTAAAATCTTAGCTAATCTATTCCGCGTGGATTGATATCATTAAAAGTAATCTGACTTAGGCAGTTTAAGTAAACAATGCATACTTAATTCTTTTATTTTCTTTTCAGAAAATGAAAAATTTGAAGTTTGTATTCAATTGATATTAAATGTTCTTTCGAATTTCTTACTTTATCACATTTCAAAGTAAATATAAAAACATTTTCAATGTTTCAAAATGTAATTTTTGAATTCCTGAAGTGAAGCAATAAAGTTGTTGTTTTTTTTTTTTTTTACTTTACAAGTTCCTACTAACTTTTTTCTACTTTATGTTTCCCTACAATCATTTAAAGTGGATAGTTTGTAAATATTTTCTTACTTTTGCTTTGCCATCACTAATATTGACCCCAAAACCTAAATGTTGTTTGGAATCGTTATAAATAAACACAATATGAGCATCAAAAGAAATAAAAAAATAGGATATGTCTAATATGAGTAGCATAACATGACAGGCATTAGCAGTAAATGGGAAGGGAATTAAATTATTGTTATTAATGTTTTGCTTTTTTTTTTTATATAGTGAACTGTTTAGTTAAAGATAGTGATATATTAGTTATTTGTGCTTTCTTCTTCTATTTTTTTTTTTTTATGGCGATCAGGGCAGGTTCTTTTCAGTTAATAAATTATTCAAAAATCATTGATAGTTACTGATCCGAACAAAATCTAGTAGAAAATGAAGAAGCCGCTTTTTTTTTTTATTATTATTCAAGTCTTGGATAAATGATAAAAACGTGTGTATCATCTATCCAAATTTATAATTGAATTTTACCTTATTCTTTTTAAGGCTTGTTACCACGCTTTTATTGATGAGCTGCAGAGCTGCAAATTGGCTCACACATTTTGGATGACAATGCACGTCGTAAAAATATTACAAAAATATTACAGATAAGTTGTTTCTTTATGCAGGAATTAATTACGTAAATTTTCTGATAAAATGCATGTTTTCCAGCAAAACTCTCTAAGAATTGACTGTTCGTTTTCCGTTTTTGAATAAAACCCCGCACAGTTTTGGATGAATCAAGGAGGACCTTTGCTTTTCCCAAGCAATAATACATTTCATTATATTCTTAAGTATGAATTTGTATGTAAAATGTAGTGATGGCATTCAAATTACCGCGAACAGATACCACTGAGTCGTCGGTGAATTCGTTTACCTTGTATGTAAACAAGAGATGGTATTACTATTAAGACGTTGCTTCGGCAGTACATATTTTAAAACTGATAGAGAAGATATTTGTATGCGAGTATATAAGTAAATACTTGTTCTAAAAATAAAAGCATGGGGTGCTCATA
>JAFIDM010009631.1:86598471-86614462 GCA_023159025.1 Thereuonema tuberculata | reverse complement strand
AAAAAAAATACTTATACTTTTTAGTGCATTTTACATAAAAGCGTGGTTTTTAAAAGTTGTTTTTATATATTTTATTTTTTTTCCTCACTTTTAGTCCCAAGAAAAGAAAAATTAATTATTTAAAAAATTATTAATTAATGAGTTGTTGTTGTTTTTTTTTTTTTTAATGAGGCTGTTTAATGAGGCACAAAATGAAGCATAAGTAAAAGAAAGTCGTCTGATTATTGTACTGGTGTCCATTGAAAGTAAAATTTACTTCTTACTGGCAATTGTTTTGCTGATAATTCATTAAAATTTGTATTTTAAAACTGACACCAGTGTAAATTATTATAGTAACAAAACATCATGGAATAGAAAAACAAAAGATTAGAAAATTCGAAATTTGTTAGAATTGAAATGAACTACAAAAGAATGGCAAATAGATGAAATAAATAAAAGGTTTAAAATGTAGTTTTAAGTTAATTCAAGCAATATTTTCAGACAGCCAATATAAGAAATTCAAAATACATTAAGCCATATTCAGATATTAATGTAGGCCTGTGGGCTCTAATTCTCGGTTGTGTTGGAAAACCTGGTTCAATTCCCTGTTGAAGTCTGGGATTTTTTCCGTGGTGATTCTCCTCAGATGGAGCACGAGGTTCATCCAATCCTCTGTAACATGGGGATCGAGTTTTTTTTCCTGAAGTTAAAAGTGAAAACCGGAAGGGCATCATACTAACCCTCGACCCCAAATTCAATCCGATGTTCGCGAATCATTGGGAACCTCCATTGCATCAACGGGCCTTCATGATCTGCTGCGATGATAATATAAAGAATATCGTTAATCACTTAGCTCTCGATAAGTCGATGTAACAAAATAGTAAGAAGTCATTGACACTTAGCAATTCGCAAAGATATCGTTTGACTGTTTAGAAGCAACGTATAAGGTCTGTTCGTAAATGGAATTGGTTGCATATTGGATATGTATAATACTTCAAGTTCTATCCCTTCATTCTACAAGATGAACCTCAGAAAGAGGTTCGCCAACAAGCAACTAAGAATCTTTTTCAATATCACAACAATCCAGCGATTTATGGAGCCTGCAATGCTTTCACCGAGTATCCATAAGTCATACATTGAATGAAGTTGGATTAGGAATTAACTCTGATCAGTCATGCAAGTCTTTAATGGTACGTCGAACGGGGTACAAAAGATAGTCGCATTAGGGTTTGACTTGCAAGGATCTACGAAATATCCATAAGTGCCGTGTCGGCATTATAACAGGTTTTCTGGTGTTGGATACTGTAACATACTATTGGTTTCATTGGAAATTAAACTATAGTTAAAACTACAAACTAACTAAATAAATTAAATTTAAAATAAAAATAAACCAACGTATGGTCGCCCAAGAAAAATTTTATTACAATGTAAGGCTTACCCGAACTGTGGGAATCATAGGAGAGTAACTTAAACAGTAAGCTGGATCTTGAAATAAAACTGCAAATCTCGGCTAGCAGAACAAAAACTCTTTATTAACGTGAAAACAATATCGAATAACAATGATTACATCTTTAATTAAAAAAAAATTCCCTAGTAGAAACGGGCCAGTTGTAATTGGCTATTGGGAGCCAGCCCCTCCAAAACAAATGCCCATAGCTTTAAATATAAATACCCAAGTATCACACGCCCTGTAGCTGCTACTAACCTTTTTATCCACTAAACACTAATTTGGCTTACACTAATTTCCACAGTTTAATATTCAACCATTCCCTCTGCACGATGACAGTCTAAATCTTCGACGATGCACAATCAACATAAAACCACACTGCAACAGTCCTTCCACGTCGAAACATAGCTACCGAAGCTAAACACAGTCCCGTAGGTCCAATACAAAATGCAGCTTCCCACTAAATGGGTTACACCTACACTTTGCAGTTAGCATCTGTTGAGAGCTATGGAAAATTATCAAGCCATGTCCCCTCGGACAATATCTACACCGGGCTGCTAGATGATTCTTCGGGATACCTCCACCCACCACAGGAACCTCGACTTTCCTTCCTCCTAATCCACCTCGGTCAGTGACACCCACTGGCACTGTCAACATGTTGACGATACTCCGACCACAGCTATCCGGAGCCACACAAATTCTCACGGCACATCGTCCACTTCTCCTGCATCACAAACAGATATGGCTATCCAACTATGAACTTCTTCGCACGGGTCCACTCCAACCTTCACGGCAAACGTTTATTTTATCGCATCACACTGTTCACATCAGTTCACCCTCCGGCTGATCGACGTTTCAGGCGGGCACCCTCCAATCTTCACGGGAAACTGTCATCAACTATGGCATCTCGCAATCATCCTTTCCCCTCCGATCGACCATGAAGTTCCTTTCGCACCTCTATTTATACCAATCAGGGTTTTCGAGAAATTTCATCAGTTCCTTTGTTACTTTGTGTTCCGGGATTGAGAAAACCCGATTAACTCAAAAAAATAAAAAGTCTCAGGGTGTCTGCACTAAGATATCTCTTAATTCCAGAAGGTATTTCTTGCTTTAAACACCCCTCCCCCAACTAGACAGAAACAAAACAACAACAACAATAAAAAAAAAAATAAAACTGTGGCAAGAATAAAATTATAATTAAAAAAAAATCATTGAACAAATAAACCATTACAGTACCATCAGTTATAATTCAGAGCATCTCAAGCATTTATCCTCAACGATACATTGATGAAATTCTACAACCCTCTTTCTGCAATTTCCTCGACTCTCTTCAGGTACTGGTTCCACGACTATATTCGTCTAAAGCCTGTTTTACATTTACCATTTCACTCGCCATAACCTGGACATTTCACTCGCCATCACCTGGACATCACAGATGTCCAGTAATCTGTCCCAGTTAGAGGCTGGGCTATTTTCGAAGAAATGTCTAGACATCTAATGGCTGGACATTTCAAATAGCGCTCCTGGTGACGAATTGTAGAACTTGGAAGTCCAATCGATTTGTATCTATTTATTCAAAATTACCGATTACAAAAATGATTTTCGCGATCGGAGGGCATCTTTTCCTTATGTTTTCGTGGATGCTTTCATAAAATGTTACATTATTAATCAAAATCATTTCAGAATTTCGGCTTGAAAATTTGAATCGACAGCGACCGAGCATCTCGAAAAGATCTCGCCATTAATCGAGATTTAACGAGACTGAATTATTTATCGAAACTGATTTATCGAAACTGAAAAAAAAAGAACACAAAACGATGAAAAAAAACATGAATATTTCCTATTTTAATTAATTAAAGACATTCTTTCACCTATCCGATGCATTGACTAAATGGTTTTTATATAAATCACTGCTATTTTTTTCGTAAATAAAACGTAGGCATGATGACAATTGAGAAGTGTAAATGTTCCGTTTGATGGAAGGCGTTATGGTAAGTGTAAAGCAGTGCACTAATCACTCGCAATCTATCCTGACATGACCTCCGTTATGGCTTGCATTTATGGCGAGTGAAATAGTAAATGTAAAACGGCCTTAAAGGACTTTTACAAAATGTGGACATTCTCCCTTGGCCCTCAAGATCTCCGGATTTTTCTTCTGTAGAGCACATGAGACTCTTTGTTTAAAGCATGGACTTGCGGCGTTGTGAGACACCTTTTATAGAAATTTAAATGAAGAAAATTCGAGTTCTCTTGAATAACTTATTTATTTCGTCTAATTAATCCCCAAAAGTGCCGTTTACGTAACTCTAATACTTTTGGAAATTGCCGAATACAATTTAGTATTTGTACAGTGGCGTACCCAGGATTAAGGTTTGGGGGGGGGGGGGGGGGGAAAGGTTTTTTTGAAAATTCCATTAGATGTAGGACTTTTTTAAAACTACAATGTTTCGAAGATCACTTTCCAAAATACCAAAATTCAGGACCGTCAGTGCTTTAATAAAGGTTTTCTTCTCGTTCTTTCTTTTTCTGTCTTTATTTTTGGGTATGAGGAAGGCTTCAGCCTCCTTAGCTAGGGTGACCAGACGTCCTGATTTTGGCGGGACAGTCCCGATTTTTAACAATTTGTCCCGCGTCCCGCGGCATTTTAAAAAAGTCCCGATTTTTTTTTTGGTTATGGAATTCCTTTTTTTGTTTGATTGTCGAATTGGAGATTCCTTTTTTTTTTTTGGTTGTTGAACCTGGAGATTCCGTTTTTTTTTCTTTCCGGTTTCCCCCCCCCCCCCGGTCAATGGTGTCCCGCTTTGCCAATATCAAAATCTGGTCACCCTACCTTAGCCCCACCCCAATCGGTGCGCCACTGCATACGTATATTTTGTTGGGTTTGCTGTTAATAAAATTTTAGATTCTATTAACATAAATTACGGAGCAATTTAATTATTAATAAAACATGTGTAAAGCAAAAAAATATTTAAACTGTTTTTTTCATATTTTAAACGTTTAAAGGATCTGCCATCGAAATAGGCCTAACACATTAGATTGTAATAAAGATGAAGTAAAACTTCTACGTCCATAACTTGTTCAGTTTTCAACTTTCAAAAACACGACAACTGTAATAAATTACTGAGTGTTAGAATTATTTGAAAATGTAAACATAGGCAGATTAGAATTTAATAACTCGATGACCGCTAATTCATTAGCCTTATTGCAAGGGACACAATTCTCACTTTTCACAGTTTTCTCTTCATTGAAAATATCCTGTAGTATGGGACGAAACGGCGTCTGGCGTTTCTTAAATTACATTTTTTAAATTACGTCTATTTTATGCTAGTGTGTTGGCCTTTTGAGTGACTGTTTTGAATCTACGTGCGCACATAAAAAAATTTAATATGTTTTTAGCTTTGGATTTTTTATTAGATAAACGTACCTCTCTCTTTGTAAGTGTACTTATGAAATCTTGCACCCCAGTTGGGCACCAGAAGAGGAGAGAATGACAATGTTAAATTGAAATCCTGTTTGAATCATAACTCTTCAAAACTTTTAATCAATTACATCTGTTCTATTTGCAGACATGACAATCTACGTCAATTTCAACAATAAAAAGACTCAACTCATGACAATACAAATTATTTTATCATTATTTAACTGGAAAATAAAGCTTTATTCTTTAAGTAGGCTTTCCCTTTCTGCATTCGTTTGTTATGTAATACCATGTCATAGATCCAATTGAGTCACTGCCATCCCACTTAATGGCTTTGTTTTTAACTTTAAGATTCATAATTTCCTCCTTTTGTGTATTAAACTATCTTTAATTGATTTAACATTAGGAAATAATCAAGGATTACAGGATCCTTTGTTTATTTATGGAATTACTCATTTATTTCAAAAGTTCTTATTTTCTAGTATAGGCGGTAGCGCCATCTACATTTCTATTTGGATATCGCTTCAGCATTTGTATTCATTCTTGAGTGAGTGATGTTTTTGTTGCTGTGATTATTTACTTTTGATAACAATCAAAGAACATGGTTTTTATTGTATTTTTCATTTCAATAAATTAAAATCAAAAAAACAAATTTTTTTTTTTTTTTTTAAGAATCAATATCTCCACTTCAAATCGTTTAATTTAATTAAATTAAGAAGCTCGTAATATTTAATAATCACGTAAATATACAGGATTGTGGAAATAAAAAAAAAATTCCATTTATTTCAATAAATGGAATATTTGAAAGTAATTAACTTTTTAAAAATAAAATAGAAGTTTACAATTGAGATGATATTTTTCCTAAAACTTCAACTGAATTAAATACGAAATTTTAAGATAAATAATTAACTATATTCGATTCAGTGTGAATGTGGGCTAAATTCAAAAAAAAAAAAAAAAACAACAAAAAAGGGAGCGGTTAACAAATATTCAAATTTCTTTTTTTGCAACATCGTTTTCATCTAAGACAGAAGTGGTTTGTCAATCGACAATTTTTGTAGTACAGAATTTTTTTTTCTCTATTATCCACAGACAAATATTATTAATATTGATTATTATTATTATTCATTGTGCGTTATAATATAAAAATATTTCAGTTTGCTATAGCATTTGGGACGAAGATGTCACATTTCATTTTCATCGGTGCCGAGAATTTTTCCCTGCTTGCTTTCTCCTCTAACAGGGCCTCTGTAAAATGGGGAGAGCTTTTCTTTCTCGGGCTCATCAATTTTTAGTCCTAATTGACCATTGGAACTAAACGACAGAGTTAAACCTTTATTCTAAAAGACCAAATAGCTGTCTACCAGCTTTTTTTTTTAAAAAAAAAAATCAATAAAAGTTTTTCTTTTAATGAATTTCCTCAAAAATGGCAATACAAGACATGTTAACATTTTTTTTCATTTGAAAAAAAACACTGATTACCCAAAAATAGTGTTGTTGTTTTTTTTAAAACAGTATTTTGACATTCTCTTTAATAAAGGTCAAATTGGATTAGACATTTGTTATTCCTAGAGGAAGAATGAACTAGTTTTTCATAGGCCAACTGCTTCTCATTGATACCCATCTACAGTATTACATGACTTAATTAATGCTATTGCTAAATGAAAAATTGCTATTAATTAATTATTTGGGTCCACCTCTTCATTTTTAATGAAATTCTACTTAATGTTGGAGAAAATGATAAATAGAGAATATCAAATTTATTTGTCTCCAAATTGAATCTTGAGAAAATCAAACAATAGGCATTGTTGATGTCATCACTTGATTAATATTTAGGATAAATTTAATCCTAATTTAAATTCAAAGTTTTAAACAAAATTTATCGCAATAAAATATCCTGAATAAAAAAATCACGTAAACAAGGATCCTCATATTGTTGGGAAATCTTTATTAATAATCAAAATTAAGTTTTTTGTCGCAAAGATTTTTGCCATCACCTAATGTAAAATTGTTGAAATTATTACCTAATTGTTGTCTAATTGTTCAAACACTAATTGTCCATCTTGCTTGTGTATTTTATTATCTTCTCTCATACACAAGCAAGATGGACCGGTAAACGTTTTTGATATGACCGATCTTCTCTCCCAAAAGACAGTTCCCTAATGACACTGGTCCATGGGTAATCATCTCCATTAATATGCTTAATATATACTTTAGTTTATGTAAATTTAAATTTTATATTTCGGATTCCATAAATTATTTCTTTACTACTGTGTAACAGTAATTTTTACGACTTTTTTCAGAACTAAACAGTTTAGTATTAAGAATTTACTAGAACTGATATAAATGTTGTTTCCTAGATTAATACAGATAAGTTTCTTGTTTGATTTATAGATGAATGTTTCTTAATCTTTTATTTGAATGACATTTGTCTTCGCTTGACCTTGTAGAAGTGTGGAAGGAGCATTTAGGGCACTTGCGTAATGGAGACACTTTCATTGCAATTGCTCTTTTTTTTTATGGGTCTAATTTTTTTTCTTATCTTTACTGACAAGGAAAGGGTGGAGTGAAATTCTCTAGAAATGGAGACTTCAAGTGAATCACATTCCACTTTGAACCACTATCACTGTCTTCATTATAGCAAAAACCCTTCGTGATTAGTTTTGCTTCAGTAATTCTACTACCGTTCAGTTAGGCGCTTTCCTGAGTCTGAAAATAGTCTTTCAATGGCCAAAATTGTTATTCAAGTCATTTAAGGATTAATTAATTTCAAGTTACAAATAAAAGATTGTGCGTCTACGCAACAAACTGAAGGTGAAAGGCCGCAATTAGTCTGGTGACATAACAAAAAGTAAGAAATGAAAAAACAAAAAGGGAAAAAAACAATTAAAGAAATGTCGAGCTTTGTAAAATGTACATGATTCAATCTTTTAATTCTCTTATAAATTACCCTATAAACTTTAAATGTTTAATTTCCTGAAAGTAGTTTGAAGTTCGCAACTTATCTGAATGCTTTGAAGTAATGTTAAATAACAGAATATCGAAAGCCGATACTTTGTAGTCAGTAGCTTCGTGGCTTTGATTTGCCGGATCTCGCGTCGTCTCGTTTTGCTAACGTCCTTCACGTTCCTGTAGAACAGTGGCGTGATTGAGATACTACGTCAGAAGATATGAGCCATTATATCCTGCCAGTGAAACTGGAACCGGAGGCAAACACGTTTCGGAAACAAATACTTTTCATTGGCCGCTCAAGGTGCCACACCTCCGTCTTCTTTCTTTCATTTTTTAATGACGATTCGCCTTGGAACATATGATAATGACTCAGCTTATCGGCGCCATGAAACCTACTTCTCAGTCGGTTGGCGAAAACAAAATATTCCTGGAACGATTTTGAGCTAAAAATTGCCATCTTTCATGATGGAATTTACCAAATGATCGACAGCGTAATTCTCTTTAGTCATATGACAGCTATTGAAAATAAAATGAATGATGTGCTTATGACGTAACTTCCTGAAATTGATATTCCGGATATGAAATAATACATATTGTAGTTAGTTTCATAAAGAATATCATTACAGCATATTCATTAAACATAATTTGAAAACTAAGATAAATAAAAAAAGGGTATTTTGAGAAGCACTTAATTTGATTAGTATGTCCTGATTACATTAAACAATCATAAACATTTTAGTGTCAATATAAACATTTTAACTGTCCATATAAATGACGTATTCTTTGCTGTTGCACTAATAGAATTTGATCTTATTATTTATTGCAACATACAATTTAATTCGTAACTGATAAAAAAAAAGGACTGTATAACTTTTTAATAATGCACTTTCTACTTTAAAACGTACTTTTGTAGAAATCTAATTCTGTCAACCACATCTTAACTTGAACTGCATTTTTCCCCCTCCCGCCTTTTTGCCGTTTCTTTAGTTAGCAAATTGACGAAAGGGTTTCTGTGCCAAGTTCTTCCGTATCATTGTGACCACGAATGAGCTCAACTAGGTCTATTCGGATTTTTTTTTTTTCTTTCCCTGTGAAAGGACAAATTCTTGAGACTCTGCCATGTAAAGAAGGGGGTGTGCCGGTTACGTAGCTGTCACTGATTGGCGAATCGGGTAGGAAGCGTTCAAGTGCATGATTTATTGTGCAAGATTTTATATTATTATTATTATTTTTAAAAGAGAATTTAAAAATAATCCTAAGACCGAAAGTGTCAACTTGGCATAGCCCCGAGATATAAAAACCTGTTTTAGGAGGCTGTTATTAGTTCAAGAACTAGACACAATTTACATTTGTTGTCATTATGTAATTTACCATGTGATGTGATTTTACAAGCGGGTGGGTTCCTTTAAGTTTTCATATACAGGAAACGGTAAAAAAAGGAAAATGCAATTTAAAAAATAACATTTTGAGGAAAAATAATACTTTATTTATCCGGTGCAAAGGTAATATTTTGGCCTCTTTGAATGCAAATTAAACTTCAAAGTTTTTTAACCTTAAATAAATCCAGCATGAACATTCAAGAAACAAAAATTTTTAATGATGTGTCTTTATTATCACTTATTTTTCCAATTGTGAAATACCATATATATTTGAAATTGATGTAAATAATTTCTCTAAAATCTGTTCAGTAGTTAAACAATGACTGTTTATATTTTTTGACGAATCAATATTTATTTAATGCAGAGGTTCTCAACCGGGGTCTACAGGATCTCTTTGAATCACACTTATTTTAAAGTGGTTTATTATGAATTATTTACTAGTGTGTAGAATATATATTATTTACCACTGTAGAATAATTTATTTGCATTAAATTAGTTTTCATTCAAAATAAATAAAGCATAATCATTTACTATTTTGTTGATTATTAATATATTCCCTTTACTTTTTAGCTATGAGGGGGTCCACCAAAAAAAAAAAAAGAAGGGAAAAGGGGTCCATAGGTAAAAAAAAGGTTGAGAAACCCTGATTTAATTGTTTTGAAGTTGTAAGAATTTAAACTTCGTGTTTCCCAAGAATTTAGATAGAAACTAAAAACTCTCAAAATAATTAGATAAATTTTATCTTCGATATCTCTAAGATCACTTTGATTCAAGAGAAATTTATAATTGTAGCTCATTATATTACTTAATATGTACTAAACATTAAATAAAGTCAGATTGACTTAGAGACAAATTTCTCACTTCTGCCTTCAGCATGTGAGGATTTTCGAATAATTTGACGATGTTGTCTCAATTTTAAATTTATCATTTAAACTTCATAGAAACTACTGCTGTTGTTGGCTTTTTTTTTTTTTTTTTTAATTTTTATTTATTTATTTATTTATTTTCGTATTTATTTTTTTGCAAAAAGATACTGTTTCTAAATAATTCCTAGTTCTCATTTTCTTTTTAATCTAAATCTGCAAGATTATCAAATTATTCTTCTTATGAATGCTCATCATTGATTTTTTTTATTATTATTTATTTATCTTATTTTGTAATCTTACAAAATAACCTTCTTTTACTTACTAAGTAATTCATTTTAACGAAATTTGAATTTAAAAATCATTTTTGATTATAGGCCTCCCAATGTGCTACCAGGGCTGTTGCCAAGGTTCGTTTAACTGGCTGTCCAACCGGAAAAAACGATAGAAAACAACGGGATTTTCTGTACACGTCCATGTTGTAGATGTAGTTGAGCCCTTTCTGCTTCCACGTGTTACGTATCTAAAGTCACTAATTCAATCACATCAGTTGGAAAAGGAGGGGTAGGGGATTGTGATGCCTTTACAGAAGGAGGAGTAATCAAAATGTGGTCCCACAACAATATCAAGGGTCAAAACTTCTACTTAAAATAATCTATCTCAACTAAAAGCCATCACATTGTTCTCCCGTCATTGTTGACGGGGCGTATACGCTCAATCGTTATTAAAATAAAAGTCTACCGTTCAAAATCAGATGGACTATGACTTTCTTTAGTGAATAGACGTTTGCTATTTTATAATTTATTTTAAAAAGTTTTAAAAATTAAAACTACGGTATTTCGAAGTTTTTCGGTTGAAAAAATCGGTGGCATCATCAAAGATTTTGAGGTAATATTACAGTGTATCTAAATAGTCGTATCTTTTTAAGAAAAAAATAAAACTCAAAACTTGCAATTACCACTTTTTAATAATAATAAAAAAAAATATTTTCGATTTTTTAAAAAAATAAAATTGCATTTTCAACTTGTATTTTATAGCCAATCATTTTCAA
This sequence comes from Thereuonema tuberculata, assembly GCA_023159025.1. Lineage (NCBI taxonomy): Eukaryota > Metazoa > Arthropoda > Chilopoda > Scutigeromorpha > Scutigeridae > Thereuonema > Thereuonema tuberculata. Next base: position 86,603,373 of record JAFIDM010009631.1, on the reverse strand, counting down.
TAATAATAATATTTTAGTCTTGAGTTTGTAGCTGATCAAAATCTTTTAAGCAAACAAATAAGTAAATTTAGATCGATTTTCAATTTGAGAATATCGAAAAGGTTATTGCAATAGTATCTCATAAATCATTAATCTATGGGGAAAAAATAATAACAGCTGAATAGTTTTGTCCTGTACACCTGTTTTCCGATCGAATGATTTCAAAAAGCAATGAAATGACTCCATTCACAATCTACTTTCATTTGAAGAAAAAAAAAAAAAAAAAAACGACAATGGAATGTTATCGAAATAGAAACTTATTAAACTAATTACATGTAAATAAGTGACAATACAAAAAGCGCCATAGCTAGTAGAGAAAAAGACACTGCCAAAGCTTCTACATCCTAATCTTATGATTCAGTAGGTCCAGAGTGTTTTTGGTATGAAGATAAATAAATTGCTTTGGCTTGTGTTCACTGTTTGCTCCTTGAATACTACGCTGAATCACTTAAACTTGAAAACTGTGTTGTAAATATTAGATGTTAGATCTATTTGTCAAAAAACTATTTATTTTTGATTATAATAAGCAAAACTAAAAAAAAAATCAAAAAAAAAAAATCTTTAGATATTTACGTCATTACTTTTAAAATTCGAAGACTTAAAAAAAAATAGGATCGTTTCATTTTTATTCTATGTAGTAAGTTATGTTTATTGATTAAAACGTAAGTTGAACTCTAAATAATACCAATTATAATTAGCCTTTCAAAACTCACCGATGCTCTGCAGTATTACAATATTTCTATTTTGCAAAGTTGCTCGTGAATTCTGTAAATAAGTATAATGTTCAAATATATATATATTTAATATGTTAATTACATATAAGATTGAAATAATTGCTTCTGTGATGTAATGAAGAGATTTTGTAATTTTATTGTTATTTTTTTCTCAAATATTTAAAAATATTAAATGGAAGCTTTTGAAAGATGTTTTATTTTTGGTTAGATATTTGCCTGTGAATTATTGAGTCTATTCCCTTAATACAAATTAGATAAGGAGCGAAAATAAAGAAATCACAATTACATATGATGTGTAATTTACTGTTTTATATATATATATATCGTTGTATATATATATAAACAACCTCTTTCTTCTTTTGAGCATATACTGCAGTTAATTCATTTGGGGATAAAACATAAAAGCGCTTTTTAAATAAGTTTTATAATAATTATATTCAATGTTGCTTATTTTCGATAACAATATTTTTCTTTCTACGATTAAAATCATTGACCTCCAGATGGTACTTCATCAGAAACTTCATTAAGTGAACCTAAAGTTTTTTTCGAAAACTAACTTTTTTATCCATTTTTTTTTCTTAATTGCTACCCAATCCTGTTTCTCTACTGTAAAGTATTTTTGAAAATTCAAATCCCCTAATTCAAATTTCCCCTTCAAATTTCAAATAGACTACTAAATTCAGCTTCAAAATAAATTCCTCCAAAACTTATTAAGTACTCTAACTTTTTTCAGTCTTTGGCAATGGGCATTTACGACTATGTTTTTAATATTTTTTTTAGTTAAAATATTATTCGTTTTCCATAAAAACAAAGTCGTAAATGTCTATTGCCGAAGTCTGAAAAACTATGAAACAAACAAACAAAACTATCTAACTAAGAACATAGAAAGCTTTGTTAACACAATTACCTCAATTCCATTAGAATTCAAATCTTTGTAGGCAGATGCCTTGAAGTTTTGCTTACAATTATCTTACAATTGCTTACTTATATCTGTTTTAAACATTTCGAAATAATTTCAAGCTTTCTTATCTACAAACAGATTAAACACTACTAATGGAAGAAAAATGAATAAATAAATCTCACTCACTGTCTAATTATTCATTAATTTGGTTAACACGTAATTATTCTTTATATTTCACTTACACAGCTATTTTTTGAGTAACTTTTCAGTGCTTTTCTAGTTTCCCTCCCTTTGGTGAGCCGCAAGGCAGACCAACAATTTTGAAACAATTCAACCAACGTTGGTTGAAAGGAACCTCAGCGGGAGAACTTGTATTGGACCTACAGTGCGGTGAAATGGGAACTTGTTCTATTGATACCTTGTCAAGATGTGTAAGATATATCTCTGACTAAACAATTTTGAACGCGACTTTTCATTTAAATTGCAATAAAGGAAATTCCTTACAATTAACAATTCTACATTTTCTATTTAAAAATATACGGGGAGGGGAGCGTAATTGATACAACAGAATAATTTTAAATTTGACGTAATGAATTATCAGAAAACCAGCACTGTAATCCTCTATAATTTATTTAATCATTTAATTTTCATCTAAGTTTAATGTATTCTACTTAATGTCTCATAAAACTGTAAGTTTCTTCAGTAAAGTTATTGAAAGAATATTTTCCTGCCATTTATTGCCATCAGGAAAGATCTGTTAAGTAGATACCTTTGGAATTGCTTTGTGATGAGACCGCTTTCAGCTGAAGAAGGAAGGTAGCCAATATCTCAAAGAAGTTTTCGTCGAAGTGACAATTATTTTGATTTATAGGGTCGTCCCTGGGACCATTATCAGGACTTGTCGACATCACCTACCCTTGGAATTACATGGCTTCTGTACCTCCCCTTAGAAAAGTGATCAAACAGTTAAAATTCCGAACGGAGACCATTTTTATAATGATTTTACACAGAAATCTATTAAGCAGTTGTCTTAGAAAAGTAATGGATTTTATTATGAATGTTTGTTGGATTTGTTCAGTATTGTCTTGTTCTTTTGAAGTGTGACTGGAGTGGTTATGATCCCCTCTTGTAAATAGCAGACACCTTAATTACAACCCTAAAACCATAGAAGGTGATGGAGTACCTTTAACAATGACACCCTCTTCGAGGACCCTTTGGCATTAATTCGTCGAGACAAATCTTCGTTGTGGTTCTGTCCTTCAAGCAATGACTTGCTTATTTCAAAGTGCTACAAGAATTTGATTTACATTTAGAATTTTTTTTTCTTTTTTTTTTTTTTTAGAATTCACGTTACTAATGTGTTTTATGAATTTTAATAAATTCTTTATCAATAAATACATTATGTAATTTTAGCACTTGTAAAGCTTTCTTTATCATTATTCGATTTGTAAGAAATAAAATTAAGCAGTTTGAAAACCTAAGTCAATTTCAATGCTACATATAAACCCTGGATAGAAAATAATGAAGCTTTTAAGAAGCTGTGTAAGCTGTGTAAGCAACATAACAGCATTTGTTATTTTAATAAAATTCTTATAGATGATACAGTAATACTAAGTTAGTCGATTTCATATATATATATAAAATATTCTTGTTGTTGACATTTTTAATTGTTTTAATATCAAAATAATGTAAGAGATCAAAATTTTATTAAGATTTCTTTCTTTTTAGTTTAGAGGCTTTGTCATTTCCTTACTATCTTGAAACAAAACAGATACAACTATTTCCGAAACAAATTCAACGAAATTGAGGGTGTTCGAATTTTTCCTCCCCATTCACCTGTCGTAAGATGCTTTTGCCTGAAGCGCCGTCTATTGGCTGAGGAGAGAAAATTGCCAGGTGAATCCCTCACCTGAATGGGGAGGCGATGAAATATTGACCACGACAACGCCCCCTATCGGCGGAGTGGCCTCCATAAAAACTCCGAGATCACGTGTTTGGACCCCCAAAATCAAATAGAGAATGGCCACTGTTATGATAACCCCCAGGGGAAACTGAGAAGTCAATTCACCCCCTCCGCTGACTTTACCCACATATTTTAACAAATAACCTGTTTCGGTCCAAGTAATGCTATCATCACACAAAGGTTACAATGCAACCAAGTTGTGGGTTTAATTTACTGACCTTTGGTGGGGAAACACCGAGGGGAGGAGGCCTATTTATACTATTCATGTAGCGAAAAACTATCCCATAAATGAATTCACGACTCGTCGCCATTATTAAATCTAGATTCCTAACAAAATGATGAAATAATCGTATGAGGATGATTCATATGATGTTGATTAATCAGTGAACGGATATTTGTCAAAGGCGTTGCTTATTTAGGACAGGAATTTTGTTTTGTCATAAATAAATGCTGTAATTTATTAATATTTTCTTTTACAGTGTTGCATTTCGTTCCGTCACTTAGTTTGTGCAGCACTTTTGTCACCTATACTTTGACTTAGGATATTATCACTGTAACTTTCGGTAGTGAATTAATTAAGATATCTCATTGTAATAATAAAGCTACTGAAGAAGGATTGAAATGTTGTTTTTTCTTTTTGTCAACACGTCAATGAAGTCATTTTATTTCATCGAAATGATGAACGAAGCTTTCACATATAGGCTATGAAGTAATCATAAGGAAAAAAAAAAAGCTCATTATAAACTTCAATTTCAAATTATCATCTTTTATTTATTAACTTCGAAGTCAAATTAGAAATTATTTTACTTCTGTAATTTAATATCTTTAATACAGCCAGAGATATTTGAAGATAAAAATCTTTGTAGTTATAAGTTGCAGAAATTTAAAATTGAAAAGCAATTAAAGGACTTCCATGCCTCAGTGATATTTAGTTATAAAATATACTGATTGTAAAAAAAAAAAAATATATTCCCATCCTTTCTTTTATCTCTTTCGAGACGTTAATAATGCCTTTTGCTGGAATAGGCGTGTACTAGGGTTCCAATTCTTAGTGGCTGCCTTTTAACAAGTAGACACTTAGTTTTTTTTTGGAGGGGATGAGAGCACTGGACTTTCTAATTTCTTGTCCTATTTTTACATTTAATGACTGACATTCCGAATTTGAACCGATTTCCCTCCCTTCTCCAGAGGATTTTTTTTTTTATAGGGCAATATAATGGGACACCAGAATAAAATAAAGTGTACGTCGTAAATAGTTAAAAAAA
>JAFIDM010009631.1:86547791-86590648 GCA_023159025.1 Thereuonema tuberculata | reverse complement strand
TTTGGTTCTGGACCCGCCATATTGTCTTAGCTGGGGAAACCCATGGTTTGAAACTTTTTCGAGATAATAATAATAATAATAATAATAAAAACTTGTCAGAATGAAAGCAAAATAACTAATACTATTCGTCGTGTACAATTCTCCTTCTAATTCTTTAAGTATTGTTCATTCATTGTTATGAGAAGATTTAGAAGCTAATGCATTGGTATTGCATCAGGTGGGGCCAAGGGTAAATTCAGCTGTGCTCAGAGTTAGACACAAGGACTCAGTGATAAATGATTTGAGTCTCTCAGCGATGGAGTCAATGGCTCTGCCTCACAAATGGCGACTTCAAGAATTGATGAGTCAATTACGTTTGCGAAGTATAATACTTTGCTGATTGTCATTATTTTTTATTGTTAGTATTTGCTAATTATTACTTTTATCTAAGTTTATGCTTACAACATAAATTACATCTTAGAGGCGGCTGACAAGTGCAAATCATAATTCTCCTTTATCGTTGTTGTTCATTTTTAATGTTCAATTTAAACGCTATAATCCACGCTTATATATTGCTTTAATAAAATTGCGAATATTTCTCATTATTTATATTCATTGATTTTATTATTGACTTATTATATTTTATTTTATAAAAAAAAAATATATAAATAAATAGCATGACATTGCCAAAATAATCTGCTATCTTATTATTTCAATCAAACCGAATGCAAATACGATGACAAAAAAAAAAACCAAAAGGTAATAAAATAGAGAATGTCTTGAATAATTGGTCTGTGCCTGCAGGTGTCACATTTGCTTGTAGGCCGATTTTTAATATCCTTGCATACAAATAATCCACAGCCAAATGAATCATGTGGTTATCATTTGACCTATAATATTATTATTATTAAGAAGAAGCTAAACCATCAATACATATTACCATTTAAACTTGCATAATCACAATAACTTAGAAACTACACTTATAAAATAGGAAGCTTGAACTTTAATGGCATAAGTATGTCAATCAAAGTAACTTCTTTATTATTAAAGGCTCAAAATTCCCCCCCCCCCATCTCCGCGGAATTTAATGATGGTAAAAAATAGTTGTAAACAGAGCATACTTACAGTAAAGGCTATCAGTGAAGAAGGGCCAGAAACTAGATATATTTTATACATTCTACCAGGATCTGAAATAGATACTGAGATGGTTTTCCAGGTGCCATCCTCAAATGCTTCAAACCTGAAGGGAAAGAAGACGAATCAGACAAACCCAGGAAAGGAAGTAAACATCCATGCCAGTAACGGGATTCGAACCCAGGTTCAGACAGGCGGCTGCCGGACAGGTTAAATGCTATACTTAACCTTAATTTAGTCAAAATATGTGTATTTTTTGGATAAAAATTATAATTTCAGAATACAAAACTGGCAAAGTTTACTATTCATAAATCATTTCTCCAAATGGTTCTTGGTATCTAAAAATATTCGTCCAATTAATTTACTGTTATTGCTTTTTGCTTATTCAGCGCCATATCCAAATACTTTCTGTTTTATATTGACATTTCACTTTTACTATGTAACCTCTTTCAATGTCAGGCTGTTACGCATTCAAAAAAGAAAAAGAAAAGTAGCAAAATCAAAATGGTTATTTATAAAAACGGTAATTAAAAAAATATATTGTAAGGCTGAAAACTTATATTTAAAAATATAAATCTAATTCGGCTAATTCTTACAATTACAATCTCATATTCTGGGTAGCGGCTGGACCATGTAAATAATAGAAAACGTTGAAAGCTTTTGAAGTCATTGATTCAAAATGGCTAATCTCACATCGGTCTAGGATCATAAGCACTTTGCATAAAGCCTAACAAGTATGACATTTGCCACAAGTAAATCAGAAGCAATAGTGTTTCCTTCTAATTGGTCCTAGGACTGCAACAAATGTTTTTGCTTCATCAAAAACATCGATTCATCTAATTAACTTTTTTCTTTTTTTAATTTTTAATGGGCATTTAATTTTAGAAATAAAAATATCTACTAAGCATATACAAGAAAAGGTAATTGTGTTTAAGAGGACTAAAAAAATAAAGAAACAAGAAGTCAATCGGTGAAGTTGTCATTCCAGTTTTTGTTTTAATGATCACGCATTCACTATTGGCAATTTCTGAAATAAGGTGTAGGACAAAAGGTCACTCACATTACCTTTACATATTTAACTTTATTAAACTGTGGACGTTATATTACACTATCTGATGTATGAGAAATACAAGAAGAACAAATTATTTCCTATGTTCAATGTCGTTTCTAAAACGCGCAAGCACCTTTCGTGCAATTGACGTCAGTAAGCTTATCGTCAGTGTTGTTAAACGCGATTGGTGTTGGCTCTGTGACCATTGGTAATGCACATTGTTAGTCACTGGCTTGATGTCATCTCGGCAAAAACTTCGTTACTGCACGCGTAGTTTAACGTAAGTTCAAGTAGGCCGTGAGTTTCAATTTACGTTTATGTGAGTCTGAACTGAAAGGAACGATAAATTATTCAGTTTTCTTCAGCGGAGGAACAACAATTCGGCGTCTTGTTGTCTTTTTTCTGCTCAATAGAATATATGTATTCCAAATTCCCTGTACAAAGTTTAAAGGTAGGTTCTACTTAGTAAGACAAACAAAAATGTTCAAATAAACATGGGTCCGGAAATGAATAGTTTTCGCGAAAAACATAGTTATCATTATTTAACGTATGGTTGTTTGTTTGCACAGTATGATACAATAAAACGTATTTCAAAATATTCATAAATTAAAACACAGGTATATAAAACAGAGAAAGAATGGTTTAATAAACGGTATTGAAAAAACAATAACAAAACAAAAACAAAACAAAACAAAACAATTAATTGGGTCCGGAAATGACCAACCATATATCGAATAATGAAAACTATGATTTTAGCGAAAAATATTCATTGTTTTTGTTCTTTTTTTTCAACTCCAATATTAAATCACTCTTTCCCTATTTTGTGTATCTGTGTTTTAATTTATGAATATTTTGAAGTACGTTTTATCGCATCATACTGCGCCAACAAAAGTAATAAAAAACAAAACAACAACCATACAATGAATAATGAAAACTATTTTTTCGCGAAAACTATTCATTTCGGGGCCTATGCTTATTTGAACGTTTTTCTTTATCTTACTGAGTAGAACCTATCTTTAAAGTTTGTACAGGGAATTTTGAATCACCCTGTGTTTATATATACTATATTTTTTTTTTTGATTGAAGATCAACGAGTGTTACCAGTAAATTACAGTAAATATGTTTAAGAAATTTATACTGTATATATGCTTATATATGGGGTTTTATTAAAAAGCAAGAAAACAAACACATCTTAAAACTCATTTTTGACATATACATTAGCTGTATGTTAACTAGAGAAACATACAAAAGTTTAAAGCATATTTAGAAAGATAAAATTAAAACTAAATGAATAGTTCAGATTTTTAAAAAAGAAGATCCATCAGCAAAAAAAATCAAGAATAATGATCAAATATTGTTGGTTATTTGTTTTCTAAAGATCTGAATATCTTAATTTTCAATGACTAGTTTTAATTTTATCATCATATGTAGATTTTAAACTTATATATATTTCTAGTTGAAGTTATATTAACTTCAAGAAACCCAAGAGACTAAAAACTGGGTAGATGAGGGTTGTCTCCTAATCAACTGTGACAACGTTTTCATTCTATAGTTATGAAATAAAATATCGAAGGGCATCTTATTTCTATTTTTTAATTTATTAATGAGCTGTTAATTTTGTAACATTATGCTAATTTATTAAAATGAAAGAAAAACAAAAACGCGATTGATCAGTTGATGGTCGGTTATTGTAGGGGCAACTCTGTTGCTGACCTTCTACTCAAATCGCTGTGTTTCCAGTAGTAAAAATTGTGCGTCCTTATTGAGACGGTGTCTGGCGTGATTCATCTACCTGCTGATCCCTTTTATGCAACTGGATTTCACCGCTCTAACAAAAAGATTAGATTTCACATCAGGGAATTCGATTCTTGAAACCTTAAAGAAAAATGAAACATTAGTAATAAAATAATAGCCAATCAGACACATCGACAAGAAAGTGCTTTTTCTTCCACTTACAACTCAAAATTCCATCATCTCAAGCAACGTCTCACGAATTCTTTCATTTTTGTAATTAACTAGGCCATCTCCCGTGTACATGCGCTTGTTTTTCTATATCACATAGATTTGGTTAAGTAAGAATATTATATTTAAAATATTGCAACGTTTCGGCAATTATAGTTTTAATTGTCATTTTCGAATTACAAATAAACAGACGGATCGGAAATAAATAAACAATCGTGAGATTCAAAAAACAGGTTGAATACATTCATTATTTAATGGGGCGAATGGGAAGGACACATAAGTAAAAAAAAAAAAAAAATAAAGTGAGTTGTAGTACCGGTGGCCTAATGTATAAGACGTCTGACTTCGGATCAGAAGGTTGCAGGTTCGTTTCCCGTCGTTTCATTGAAAAATTACTTATATTTTCCATTCTCACAGGAAATTGCGCCGGACAGAGAAATAAAAGATTTTAGTAATGTAGAATGTTGAGATCTAAAGCATATTCTCATCATTAGACTGTAAATTTGATAGTCTATAACTCTCCTAGTACAAACGCCCCGTCAACAATGACGGGATAACAATGTGACGGCTTTTAGTTGAGATAGAGTATTTGCTCGTCATTTGTAATTTCTTCATTCATATCGAGAAATGTCTCTAACGACTCTACAGTTCGTCGCTGAGGGTGAGCTTCTGCATCTAATGCTCTGACCTGCGCTTGTAGTAGGCGAAAAAAAAATGAAAATTGAAATTTTAATCTAGTAGGCTAAAATTAGTGAGTTGTGTGTGTGTGTATGTGTTTTTTTTTCTCTGGCTCTTCTCTCATTGCGTCACACACACAGTACCGTAGAGGATTGGGGGCCCCGGGGCAACAAGTGATTATGGTTTCGTAAAAAAAAAATCCCCCTTCGTTCGGGGGCCCCCTTTGCTCGGGGGCCCCGGAGCACTGCCCCGGCTGCCCCGGTGGTAGCTATGGCCCTGCACACACACACACAGAGGAAGTGATAAAGAGATATGTAACAACAATAATTTAAATGTAGTCCCAGTTGCTTAATGGATAAGCGTCTCACTTCGGATCAGAAGGTTGCAGGTTCGATTCCTGTCGCGGACGTTTCATTATAGAAATTATTCCTATGTTCAATGGGAAATAAAAATTATTTTTCAAACACAGAGGAAGTGCGTTAGACACAGACAGATCTGGGAAACTACATAAGAGATAAAGTATCAGGAATTGCTAAAGATACATTCAAAATAGCTTACCCAGGCAACCAACTTATTTTAAACTATCTTTATAACTATTATGAAAATAGCTCTTGAAAATATTAATTCTACATCCATGTCAGACTTGTGTTGATTATTGTAGAAGGCTAACAATGATATTAAGTATGTTTTATTTCAATTAGTCTCATCAGCAATGAAGAGATCTAATAGAATTTCATTGTTATAATGATGTAATGGAGTTAAAAAAAATCATCAATATCATTGTTCCTATCTAATATTTGACGGAAATTTGAGACAATATTGACTCCAAAGGTAAAGCAACAGAATCAAATCGTTTTCCGCATTTTTACTAGATGTGGAGAACAATTTGATTGTGTTGCTTTAAAATAATTTTCTTTATTAACTCTACTAATACAATAGAACATAAATTAATAATTCAATAACAATTTTGAATGAATGTCAATTACGAAACTTTGTAATATAGTGAATCGTAGAGAAAAAAATTCGGACTTTGTAAATTCATGGTTTAATTTACAAATTTTACTTTCTTAAAACTCAATGGATTTACAAAATAAAAATTTGTCAACGAATCTAAGTAGAATTACAGTTATGCGCAAATGCCTAATCTCAGAAATGATCCAGTCTAATAAAATGCCATTTGAAACACATAAAGTTAAACTTCAACTCATTCCGCCGATTTCTCATAAATACGTTATTCAACTTTACGTGAACATTGGGAAATGAATGTTTTTTTCTCTTATATCCATATTCTACTTATCCCACCTTGATAAAGCCTTTACTAAAAACAAACAAAAGATACAGTATTAAGTAATGAATCACCATTCTTACGTAGAACCAAGGAAAAACTATTTCATATCCAAATTGTTTCTATTTCATCTCAAATGAAAACATTTGGAGTTTTATAAACCAGAAGCAATTTTTCTTTCTTGAGAAAAATCACGAATGAAGTTATTAATGAAGATATTCCCTCAAATTATTTAAAATGATAAAAAAAAGGAAAAAGAATACCCCGATATTCTTTCTAATATTTAACAATGAATTTTGCTAATTATGTTTGATTTTTTTTTTTTTTTTATAATCACTTTCAAATCTGAATGAAGTAATTCAAAGACAAATTGTGAGAAATTTTACAGTGTCATTTAGATAATTAGAAAACTTAAAAATGTAATGTTTCAAAATTAAGTAATATATAAATAAATAATTAGTCAATGTATTTATTTTGAATTTGGTATTTATTTTTTCTTCTGTGTACTTTTGTACGTTTTGGTTTCGAGTGTTATTTTAGTTGAACTGAATTGAATTCAATGAGAATCTTTTTTCATCCTGGTTATTTGATGCTTTTCCTGTTCCTTTTGAATCATAATTCGCTTAATTTCAGTTCTTATATAAGATTGTCAAACTTTAATCTGAATAATGTAATTTTAATTTTCATTTTGATAAAAAATTTTTATTAAAATTATATTACTATTTTTACATTTTTACTATTAATGGAAGCTTATATGGGGTTTTTAGCTTTCTTTTTAGAATTCTATTCAAGGAACAGTTATTTAAAATAAGCTTCTGTTAAAATAAAAATTCCTTCTTAATCTATTTAACTGTAATTGTATTGAAAAATGAGAAGAAAATTAAGGAGGTTATTTATCATTTCTACTTTTAAACCTTTGCTTTCTTTCATCATCAAGAGGTCTTCCAACCAAAAAAAAAAAAAAAAAAAATCTGATCTCAAGGCGATTCCAATTTTTTCAAGCCGCCTGGTTAGTAAAAATTGGTCGGTTAGACTGGTAACGAGTAATTACCGATTACCAAGTCTATTACTAATGAATAACCTTCCTTGAACCAACGACCAATTAACAAAATTCCAGAGCGATCGAAATTATATAATAAATATTTTTTATTTTAATATTTTAATTCTTTTTGGTATGATTTTACGTCAGTATTACTTTTAGAAATGGGACTGTGGAGTGGCTGCTTATTATTCATTGATCCTCACTGGCCAGTTCTTTCTTGACATACAGGAATTATAAACACACACTTAGTCGGGTTAGTGATAGATCACAATATCAAGTCTCCAAAATCATAGTGCAACATTATCGTGACCATCAAGAAAGGCATAAAATAATACAGCATTTATTATATTTATTTATTTTTATATTCAGTACAAGACCATGGGTACACACCACTCGTACCGCGGTCTTTTCAAACCTTAGAAATCAAATGTAACATGCCATAGACGGCGGAAGGAGAGAAAGGAAGAAGAAAAAAACAAACACCAGAAAGAAATGAAATAACCAAGCTCAGACAGGCCTTAACCACAAGATAACAGTATTTAATAAAAAGGTGTTAATAAAAGATAAAACGAATACTACTAAAGTTAAAAAAAAATATTTATTCTATTACACTATGTAGCATTGAAATAAAGTGTGCTCTTTATATTCCGTTTCAAATTGAAAAACAACAACAAAGAAAATGTTAGAGATCCTATCCTCGTCATAGTATGAAAATATGTTTTCAAATTGTAAGGTTAGCATCTCACGAGACGATCTTTACCTAAATACGTCATTATTAATAGCTTACAATGCTTTGTTATTTGTTTATTCATTACAATTCCAAATGATTTATTCGAAATGATTTACAGATAGAAATAAGTGTTTCTTGAAGAAGTAAACAAGCAAAAATTACGTAAATAATTCACGTTTATGTCTAGTGTCGAATGAAGGAAGTAAATGCATCTAATAGAAAAAAAGATATAATAGAGATTATTCATTAAAATGAAAAAACGCAATTGATTTTTTACCATTAGATCATAAGGGAAGCTTCCAAATAAATTGCTTTTTTCTGTTTTAAATTAAAACATAATGTGTTCATTTTATTTAGTAATACAGAATTAACACTAAATGTACTGAATGTGCATTAGTGAATCAAGAAAAAGAGCGGAAAAAATAGAATTCACTCTCAATATTCGAATTCCGAAAAACTATTTTGTGTTTATTAGTAGACTATTCATCAATCAGAATAATATGAATAAAATATCCGTCAAAAACAATGAAATTTCTATTTAAGAACTGGAATTTCACCTAGTATTATAGAAAATTCTCCATATCTACACGTTAACTTTCAGAAATCCTTTATTCGTGATATTTCGCAAATTTTATTCAAATCTGCTTCTTCGGACGTTTCGATTCTGTGTATTAGAGAAGGAGTTTTTTAAACGTCCGAAGAAGCAGATTTGAATAAAATTTGCGAAATATCACGAATAAAGGATTTCTGAAAGTTAACGTGTAGATATGGAGAATTTTCTATAATGAAATTTCTAATTTGTTACATGGTGCTTCTTCTTCTTCTTTTTATTATTATTATTATTATTATTATTATTATTATTATTTTTTTTTTTTTTTTCTCGCCGGCTAAGATAATTTATACATCGTCAACTAAGTAATTTGATTAATAACTAAGGTCAAGAAAAATATATTCACTTTTATTTCTAAAAATACTAGAACCTGGTCTGGCGTCATACAATGAATTGACTCTATGAAAATGAGACCTCATAGTCTGCTGTTATCATTGGTTATGTTGCAGTCCTTCATTTAGTTCTTCGTTGTGATAATCTCATCCTGAACGGTCATCATTAAATTTTCAGTTTTTCAAAAAAAAAAATCATCATAAGTTCTTTGCAAAGATCATGGGGATCAGAGGCATGTTCAGGAAATTGCAATGGGAGGGGCTTCTGATGGTCCTAGGCGTTCAACCAACAAAAAAAAACAAAAACAAAACATTATGTCCTTTCTCCAGAAGGGAGGATGGTTTACAAACAAAACGATAGCTAACCTAAAAAAAAATAATCCAAACATCTGAATGTCTTCCTTTGTGGATCAATTAAATGTTACTTTTGCCCTTAGGTCCAACATGGATAAAAAATTGTTGATAAAAAATTTAACAGTAGTTGAATAGCAAATTATAAAAAAGCCACTGTTCTATTGATTCTTCTCATTCTTCTATCGCTTGTTAGGCTAGGAATTACAATATACAATTCTAATGTTTCAGTATATTTTAAATATTTGTCGAAAGTGTTTTCTACTCGATTAATATAATGACTATTCCAGGTTACTTCCGCTTCTATTTACTTTTAGAAATGTGTAATATAATATATTTATATTTAGAAAGAGAAAACCAGAGCTACGCACTTACTTAAGTTACGACTTGAACTAAAAAAAAATTTGTTCCCTTCAGATAGATGATATAAAAAAAAACCACTAACAAGTTTCTTTAAATGTGAGACTCAGACTATAAAATACATTTACCCAATTCTGACTTAAAAGAAAAAGAAAGGCGAATGGAATGACTACATATTAAGAAAACTTATCTTTTAATTAGGTCAATGAAAATAATATATTGGCAACGTTTTGTGAGAGACAAAACACGTAATCATAGCCGAATTATCTAGAGTATTATTATCAGTGTAATTTTAAAAATAATTTAATAATTTTTCATTTTATTATTGAAGATTCTGAAAATATATGATTTTAATAATTCTACTTTGTTTGCCATCATTTATCTTTCCCTGAACAACTTTAAATATTGAGTTTTCCATTTTATTTGTGAAAAGTAGATTTTAAATTTATTATTGTCAACAAGATTTGAATTCTTAATCATTCAGTGTGAACTAACTTTTTTGTTTGTTAGTTTCTTAACATTAATTGGGGAGGGGAGGAAACCAGAAAAATGTTAATGAACTGAGCTTCCGATGTATAGAGTATTTTTCTGTTTATTAAAATTAACTCTGCATTCTCATGAAATCTCGTAAGCTTTTAATGAGGCGTTATAATGTAACCTATAAACAGCTTAAGTTTGATTTCAATGTAGTTTAAGTTTGACTCGTAATACCTTATTAGAACTTACAATTCATTCTAACAATTCTTTTATTAATTTACATTGTTAAGTCTAACTAACGCTTGGCTGCGGGTTGGAGGTAGCGGGTTCGATTCCCGGCCTCGTCGCTTCGCTCCGGAAGCCTCGCTTATGTAACGGAAAACAACTTTTTATTTATTCAAAAACACACCTTTTGTTATGTTTACTGTTGTTATTTCTTATTGTATTCGTGTTAAATAATAACCTACATATATGTAACTTTTGTATAAATGTTTGTTATTTTGTATAAATGTGATATTCTTATATTCTTATCTTTTGAATAAAATTAATTAGCAAATAATTTTTACAAAATATCAATTATATTTACTACTTGCTATTAATTTTTGGGAAAATGAGCCCTAAGAAGTCTAAAAACATTACTTGACAATTATATATTGTAAAAACGTTATTCTGTCTGTCATTCAGTCATAAGACTTTAAGTTTTTCCAATTTTGTGACCAAACTATAAGAGATAGATTCGTCATGCAAATGGATAAAATGTAGATCTTTTTAAGACAAATAAAATGCTACAAAAATCTTTCGAAAAAATTTTTTCAAGATGTCGCCTTTTAAAGGGTCAAATTTTGACTTTTTCTCAATTTAAATGAAAAGTATAAAAGTTGGAAGAGAACATTATATTGAGATAATGTTGGTATTTGAA
The DNA here is from genome assembly GCA_023159025.1 of Thereuonema tuberculata. Classification (NCBI taxonomy): domain Eukaryota; kingdom Metazoa; phylum Arthropoda; class Chilopoda; order Scutigeromorpha; family Scutigeridae; genus Thereuonema; species Thereuonema tuberculata. Next base: position 86,579,738 of record JAFIDM010009631.1, on the reverse strand, counting down.
AGTTCTATCGAACGATATATCAGTCATTCACATATCAAGATACGTGCAAAAATGTGATTTTCCGCTTTAAATTTTTGGTGTGTGGCGCCAATCCGCAATACATCTGAGTTATCCGGGGAAGCCACAACCGGCTGGGAAGTTATATATTCTCCGACGATTTCAATATTAATTTGCTAAATAAATAAAGTTTGTTTTTTTAATGCTATATATGCAAGGGTTCCGGAGCGAAGCGACGGTACCCGGCTATTATTATTATATATTATAAAAACGTTATTCTATTGTCATTCTGTAATCATAATGCTAAATTAAAATTACTAAAACGTCGGAGCAAGGAAATCTTTTGGAAAATGATTCAAGAATTTTCACAAAATATGTTATTTATCATGAAGTTTTGTAATAAAACCTAATATGTTTCGTTTTCAAAAATGCGTTTGTGTTATCAAACACAAAATATTAACATTTTAGCCATATATAAACCACCAAACACAAAGAAAGGTAAATTTACTGAAGAATTAGAGAATTTATTCATAAAAAATGAAAATATATTAAACAACTGTCCAACTATACTAATTGGCGACGTAAATTTAGATCTTTTCAAAATGAATAAAAACAATGCAGTACAGAAATACCTAAATCTTATGCGCAATAATGGTTTAAAAAATTGTCTTTACGGAACAACAAGAAATAACTGTACCATTCATGGAAATACGAAAACAAATTTAGATGATATTTTCATAAATAAGCATGATATCGAAACAACAGGAATAATATGTAAAGATCGAATCTCGGATAATAAGAATTGAAAAAGAGAAAATAACAGATCCAAATATAATTTATAAAGAACTAATCAATGAGGTTAACAAAACAAAATTCATGAAAATCTACATATATAAAAAGACAAGTTCTGACTGACTCATCAACACCCACCCCAAACCCTTGGGCCTAGAAAGCTGAAATTTTGCGCAGGGGTTCCCTTTATGATGTAGACAAGGAATAAGGCCGGATTTTTCGAAATTCCCACGGGACAGGGAATAATCTGGCAAACTGACCATGAAGTGTGTGGCGTTAACCCTAGGTGTGTGGCGCCAACCCGCAATACGCCTGAGTTAAGCGGAGAAGGCCATAACGGGCTGGGAAGTCGTATATTCTCCGATCTCAATATTAATTTGCCAAATAAATAAAGTTCTTTTTTAGTGTTATATATGCAATGGTTCCGGAGCGAAGCGACGGTACCCGGCTAGTTACTTAAAATAAGTCTTACACTCTTTAATATTATATTCAAAAATTTTTATATTTAAAATTAATGATGTAATTATTGTATTTTATCTAAATTCACGTCTTGTTGATAGGAATAATGCTGTCATTCCTAACATCTGAAACGTTTGTATTTAGAAACAAAAAATTATAGTTATTATTATTATTATTATTATTTCTTTTGGGATTTTCGTTATCAAAGGATATCATAAATTCTTTCAAAATAATGTGTTTGTTTGTTTGTTTTTTTTTTTTAATTTTTTTTTTATTTAGTATATTTTAATATAATCTTCTTTTTAACTAATTTTGAAACTAATATTTTCCACAGCACAACAGGAAATATTTTTAATAAACAACAATGGGTGAGACCAAGTGTTTAGAAAGTGACATCCTAGAACAGCTGTTTCACGCTCTTTGGCTATCATCAGCTAGGAGCAGTCAGTCACCAGTAAACGCGAGGTTTTGAGGCGCCACTGCGATTCCGATGATTATTCACAATTGCCTCAGTATCGACCTCTGGTGACTCTCCTGGCTGACGATCGCCAAAAAACGTGAAACAGCTGTTCTAGGATGTCACTTACTAGGTCCACCCATTGTTGTTTATTCAATGAGCAGATTGAATTTACAGGCATTAAAAAAATTCATTGAGGCCGGCGGATCGCATTTTCTCACTAATTTTCTCACTAAACTAAAAAAACAGGAATTTTCTCACTAATATTTATTATTGTAGTGAGTTTTTTTATTTTGTTTTTTGCTTTTTTTTGCTTCTGTCAAAAATTGAATATTTTCATTTTTTATTACGATAAAAAAACATAGTCGTCACCTCTGCCACTTTTATTTGTTGTATTACTCTTTCCTTTTTTTCTTTATATTTAGAAAGATAATAAATTCTTTCGAAAAAAAAAAACTTTCTAAAATTATGTATAGAATATATGCATACTCTCCGTCCTACTTGTATCTTTCCTTCACATTTTAAAATTCAAAATTTAAATTTAACTTTATAGAAACCCATCAAAAAAACTAAGTTAAATTCAATTATTTCAATTATTTAGATCACTTTTGATGAAAACTTAGAATATTTTAAAGCCAAATTGGAAATATATATGAAACTTAGTATTAAAATAACGCTTTAAATTAACACAAAATTGTTCTTACTTAATTGCCAGAACTCGTTGATATGGATTTCTCTGTCCCTAACGAGACTGTACTGTATTATCATTTTAAATAAAATAATAATACTAAAAAATTATTATTATTATTATTATTTAACTTTAGATTCATCTCTGTATTGTGTAGAATAGACCTTCGTTTGATATTAGTTTATGTCTAATGTTGTGCTAGTAGTTTGCTCTTCGTCCATTTCCTGCTTTGCCTGTTCTTGTATTTCTTAATTCATATAGGCCTATATTACACTTAGTTTCTTAATGAAATGAAAAAAATAAAATAATAATTATTCCCTTGTGACATTGCTTAAACAGTTCTGATTCTCATTTTCCTTATAATTTTTATATTATTTTATATTGAATATTGAACTATTTAAAATGGGAAAAGAATCTAAAAAGAAAACTTTTTAAACAGAAATACAGACAAAAAGATCATGAAATGTAGGCAACTTTTGATGTGTCTAAGTCGAAAACGGCACTATTATATTAATTGCTTCAAAGATCAATTTAAGATTTCTCATGAGTAGACAAATCTTGTCATTTGTCTTCATGGGAAAAGATAGCTTTCTATTATTTTCTTTCCTAAGAAAAATTGAAATTTGTAAAATTTCGAGAAACTCGTAGAAAAAAAAAACGCGTTATATATCAGTGAAAGTATTCAGTTATATGAAAATAATAGCATTTAAATAGAATTTTTTTTTTATTTTTTATTATTATTCTCGAATTGAAATTCTTTTGAATTGCGTCAGTAGCGACACCTGCTCGACCAAACATCGGATGATTGCTAAAACGCTTTGCTGTTGGGCCACGTGCTTCTCGGGGCGGAGTCAGACACTGGCTTAAAACAGAAACGTTCCCGACGGACTCCATTGAGAAACGTTGACTTCACTTGCAACTGCGGAACGCTGTCTTTATCACTATTAAAAGTATTCCCGCATTGTAATTTTAATTTAAAGAAAGTTGTTTTGACTTTTTTGGGGAACATTTACTTCTCTCTTTTCTCACACTTGAGATTAAACGAGTAAAACAACTTTTTTTTTACTTCATAACAGTTTTAAAACCGGCGTTTTTCTCAGTTTTTTTTTTTTTTTTTCTACTTTTTCGCCGGTTTCTACTTCCCTAATCGTCCTACGGGAAATGGTACGTGGCTATCCGGCAGTTTTCGTTGCATGGATCGCAGCATTTAGCGGCGTGGTGTTGTCGATAGTGACAGCGGCAGCAGTGGTGGACGACTCGGCAAACATCCCAGACTTCGTAAGTGTTCACGTACTAGCAGACGGCGAGAGAGAACGATGGGTGCATCGGGGAGGCATCACCGCCCGGGAAACCTCAGTGGTAGTCGGCGGCGGACTGCGACTCTGGCAAGTGACGGACGGTACTCATCTGCTGCAATCTATCTATGATGGTCAAATGACTCTTCGTGATTGTGAGGATGTGAAAGACCCTACTCTGGTGGAGCGATTCATTGCAGGTGTGGAACGCGATGTGGCCCGAGCAAAGGTCCTCAAGGACGATCATCTCGACCGCGAGATTGCTAGGGAGCCCGATGCCAACGTGACGGTGCGGCTGCTTCAAACGACCACCGAAATCGAGGACCCGCTTGTGAGCGACGATTTACTCGCGAAGATGCTGGACTATCGCCGGCTAAGGACTGAGTGCAAAGACCTTCATAAAAAGATCAGAAAGTATGCCAAACATCGTGGAGGCAAACACCGAAACGATATCGAAAGGTGAGATTTTATCTAATTTTTATCAAAAAAAAATGATACTTTATCTTCCGTAAAAAGTAGATTTAACTCTGTCAGTTGCTATTTCATTAAGATAAAAAAAAAATATATTTATATATATAGAGCTTTAACTAGCTATAACAAACTAAGAGGTTTGCAATATGGAAAACTTTTTTACTCGTTTGAAATGAAAACTTTGTTAATTTAAAGTAATATTTAAGCACTCAAAATTGAAAAAAAATATTAAAAGTGAATGTTACACTTCATAAACTTCAGTTATTTTTACTTTTAAATTGTGTTTTTGTATGTATTCCTTCTTGTACCTTTTTTTGTTTGTTTGTTCCGTAGAATGTTATTTTTGATCTAATTTGAATAATAACTTTTGTTACCGATCGACCGGAAAATGATGCTTTTCTTGCATCGAATGGTTATTTTGATGCTTTTCATTACTCATTGTTTTCAGTTCAATATGTGTAATGTGTTCTTTTGAAATGTGTAATATGTTGAATTGAAATGCGTTCGTTTGATAATGTGGCAGCGCAAATCAACTTAACCTAATTTTCACCAAATCAGTGTGGGAAGCATTCTGCCACCCACAATAAAGCAAGTCAATAAAAATCGACCTCGAAAAAAAGTTAATGTCCATTCGCAAAGAGATAAATTGCTCCTTCACTGCTACATTGTCAATCGACAATATGTTTCTGTTGATGCTTCAGAACTATTTGTACAAATATTATTTAATCCATGAAATGATTTTGCAATTATTTTTATCATTTATATTTATCTGGAGAAAAAAAAATGTAACTGAAATAAAAAAAATGGGTAAGGTAAGGTATGGTAGCGTAATCAACAAAGCACTTAATCTACTGCTGATAATGTCTAGTTGTCCACATATTGACCACAGATCTCTAAATGTCTCATTAATAATTCAGTTTTTTTCCCCCTTATCAGTAGTAGAGAGAGTGGAGAGAAAAATAGAGATTTGCGTGTTTATTTCATCACAAGATTGAAATCCTTATGTCTGACTGATGTGTTATTATATTTTCAATAGATTTTTTATTTTTTATATTTTTTTTCTTTAAAGATGAGTCATTGGATTTACCAAAACTAATTACGGGTATTTCAATATTTACAAGTTATTTTTCTAAATTTCAGTTTAGCGGAAAAAATTAAATTGAATTATTAAAACGCAGATTTATCTCAAGAGATTTGTTAAAATAATTATATTTTAATGAAATAGTTTCATTATTTTTTTATTTAATTTGCAGCATTTACATTTTATTTCATTTTATTCTGTTATTGTATTTTTTTTTTTTTTATTTGATAAATTGCCGGTGTTTGAACCCTTCCTGTTCTTCTGGAATTTTCCGATAGATGGCAGGGTTTCGTCAGTTTACAACCTGATGTTGTTTTAAGAAGACAACTTACAATCAAATGTTTGATTTTTTTAATATTGTATTTATTGATTAATTTTTTTACCTAAGATATATGATGTTGAACTACATTAAATTCTTGTGTGGAAACAGCTTTAGGTTTAATTGTAAATAATTCCCAGGATGTAAAAATTGTTAAATTAAGTTACTTCAAATTGTTTTACTTATTGATAATTACGATATTCCTTTTTTTTTAAGGAAAAAAAAAATTAACGTAATTTTACATAATTTTTGCTTGTTCTAATGCTTGCAGATTGATTAGGATGTTTTACATCATAACGTCAATAAAATTTTTAAAAATGTATAAGAAAATGAAGTAAGAGAAAAATCTTATGTCGTCGTCTTTTATTACTTATTATTTTTTTTTAAGTAATTAGCTTCACAAAACTTTAAACCTTAGGATTATATAATTATGTTTTTAGCATTCTTATTTATATACAAAAGATAAATAATAGCAAATAATTTAATAATATTATACAAAAAAAACATAATGTTTCCACGATCTGTTACGATAGTTTTTCCATAAAATTCATTTACCAGTCGTAACAATAATGTTAACAGTGTAACAATAACAATTTAAAACTTTAAGTTTCACAAGGTTAAATGTACATTAGTAATATTTGTTGTCTATTGATAATTTTAAGTAATTACTATTAAACATAATCCCAATTCTCGATGTTAATAAATTACGTAACTTTTATATGTATGAGAGTTAATATTCTTTGTAGCAAGAAATTAAAATTGTTGTTTATGAGAGAAACTTTTCTCTCTCTATCTTATAAGCTACAAATCTTAATGGTTAAAACTAAATATTTTGCACGAAAACGATTTGGAAATATTGAATGTTTAAATTAGATTAAAAAAATTGCCCATATTTACGATGATTTTTTTTTTATTAATTTATTACTGCAATACAACGAAATTCTATAATGATCTGATTAATTTATTTTAATGTTTTCTGAATTGTTGATTTGTGTATGCTTTTTATGACTTAGTTTTAGATATTGTCATTAGTGAATAATTATAATTATATATTTTTTTATCCAAATTATAATTATAATATATACTGTACCGTTTGTGAGACTCTTTAGGTGCCACAAATCACATTTAACCGATTAGCAATTTTCAAGTTAAGGTTAATTATTTATTAAATAATTCATAATAAATCCAACAAACTCTTTAATTTACCAATTATTTGAAAGATATGGTTTGTGCAAATTACATGGGGTGTCAGTTTTATTTTTCTAAAAGAAAAATAATTTACTTAGGATTTATATTGTTTTGGCTTTGCAGATTCATTACATTTCAAAATGTACTAAATGAATTGAAAGAAACTGAAATGAAGAAAAATTCCTACTTCATCAGAATCGTTAAAGATTTGAGAGATATATTAATAATTCAGTTATACTTGAGGCTAACAGCGAAGTTGTAAGACGCTGTAATTTCTGTGATTATGTCTCGAAATCATTTGTCACAGGAGACAGGGGCGTATATAAGGGGGGGGGGGCGAGGGGGCCCGGGCCCCTCCGAAATAATGAAGATATGTCCTCCGAACGTTTTTTTTTTTGGTTGAACAGATAGATTTTCATTGTTTTTTTTGATTACTTGAATAGATTTTTTGGCCCGGGCCCCCCCCGAAATGTCCTCCTAATGTTTTTTTTTTTTTTTTTGGTTGAACAGATAGGTTTCCATGGGGTGTCGGCCCCCCCCCCGAAAATATATTCTATATACGCCACTGACAGGAGATAACAAGTTATCAAAACCTGACAGTAAAAAAAAAGCCTCCTAATCAACCCATGAATTAGAACCTTTGGTAAAAGTAGATCAAAAAGCAAACTAAAGGAACCTAAAATTTCAAAGCTTGATAACTTTTAGTATAGGATAAAAATTAAAAAATTGTTTTGTATCGTCTTATATAATTATTACAATTTGCTTTGTACCATCATGATTATTTATTTTATATTCGATCATGTTTTGAAAGAGAAAGAAGATGTTTCTTTTCTCTTTATTTTCCTGTATTTAATTTTTATCCTGAAGAAGACCCGTCATTGGGCTGAAATATAGATCTGATGTTTCTAAGTTGGAGAAGTGGTTTTATTTCAATACTTTATATTTTAGAAGATTATAAAATTATCGTGAGGATGATAAGATATAATGTTAATTGTATATTTTCAGAAATATTGAAATGATAAGTTTATATATGCTCCTAAAATAATAATATTTGATTTTTTGATGGTCCGCTTAGTTCTGTTTTGGCCCTATAAATCTACCAACTTAGTTTGACCACACTTATGGTGTGTGTCTTTATTTGGTGGCTTGCCTGTATTACCCTTCCTCCGCATCTCTGGACTCCAAGAAAATCTACGTTTCAATTAAATCCATGTCCCAAATTGTGATCCCTGTTAGAGTTGAGGGATTCATCGAATGTTCGTAGAGAAGCCAAAAAAGTTGATTAAATGTCTGGAATGACCGGAAGTGAATGAGACCAAATCCCAACTCCTTGGATTGGCTATTGTATTGTCGTTTCATTGCCATTTAACGGTTGCGCTCTGGTGAGTTACGGCAACCAAAGGTTGAATCGGTGACCATCTTGGAAGTAAGAAAAGAAGCAAAAACAGGAGTTCTTTGTTATTGTTTTTTCTCTTTGTCATTATTAAAAGGAAAAAATAAAATAACATATACCGATAACTGTTGTGAAGGCTTTGAAATAAGAATCTCCGCAAATTATACAACAGTCTTAGATTAAGAAAAATTCAATGCCTTATGTGTTCTGTATGATAACTAAACAAAGTGGATTAACGTAATTCCAGGTTTAAATGCTAGCGAAACCAGTTAGATATCTACAAAACTTCATGGTAGTTGAGAGTACCGATGTGAATTATGTTCTAGAGTTGGAGGACAATCAAGTATTTTATGTTTTGGTAATCAGCGAAAGATGTGTATCTTGAGTCGTCGAGGGCTTCAAAATTTCGATGATAGGATCTCGGAGGACTTAAAAAAAAATAATTGAACAAGTATTTCATTACTTCACTCAAGAAGCAGCAGTTTCGGTTTCAACTTTTTAACTCTAAAACCTTTTCTGAATTAAAATGAAATAATGAGTACTTATATTAATACAGGGCGCATAAATTTGCCATAAAAAAATATTTGCAAAAAATAATGACGTTAATGATGTTGACACTATTTGAATTAAGATTGTACACTAATATGTCATTGTTTTATTGTCATTTATCATTTGGTATCTTTTGAGAAAAAAAAATAACAGGAAGAAAAAGCCTCATTTAAAAAAACCCACTAAACCTCTCAAAACAAACCATTAAAGAAGGTTCTTGTGGGACGTCAAACATCTCATTTTTTAGTCAATCGAGTTTTAAAATGTTGAAGTATCAAAAAGTTCATTAGTGATATAGTTTGACAGAAGGGTTGATTATCTTATAATACAAACGAATTCAATATGCCGAAATTGGAACCGTCATTTATGGGTTTTCTTTCTAGGGTAGAATTCGAAGATTTAACGATTCCCTGAAATTGGAGAGGGGAGACTTATGCGGGCCCACATCGAAACCATTAAAATTGATTACCATGTGACTTCCAAACACTAAATCCAAGCTCTAATTCTTTTAAAAACGGCTGAGATAGAGAACGCCACTTTCATTCCAGGCAGTTTACAGAATATCATTTGATAATGCTGTTAAAAGTTATTTAGGACTATCACCTAAGTCAACATTACTTTTAAGATCGGGAAGAAAAAAAAATGTTAATGACCCCTTCGTAAAACTATGCTATGCTACTATACAAGGCTACTCTCTCATAAGAGAGCGTTAAGTTAGCATAGGTTAAGTTAGAAGATCATACTTCAATATTACATTAAGTGAAATGTTACAGTTAATGCAACGAAGTGAGTATTAATAAAGATGACGTGTTCTTTGTCTCCAAATTAGTAAAGACATATGGCTAAGTTAGGATTCATACATAAGGGTAAATCTACAGAAAACCTGCAATTTCAGTCGAAAATTTTTGAGATTTTAAATTACAAGATTGAAAAAAAATTGAGATTATTGCTTTTGACGTTCTTACATCCATGATATATGTGGTTCAGGTCAACGCATTTTGGTTATTTAAAAAAAAAACGATGGTAGGCTATGTCTACAGAAATGACTTGTGTTAGTAACGATGTCGAATTTTAATATAAATTATAATCGAAATAGTGAATTTACGTGGGAAAAACTATGAAATAAATAAATAGAAGACTAATTTATGAATTAAAAGAACTTTTTATCAAAAGAGGAAATCATATACAATAGAAATGAATCAGACTGTCAATCTTAAACGTCTATAAAAATGTAAATATATAATTACATATATCATATATTATATATACATTATACAATTATAAATATCCTTATTGGCATTTAACAAAGACTGGAAGTGAAAGACAAGTCTTCGTGAAAAATATAGTATCCGCTATTGTTGATGATTCTCACTTCCATGGACCCCAAATGTCCACGGAAGTGATGTCCACGGAAGTGACGAATACTTATGTTTCTTGACCCATGTGCTCTTCATTTTGAGGTTAGGAACACGTGTCATTCAGAAAATTAAGTTTACCATATTTCAATTATTATGCCTAGAAATAATTATTTTTCCATAGAAAAATTAGGTTCTAGACAAGACCACAGAAGTGATGGGATGAGCTGTGCAGATTACGAAAAAAATGGTGGTATTTTCGTGACAAATGGGCGACTCAGACGAATAAAATCACTTCCCAATCCAAAATCACCGTGTAAACTTTTGTTTTTAAGTGAAATGGAAGACAACTAGCGCATCGGGTGGATTTTTTAGAAAGTTTAGGAATGTCCACAAAAGCGATGGCTAAACCTTGTGACAAGACTTGAGGTTGCAAAAAAATTTTACTGATAATTCGAAAAAGAAATTCACTCAATATTATGTTAAATTTATGTATTTTCTGATTTCACAATATATATATTATTTGAAAAATATTAAAAAATAAAGCAGATTGGATCTTTAGAAGCTATCCAACTGTAGCTTGTGACAGTCCACGGAAGTGACGAATCACGTTCTGTGGACAACTTTTTTTTTTGGAAATTCCATAAAATTTTAAAAAAAAAAATTATACTAAACTGTAGTATATTTTGTACTTCAATGTGTGATTTTGAAAAATGACAAATATTTTCAATCATTTTCAATTTATTGCTCTGTGACACGAATTACAGGTTTTCTGTAGATTCACCCATAAACTTTGTATGTGAGACATCTGAGATATTGAGCGGTACGAACAAATTTCTCACCATTTTCTAAGCTGTTTTATTGTTATTTCATGTAATTTTCTCTTTTCATTTATTCGTTGTTTTTTTTTCTCATTGTTAAGAAAGAGTGTATAATTTTTTTTTTTTCAAATTTAAAAATATAAAATCGAGATAATGAATGTAGAGCGTAATTGTTGTAGGAGTTTTGATGAAGTAGTGTTTTTACGTAAATATATGAAGTCTAAAATTGTAGCCTGGTGTATTATTGTCAAATAATGTATTTTTGTTAAATATGAAATAATCTAGAATGACGAATTGAACGGATTTGCAGATTTATTTTCAAATAGTCCTACAATGGTTGCCAAATGTACATCCTGTAATAGCAATGTGGAACAAATGTCTTTATGTATAGTTATTGGGCTGTATCTGATTCCTACAGAAATCGTTTCCTGCAAGGTTTAATTGGTTCATATGAGGATGATTTTTTTTTTTTTTTAGAATTTAATGCCATTTCAATAAACTTAGGGTATTTTATAGGGATTTTTAAAGAATCCCCTGAAATGTCATATATTTATAAAGAAAGAAAGAAATGTAGCGATTTTTTTTTCCTTTGCAATTAAGGAAGTAAAAAAAAAAAAGAAAACCAAACCCAAAATGTCAATAATCATTAGGATTGAGCCTCGAATGCCAAAACTTGAAAGGCAGCCTTTAAGTGACCTTTACCGCTAACTGTTTTTTTGAAATATTTGTTCAAAATTTCATTGAATCAAATAATTAAAAATGCTAGGCATCTTAGTGTAACATCTTGTAATTAAGTAATAATGGAAAGATTAAGAATTTTGAAATAAATGTTATATAAAAGAGGAGGACATATTTGTTCCTAATTTTAATTTTCCTTTAACTGAAGGAATAAATTAAGAAAATTATTGACAATTTTTTTTTTTTTTTTTTTAAAACCTTTTTTTTAACTGAGCCTGCACAGATCAAAAAAAAGTCAATAATTTCCTTAATTAAAGTGAACAAATAATAAGATTAGGCCTACTCTTGCTTTGTTTAAATCTAACAGAGTTCATTTATGAAGCCCCGTAATATTTATTTTAACAAGTAGTTAAAGGTCCGACTGTTCGAAGTGTTAAATTTTAGGCATATTTCCTCTCTCCTTCATCAGCTAATGCTGAAGAAATAGCATTGTAGAGATTTTTCAGTAATTACGAATTTTTAGGCATAATTTTGAATTTCTATTCATTTTCTACTTTACTTTCCTTCATTAAACTTTTAATCAATGCTTTTAATCAAGTCCTGAAGAATTCGAACATTATTAACAATTGAATGAATTTAAACCTCTTTCTATATAATGCTATTAAAATCTTCTTTGTACAATTACATGCAAGTGAATCTAAATACCTCTTATAAATCAAGATTTGGTACAAATCGAACATTGATTTCTACTTCAAGGCGTCTGAATGACGGTTTACTATCCTATAAAAACACCCTATAGAAAAACCATATCGAGAGAATATTTATATGGAGTTCAAAGCAACTAAACCATTCGAGTAATATGTAATCTTTGCATGGTAGATTAAACAATTGTTACAAACTCAAAATCATTAGATTAATTCAAAACTTCAAACAGTCCCATTAAATTAATCATTTTGTTATGAATTGTAATTAATTAGAATATTAATTATCTTTAACAATTGCCAACTTTTTGGGAGAAGTAATCGATTTCATTCAAATAAGATGTAATTAACTTTAAAACTTCTATTATTAAGTTTCTTATGTTTGGACTTTTAAAAAAAAAATATATATTAAATTTGAGTTGATTCAATGTAAATGTTTATTTAGGTTTTTAATTAGATGGATTCTATATTGATATTCTGTTTTGTTTTGTTTTTTCAGATCGAAACGGGATATTTTCATTTACCCAGGGACCAATTGGTGTGGGATTGGATCAGCATCTGATCGTTACAATGAACTTGGCTTCAACGCTGCAGCCGATAGATGTTGTCGTCAACACGATTATTGCTCTCATACAATCGAAGGCTTCACTACCAAATACAACTTATTCAACTATCGCTTTCACACTCTAAGTCACTGTGATTGCGATGAAAGGTGAGATTTCGAATTTAAATCGAGTTGATTGAATTTAACTTATTAATAACAAAAAAAAAATATCTTGCAAGAATTTTATATTTGCAAAGATTAGAAGAAATCAAAGAATCTGGTTGTGTAATAGTTTTTAATGCAAAATTAATTTCTTAACGCAAAATTTTGTAAATTGCATTTTTATTTATTTATTCCACTCCATTGTATGTGGGCTTTTCTATGTTAATTCCATTGTTATATAAGATTTAAGAAATAAAGACGACTGAAAAACGTCGCTTTAAATTTAAATGTTGAATACGTAAAATTTATTCATATTAGATGGGCACTTAAAACGAAAGAAGTTAATTCTATTTTAATATAAATATGTGAAAATTAATGTTTCCTAATAGTAAATATTATTTTTTGACATCAGTATTTTGCATTTGGATAAAGAGAATTTCTTCTCTGAACTTGAACAGAACAGATTTTTGAATTCCATTTTGATTGTTGTCTTTATGATTATTTCGTTCAAATCGACATTATTTCACAATCAAAGATGTTAATATAAATTAATCCACGACTTCTTTTCGTTGCGTCATTCTTTCTAAAGCCATTCAGTAAAGTTTTAATATCAAGATTAAATGTCTCTGTTTATTCGTTAATTATTGATATTATTCGAAATATCCCAATAGTTGCTAATAATTTCCAATAATTTATTGTGAAAGACTTAGTTCTCCTATTGTCATCCAGTTTCAGGAGTCTTCTCATAAAAATCCGTTAATAATCTCTCTTATAAAACAAATTTTTTTTTTATTTTCTTAATAACGTAATCTTTTATTTGAGAAAAATACCTAAGGAAAATACGAGTGAGTGTATCTGCTGATGCTACCTTTGCTTTGAAAGACCTTCACTTGTCCATAATTTGTTAGCCGCTAATAACCATAGAGCAACTGTGATGAAATGAAACTGCTATTTTTTTTTTTTTTGAACACGTGCAGTGTTGATGGCTTCCCACAAAAGAGTGATTGGTAGATCCATTCTCTCATGAAAGATTCACTTGGCTTGGTTAGGGAGCTCTTTCTTTCTCTCCCTCGGGGAAAGCGACCCCTCCCTTGGAATATTCCACCCCTCCCACATCCACAAATCGAAATTCGATAACTTTTTTTACATTGCCATTTTTTTTTTTTTATCATTCGCGAAGATTTTGTTGAATATTAACTGGGGTTGTTACTTGTATTGTATCTATTCGTTCAACTATCAAGAATCACTTGTAAGGATAAAAAAAACACCTCATCTGATGCCTTTGCTGCAATGCTTAGTTCACTTTTCAATTCTTGTTTTAAACTTAGTTAATTCCTTTTCATCCCATACGTCGTCTTCAGGTTAAAAATGTTCTTTTTTTTTTCTCCCACATTATGGGCAACAAATGACTCAAAAGTTTTTTCAAATTATTCTTCGATCTCATAATTCTTTACAAACTATGAGTCCTTAAATAAATTATATTACATATAATTAATAGCAATTCTTATGTAAAAAATACCAAGGTATTCGCTTAATGAAATAGAACAGGTCCTGAGAACAACAGACATCTAATTAAACATTTATTATAATTCAGTGATTTTGCGTGAATTATTATTTGTTTATTTTCTTTGTTTTTTATGATGCGATGTTCACATGTTTTCTTGGATTTGAAAATATTCCAGCTTTTTGTCGTTAATTCATTTTTTTTTTGTTTATTTTTTTTTTATATTAAATGTTTTTAATCATCAAGATGACAACATTGATAAAAAAAAAAAAAAATCTTTTAAATTAAACAGTTCATTTTGAGGTCAAATTGTGATGGGATTTAATCTTTTTTCCCCTTATTTCCTAGATCAATGAGAGGGAATGCCTCTTTGCAAATGCCAGTGGGGTGTGGGTTTCAATCCCCCTCCGACTGAAAGTGCCAGGGCAGCATTTCCTCTCATCGGCTCACGTGAACGCTTCGTTGCTCTTGGTTTGCAGCTCTTTAATTCGATCCAGTCTCTTCGCTGCCCCTCGTTTCTCCCGCCACTTTTTGAAGCTTCCCCTCCTATTCCACTTGCCTTTCGCAGAGCAATAGCAATGGCTCAACACAAGTCAATAATTAATTCGTAACTTTACTAAGTTTTTCAGAATTAATGGTTAGTGCTGAACTTCGCTAGAGTATTACAATTAAAGCTCTAGTAAATCGCGCATGTCCAGAGTATGACGATTAAAATTACAGAGAATAAAAAAAAATAGTTTCTTCGTCATTTGTGCAACCTTTAGTTTAGATATTGGTTTCTGTTTTATTATTATTACTATAAGGGTCAGCTTCAATGTGCAAATTGGCAAATTGCGTAATATATTGAATGATTAATACATTACATAAACGGTGGTTACAAGGGGCTAAAAGAGGACAGAATTTGAAGGAATTGAATATCCCTTTTGTTGTTTCTTTCGGCTTTCAATAAGAAAAGGAGATTACTATATTTAGCGCAAACATTATCAAACAATTTGATTGGTATAGAGATCTTCAAAAATACAAAAGTTTTCATCAACTTTATTTTTATTTTAAATTTAGGAATCACTTTAAAACCAGTAGATTTCTTCTTGCTTTATTTTATTAAGGGAATCCCTTTTTCCATTTGTCATTGCTCTATTTTAGATCCTCAAACGCTTTCAAGGACAAATCCTCATTGTTTTCTGTCTTCGGAATACCCCGGAAATCAGCCGAGCAAATGGGAACAACGGGCTATTTTAATTAGCTGAAATAATAGTCTCAAGAACTGTTCTTTCAGACGACTTAAAATTCTTTTTCCGTCATTTTTTTTCCACACCACTGTTACTGTTCTTGTCAAAGCTAATTTTCGCTATTTAGTCAAGTAAAAACTTATTTTCTTCGAGCGAAAAGTTATAAACCAAGCAACAATAATCCTTTCTGTCATTTACTTTGTTGCTGTTATTAAAGATTTCTTTCCCTAAATTGGCCATTTTTTTTTTTTTTTTTTCATCGAATTCAGATTATGAATATTTATTTTAACTTTGTGCTTATAGGTTAAAAATAAAAATCATGAGACGAACTAATAAAGAACACTATCAATTAGATCAATTAAGAAGCTATAGTCGTTTAAACTCTTATATATTTAATTTTATTACCATTTTTTTTTCTTTCCTTTATAGAAGGAATTAAGAAAAATTATAAATATCGGTGCATTATTTCTGTAGTTTTCATTGTCCTTAAAGATTGAAAAAAAGAAATGACTGGTGTCTGCTGAATAATGTTGTCCGCTTTCCCACGAGTTTTCAGGTCGCTTTAATTTTCAGGGATTTTTTGTTCTCTCTTTATTTTATAACACATAAATATTGTACTTTTTTCCCTAATCCCATATTTCGAAAACAAGGATTTGACCTCGCAATGAACGGAAACCGAAACCAGAAGAGTAGGCGTAGTAGCACGAAATTGGGAGGCACGACTCTGTTCCACCAATCACAATGAACTTAAGAAGTGGCGTGGTTGCTGCTCCCGTGATGCTTTGCGCGGCCGCATTCCTAAATGACGTCGTTAACCGGTGTGCACGACCGCTTCACTTGTTTTACCCTTGGGCTCAATGGGACAGTGTCAGACTGCTAAACATGGTTATTAACTATATTATAATGAAGGAGAAACTTTACCATCTTATTATATTTTGAAAAACTTTTGAATTTAAGCAACTGTACAAATTGAGATGATTTATTAATAATAAAGTTGAAAAGACCGTTTCGACATTGCATGAAATAAAAGAAAAAGTAGTTCAAGTTTGTAAAGTAAAAATATGTTTACTAATATCTATGTAACATACTTATATTTTGAATTCTGTTGAATCATCATTAGCACTTAACAATACAAATAAAGTAGCAGTGTCAAAATAAGTTAATTTACACAAATGTTCCAGGCTTTATTTAATATTTTGTATTAAAATAATAACAGGAAAATTTATTTTAATATAAGTGGTTAGTTGAAGGAATTTTCTTAGTCCTATTTTTATGATATTTTATGTAAACTTTAGAAGTTGGTCCAATATGCTTTGTTTTCTTATTTTTGTTTGTTTTAGTTTGGTATTTATATGCGCTTTTGGATTCTAGATCATTCCTCATTTGGGCAACCTTGGCTGATGAAGGATAACAATCATGTAATACTTTTGTGAAGGTCCCAACAATGATCTAGAAACGAAAGATTCTATTTACACATTAAAAAAAAACAAAACCTATTATCATTCGTAGTGAACTGAAAAAGTTGTAATTCCAATGCAGGCATCAAATACTTTCGATCGTCAAATGAATTAATACCGACAAAGAATTTTAAACTAAAGTTAGTTTTAGGCCTCATCTTTACGACAAGGATATTTGTCTTAAAGTAATAAGCCAAACTTAAAAACCTTAAAATGTAGCTGGTAATTTGATCAAACCAGTTAAATACCTATAGTTATAGCTAATGTTCTAAAGGAATAAATTGTAATTAAGAGAATTTGATATTTCCATACGGCGATTAAATATTATGTGAAGTTTTAGCTACTTTATGAACGACTTGACTTTCAAAAAGTTAAAAAAAGAAAAGAGAACTCTTGCTTTTGAATATACTGTAGTTAAATACTACTTCTAAGATTATCAAGTAAGATCACAGGCTGTTATTAAGTGTCTGATGTTTTTGTATTGTTTTTTTTTTTTTTTCACTTAATGCGATTTGTTTTCATGAAGACTAAATTTGTTCTTCAATTGGCGCTAACACTAACTTAATCAAATTCGAGGAATAAGTATTTCTTTGAAAGAAGCCAGTTTCTTTTTTCTCCTTCCATTTCTTTCTTTCCTCCTTTTTTATGTTGGATCTAGATGTACTAAGCTTTCCTTTGTTCTTGGAAGTTGTATTTGAGTTGGTTCCATCCATTAGGGGTCAAGAAAAAGAGGTGTTTGTCGTCGTTAGTGGTTGCTTCCTCAGCAGAAAATGAACGAGCGCTCTTTTAACAGGAAGAACAAACGGAACATTGAGCTCTTTGATCAAGTTATTTGGATTGGTTGAATCTTTTGTAAAACAAACCCTCTCGTTGACCTCTAATATTTGATGACTTAGACCAAAGCACCATTAGTAGTTTGCTGTAAAGAAACAGAAAAGTATTTTTCAATTAGAAAAATAGGATTTCTTAGATATATAAAGAAGAATTCTAATTCCAGTATAGCTGCCATTCAATTCTTATTCTTATTAATAATGTTTGAAATTTATTGAGACTAAAAACAAAAAGTTAAGTTAAATGTCCTCCGTTCTTTGACCTCTGTCATGCATTCATAAAGTAAGTGCTTAAGATAAGTATAAAATAGTTAACAAGTAAACAATAAATAATATTTAATAATAATATTAAATATTATTTATTTAATGAAGTAAATTTATTTAATTAAATAATTTTTAATATTATCAAAACACTTTTAAAGTGAATCCTCAGCATACAAATTGCTACCTTGAAGAATTACAAGATAGGCCTAATAATGAAGCTTCAGTAGAATTGAGACTAAGGACTGACTATTATGGCAGTGAAGTAGCGCTTCCTTCTTTCTTTATTATTTTTGGGAATGTTCTTTATCAGTCATTTCAATAGAACGCGGAGAGGGCGAGTCAACACTTATGCAAACTGATCACCTGAGTGGAATAACCTTGATGCGTTCCGGTACACCGAATCCGTCTACGAATGAGTGGGTGGAAATAAGCCTCATTACGATAAATAATATAGTCAATTTGTAGTCTGATCTTCTTTTCCCTGTTACTCCATAAATTCTGACGAATTCACAGTGTACTTTCAATCGCATCTTTTGATTGTAGTATCTCAATAACCCCAACCCAAAAAAAGGAAAAAAACTGTTGCTGAAAGGTTTTGAATTTGTCTTTATAATTCACTAGTTACTAATAATAAGTAATAAGTAATAGAATTCACTATTTACTTCGTATTTTAATGATTAATAAGCGCTGCATAACTTTACAATTACCAATGCTACAGAAGATCTAATGAATTATTTAAATAATTTATTCATAACTGTTGTATTTAACAACGCATGAATTGACTAATACCCTGTACAGTTTACACTCGTATAGTTGGTCTTTCTTTCTTTTGCGTTTTCTTTTTCTCTAATGTTCTTGACTGAATGTGAAATCTCCAAGTAAATTTTTCTTTTCTTTCTCCCATATTCTTTCGGCTGTCCAGAAGAGTCAAAGATAAATCAAATGGGCAGGGGTAGGGAAGAACGGCGCCACTAATTAGCACTCTTCCAACCACAACATCCCCCTTCCCGTCCAGTCGCACAATTTGATTAGAAACCAATGGCTTGATTGGTTACTGCCATCAGTATTGGTTACAAGGACACAAGCTGCCCAAAGAAACCTTTGAGGCAAACGTCTCAATTGGATAATTAGGATTCGCAACGAATGAAGTCTTACGTAGTGAAAGCAACAAAATACGTTTTAATTACCTCTTGACTTCAGTAAAAAATATTTTTTTTTAAAAAAATAATAAGTTTCACTTTGTCCGTTGGCTTGTCCTTGTGACTTTCAATGAAAAGCCAAAAATATGTCAATGGTTCTTCCAATATTGATTCCGTTGGTGAACCCAATAGAAATCTTTTTCCTATGGTTTATTTCCAACAAATATTCCATTCCAAGATTTGAAAAACGACTTAAATATGTATAGGATATGCAATTGAAAAAGAGTTATCGTCCTAAATCGATCTATTGCATTTTTACATCAATTTTCAAAATTTTAATATGTTTGGATTTGATCAGTGTGTTTAAAATTCCTTCTTTTCTTTCCTAACTTCTCTGATGTTCTTTTTATTAGATTAAAAAAAAAAAATCTCATAATTCTCAAGATACTTCCGTTTAGTTTGAACAGATAGGATTTAAAGAAAATCCTAAACAATGCCAGATCATTATTTTACTAATGTATTAGGACATATAAAAATCTTCCTTTTTCTTGTGCTGCTTATTATTATTATTATTATTACTTTCATTGAATATTTACAATATCTTTATTTATTTATTTTCAGATTCCGCACTTGTTTGAAGATGGTTAACAATGCAGCGTCCAACATTGTTGGCAAATTGTTTTTTAACATCGTTCAGATGCGTTGTTTTGTACTCAAATCGGAGCGTGTGTGTGTTCGGCGTTCGTGGTGGGGAAAATGTATCAAATATGGGTACCAGGATACAGCGCACCTCAAAGATGCTCTTACCTTTTGAACTCTGGACTCAAAGAACATTATCCATCATGGATGTGCATTTTCCACACAGTGTGGAAAAGGAACTCATTAACTATGCATTTGTAGCTATCGGGTAGCTGTGTTTCACAAGGATCACAATCTTCGATTTCAGCGTTACTTACATGAGAAGATTGAACTTTATTTCGCGACTGAATGTGGATAAGAACTGTAAGAGGATGTGTGCTTAATTTATTATGTATGTTCTATTTTTTTTATATATCCGTGGCTATTATTTGCGAATCATAATTCATTTAAATCATTTGTTTAATATTTATTTTAATGTTATTTTTTAAATTATTATTAATGATGTTATTTTGCTTTTTGAAAATTCTCATCAACTATTTGTAAGAAGATTTTGATTCCAGCTTTTAATTGTTAATCCTTTGATGTTACAGGTTCACTCTTACTAAGTCAGCAATTTAAAAAAGCAAAATCATCTATATTTATATATCATTTCAATTACTGTATAAAGATAAATAAATAAACTTAAATACGGCTGTGAAAGGGACAAGGAGAAACTGATGAAACGAAAAAGAAACTAGAAATGATTTACTATATTTTCTCTTAGTAGACAGAGAATAAGAACCATAGACTTCCAGGGGAAAGTTTGATATTTCATTTGACTAATTTTAAATCAAAGTATTAACTACGAAAAAAAGAAAGAAAATAAATCAAAATTTCATATCTTAAATGGAGGAGAAGATAAAGAAGCACAAATTTAGTTCTATTTAGTACTGTGCAGTTTTTGTAAATACTCTTGTATATATTTATATAAAGTACAGAAATGTTAATTGACTCACATTATTTATATATAAACAATGTTGTAATGGTTCTTGTACATAAATATCGTCCAGTTGTATAGCTCCCTCCCCATTTTTTATTTGTATATATTATTTTTTTTTCCTAATATTACATTTAGGCCTATTCCTTAACTGTTATATGTAAATCACATCGTCGTTAAATTTAGGCTTTTACGACATTGTCAACTTGTATTCATGATTTTGTTAAAGATGTACTTCAAAATTGTTATTATTGTAAATATTCTATATTATAGCTTATCATGAAAAATAATCTATTTTATTATTTTTTATGCATTTTTAGATCCAATACAAAACATTAAATTCATATTAAAATTAAATGATTTGCAGTTGTTTGTTATCATTTAAAGTTATCATTCTTTTATATAGACTTAGTATTGGGAATGAATATATCAACAATAAAAAACATCACGAAGACAAAAACAGTACCAAAAAAAAAAATGAAAAATGAAAATCCAACCAAACAAAAAACAGTAAGATTAAATAAAAGAAGAAAAAGACTAAGGAAATTAATAAGAACTTATTAACATTAAGTTTTAATTCGATTTAAGTTTTAGGTTCTGAATTGTATAAAAAAGTTCATAGTATTTTCGTTAGTTTTTTTTTTTTGTTTTTTTTTTGGTGGACCAACAGTAGCATACTGAATTCTGTATTGTCTAAAAGTTACTAAATTTATAATGTAAAGAACGGACTGAAAAGCATTAGATCTGTGACTAGTAGGCGTAGCCTACAATTAAAGATCTCCAGTACATGGGTTATTGGGTTGACAATTACGGCACTTTTTTTTTTAATATATCTGTTTGCGGCATTAAATTCAAAATCATATTTCTTTTGTGTTCTGTTTCTTATTGTTTAAAAATGTAGCTTGTAATTATTATCACACAGAGATCAACTGCTATCAACAAGTATGCTATATATGAAAGGGAAGAATAACGTCAGAATCAGAAGCAGTGAACAGATAATAGAAATGAACAGTAAATTACGAGGAAATTGCAGTGAAAGCTCTTGACTGAACTATTATCAAGATTTGAAATCATGTTATAAACAAATCTCACTTACCAAACAAAAAACTAGCATAACTTACTTTCAAACTGAGAATGAGTTCACTACTGGATATATCGATTATTATCATACAAAAATAGGATCTTTTTTTTTTTGTTCACTTTTTGCAATTTATCACCGAATGAAATTTATGCTATTTTTGTTACTAGATTATAATGTTTGGTATTATTGTGTTTTTAAATTCCAACTGTATTGTTGTAAAGACTATAATTCACAAGCTCATAGACATTAAGATTTAAAAAAAAGGAACATTAATCTAAATAAGTATAATAGGATAATTTTTATAATTTAGTCTTCGGAGTCTTTCTTTATTTGCAAACTGCTGACATTTTGAAGAACTTAAGAAATGAATTATTAAGGTATTGAACTTTATTTCAGTGTTATCAGAATTCCTACTTACTGATTTATTGTTGTATTATTCAATATTATTATTATTATAGGTGGGCCCGGTAACCGAGTGGGTAAGGGCTCTTGGTTGCGGGTTGGATGTGGTGGGTTCGATTCCGAGCCTCGGCAGAGGTCGGGGATTTTTTCCACGCTCCCTTCTCCTACAAACGGGTCCTAGGGTCTACCCAGACCTCTGTTGAATGGGTACCGGGTTTCTTTCTCGAGGGCTAAATGCGGGCGGGCGTCGGGCTGACCACCTGACCTAAACTTAGTCCCGTAGTCGCCTTACTTCCCGCGATCCCAAGGCCTGTAGTGAGACACTTTTATCATTTTGTTATATTGATTAAAAAAAGAAATACACATCCCATTCAAATCAAAATTTCAACAATTACTTAATTGTTTATATAAATTTATTTTTCAATGATAGAATTGGGAAATGGTTGAATCAGTGTAATATTCATCTGATGAATCCGTGTATGGCTCAATTCTGAGGTAATACAAGATGTAAGATAGTTGATGTGCCAATTTTCTCTATCCGCATAGTTAAGGCTCCTAAAAAGTTAAATAATAATAATAATAAAAGAGTTTTTTTATTCGGTTGATGATTGGTCTATAGTTGCATACTTATTGATCCGATCTCTATCAATAGAGATCTTTTTTATAAACACCGACATCGTCTTGATCACAGACGAACGGACTCTTTTTGACTTCTAGGTCTTTATCTAGTATTTAATAGATATTTTTCTTGTAAAAATTACAAACCATTACCAAAATTTCAGTTTAGCCGTATTTGTAGTTGTATCACGATTATTGTGTTTTAAGGACAACGGATTTTGCAGAGTTATATCGTTTGCTCCGTATCAACCGGTCCAATATTATCAAAATCAATAGAGATATTCTTTGTAATAATCTATATCTAACGTTAAAATTTCGACTTTCTAGAATGTTTAGTTTTTGAATTATAATACGGAAGGATATGTGTATTTCGAATTAAAATTGCATTTCAAGCGTTTTCCTTCTAATCCGTTAATGGGTTTTATCAATAAAAATTATATTACCTGTGCTATCTTACGGGTAAAAAATTACAGCAGACTATACTAGGCATACACTCAGATATGAGTCGCAGTCATTGAGCATGAATAACATTAGAGCTCGAAAATCAAAAGGATTTGTTTTTTAAAGATTAAGTCAAGACAATCGAAATCATCTTTTATTTTTATTCAAACGACTCACACTAAGTACCAAGAAAATCAGTCCAGCCGTTTTAGTGTGAAACAACGAGACAAGAAATCTAAAAGTTCCTCATATTAATTAATTTTACTTCGATCTTTATTTCATTCCTTTTGCATTTAATAAGTTATGATTTATGCAGTGAATTTAAAATAAGGCTCTTTTCTGTTTAATTGTTTTGAAAATCTTGACCAAACAAAATTCCATTCCGATTGTCTTGAGTAATAGTTAAATTAGATTAAAATAAATTTTGTAACTATTAATAAGAATGTACTGTCATTAAATTTCGTTAGGCCAATTGAACAAACTTAATGTACCTTGGCAATGAATTAGCTTTAAAAATGATGGTGATAACATGAATAAGAAACTTTATCGATTCGAATTACTATTTGTCCTGAGAAACAAGACAAGACAGAATAATCGACTTTTAAGCAATAAAAGACTATATCTATAATTATATACGAAGGATTTCGTATCAATGGAAAACGGTCATCAGAAATTAGATTATGAAAATGATATAAATTACGAAAGAACAAAATTAAAATGAAGAAATTTAGGAAATAAGTAAATATCTTCGCACTGCATCCAATTGGTTCTACACGATCCCAAAGAAGTGATCAACTACTGACCAAAAAAATAGATGGACTGCGATTGGAAGATGCGTCGTAATCTAACTGTGAAGAGAAATAATAATGATGATGATGATGATGAATTTCGTTCGACGAAAGAGTTTCAATCATTGACAATTTAGTTTATTTTTTATATTTTTAATAACATCGATAGTGACGTAACAAACCCCACTGCCCCCCCCCCAAAAAAAAAAATTAATAATAATTATTAAACATGAATCCAACGTAAACTTATTATTGAAAACATTTGGTTTGTTTTACGTTGAATATCAAGAATTGTCTATATATACGTATCAAAATTAAAAAAAAAAGTGACAGAGTCTGGTTAAATATTAAATGTGTAATATAATAATAAAGATATAGTAAGAACAAGTATTAAAGAGGTATTTGTATGTATGTATTATTTAATTGTTCACAATTATCTGTTGTTCGGGAGAGAATGGAAGAAAAGTTCGTCTCCAAATATTTCTTTGTTCTTTGGAATTTCATTAATTCAGAATCAATTAACTTCTTTTGCTTGAAACGACTGGGTTTCACGTCCAATAACATCCTTATAGCGCAGCGAAGCATATAAACACATTTTTACACCTGAAATATCGAAACATGGATCAAAAATTTGATCCTTGTTGTTTGTAAACATTATGTAATGGATGATGTCTTGAGAAAAACAATTAATTGCTAATAAGCAAACACTTGATATTATTGACTTTTTTGTTTTGAAAAGACAAAATTTAAATGTAAAAATTCGTTATTCAAGATGTTTAGGAACGTAGTGTTTATATTTTTATTTACTATTTATTTATTTATTATATTTATTTTTTCAGTTGAAACAATAATATATTCCACTAACGAATTTTTGGGAAGCAATCAAATCATTAAGACATTCAAAATAGTTATACAGAATAATTTGCTTAAGAAAAATATTTAAGATCAAAATCTTAATCAGACTTTTTTTATCATTAGGAGATTACATTTTGGGAACAATTAGTAATTCGTATCAACAGTTTTTGTGTGCACTAATATTTTGTGGACAAATTTTGGTTATTATAATTTACAATAGCTTTTGTTAAAGTTTTTTTAAGCCAATTGAAGTTGATTTCATTTGTTTTTCAATAAATTTTTATTACTTCACTTTGTAAGTGAAAAAAGTACATCTGCGAATCACAGTAAGCGACTTATCAAGGCCTATTTTGATTATTAGTTATTAACGTCCTTTCATTGTGGGTTCTGCTGGACTGCGGACAGGAAGAGCCTGGGTTCATTTCCCGTGTGTGGTTGGGATGGTTTTCCACGGTTGTTTATCCTCCAGACGGACCCTTGGGCTTACCCACTCCTCTGTCAAATGGGTAGCGGTTTTCATATTCTGTGATCGTCGAACTAACCATCCGACCTCAAGAATCGCTGGAAGTGCAAACCTTCAGCGTTTCCATGGACCTCTACTGCCTTAGTGGAACACCTTTTTTTTTTTAAATTACGGTGTTCATTACGTCAGAAAAAAATAAAATCCCTTACATTAATAAGAATGTAAAATCATCATTCGATTTATTGATGTTGGGACTATTCAATTGTAATTTTGCCATTAAATTAAGAATAGAATTTCCCCTGTAATACGTAATTACATGTAGCTCAAATCTTAAAATTTAAAACAGAAATATTAATAATTCATAGATTTGAAGTTGCCTTTTTCTGCTTTCTTTGTGCTTTTGATGATTTCCTTTCAATGAAATACCTCAAAGAATTTCTTGTATAGGAGGTTCCAAGTCGATGACCACTGGATCTATGATGAAACTTTCCGTTTTCCATTTAATTGGTATTACTTAGGTACTTTAACCTAATGTTTTAGAATATGTCTTAGTATCTGTTCTGCAATAAAAATGAGGCAACATGTTATGTATTGTAGCTACTCATGTAGACAAAATTCAGTCAATTTTAGATAATTTGTAATTTCTTCTTTCGCATTCAGTTTATACAGTTGCTCCATATTTATAGAAACCTCTCTCTCCACTGTTAACATAACCTTCACAACCTTATTGATGGCTTTACACAACCATATTGTGAAGCTGGTAATGGACATCTTGAAAACTGCTAACATCAATATCGGATTTGAGATTAGGAGTAGGGGATCCGAAGTTGTTGTTGTTTTTTTTGGAAGAAGGAATAAAAACACAAAGATTATATATTTTGACAATTGAAACTAAGTTATTACGCGAGAAACATTATTTTCTATTTTATAATGAGTGGTAAGTTATTTACTATCAAACTTAAATTCAATTACATTCAGTTACTATATATATATGCTATATATTGCTAAAATACTGAGGAGTGTTTTCTTGTGAACATTCTTATCCTCAAACAAGGATGGACAGGACAGGAGTAAGAGGCTCCAGCGATCACCAGTACGACGGGTTAAAATGAAATACGTAGAATCGTCAACTGATTGAATTACAATATATTATGAAAATAAAAGTTACAAATTTCAAACTTTCCAAGTATTTCTGAATTCCTATGAAAGTGAGATTGAGTTGCGCTTCTTATTGGAGAGAATTTCAAGTTAACTTCAAGTTAATTTAGTTGAAAACAAATACGATATGAATATTTAAAAAAACAATAGAACTGTGATTCTATGACTCTGTCTATGATAGAAAACATTAGAGTGGTACGTGTCTTCTTCAATGAGAAAGTAACTTATTCGTAAAACATATTAGATTTTAGATTATTGTGTGTAAAACAACGTAGTTTTACACTTGTACTTGTAAGAAATTAAGGAAAGGAAAACGCATTTTTTAATTTATGCCAACACTAAGTCCGCCTACAAACGAATTAAATGGGTGAATAATTTAAATAAAACCCACGAACAATGCGGATCAAAACAACGTAGTATTTTCAAATAATAAGAAAAAAAGAACTCATTTTTTTTCTTTAAATGTAAATAATCTATTATACAAATACTTATTGATTAGAATCTGTCGAATACAAATACCGATCACTACCGAAATAATTTCTTTTTCGATGTAAATAAAATTACATCCATAAAAATAAAGTTTAACGTGAATAGTAGTAACTTAATAAATCCCATAAATCAAAGACGCACAAGACTAAAGGATTTGCACCCTGGGCTATCACAGACGGGAAACTGGGAAGATCGTTTCAGCCTTATTAGGTGTCTTCAGACAGTTTTACCCCTCCGTGGTATGTTCATTTTATATTTTAGCCATCGGGTTTGATGATGTAAACTGAAATTCTTCTGTCACTAAGTATTTTGTCAGAGATTAATGTTGAATGTAAAACAAGGTATTACTTCTGCACTGTTTTCTGTCGTGGAGATTCATGTCTCCAGATATGGAACCATCATAAATTATCAGTTCACAAGCTCGGAATTATCCAATATTAAAGCTTTTTTTTTACTTCAACTGAAAGATATTTCCGAACACGAGATTATTTTTTTTTCTACCTTCCTGAAGATTCAGTGTCAATTTTTATTACCGTGAACTTGAGATTAACCTGTCTTACTATTAGAAATGTCACATTCAATGTTTCAGAGTGTCGTTCAATTGATACACTTTGCTAATTCATTCATTTAATATCCTCCTAACATCTTCATTTAATATCCACAAATGTTAGTAGAAGAAAATTTTGCTTTCAAAATAATATTTTGTTTCCAAATGAAGCCCTCGGGTAAAATTTTCCTTTCTACTAGTTCGGATAGTGCCATTTAATGTGTAGAGTGTATGAAATCGGCGCCGGATTAAGGGGCGGGTTAAAAGGGGGCCACCCTGGTCACCAAATTCGATGTGTCAGAAAAATAATTTGACTAAAATATTAATTTGACTAAAATAAAAACAAATTAAATATCAAGCAGTTAACATAAGTTTACATCTCCTATATAGATGTTCTTAAATAATGAGCAGCGGCGTAAGTAAGGTGCTCGAAACCACGTTATAGAAAGTACTATCATATTGAAAAAACTAATACTGTTTTAATCATTTAATTTAAAAGAATTACCAGATACAAATGAATTAAATAAATATTGCACAAGTTTGGTATTTATTCTTCAAGACTGAAGTTGTTTCAAGACAAATAATTTCTCTGACATTAATGCCAGAGAATTATTTGTAGCACTTAAAACTCTAAATACTGTAGTTTGATTTATATGAAAATGTAAGTATTCCTCTTGAAATTTGGGAATACGTAGAAACAAATAATCTACAAAGTGTGATACCAAATTTGTGAGTTGTTCTGAGTTTTACTTACGCTATCCGTGATAATTGCCAGTTAGGAAAGAAATTTTGGTAAAGTGTTTTGTCCTAATACGACAAAAGATCACTAGATTTCTTTTGAAATTGAAACGATTCAAATTTTTGCGAACTAAAAAAAAAAATGAATTTTTCAGAAAATACTGTCTTAAAAGAGTTACCACATATGTAGTTACTTTTACAATTACACATTTTTTGTGTTTTATTGTTTTGATTGTTATGTTTTTAACAAAAATAATTGTCTTGTTTGTGTGTCAGGGACGGTCAGCCCATGCAGTCTATGTTTAATTTTTTGTTCCATTAAAGTTATAATAATAATAATAAAAATGATGATGTAATCACTAAAGAAAATGTAATTTTTATATTTGATTTGTGGTCTGTGTGCAATGTTTATTGCTTACTTTGTTACTAACAAGGGAAGTGTGTGACCTCGAACGATGAGAACTGCACGAAAATGTGCTCAGAATATAAATCACTCACGCCAAAAACAGTGGTATGAGTCATTCTCATGCAAACTGCACGTCTTACCACGAGAGACATTTGAATGATCACCTATTGAAGGTCCAAGAGAGGAACTTTGGTAAAGCGAATACACAAAGTATCGATATAAGAGGAACAAAAACACACATATTTCAATGTCGTGACGATATTGCTATATTTCCCTCTGCTTAAAATAATTACGCTATCTGAACAACAAACTTTTCCTACTGACCTGATAGTGTTGCACAGCTATCCAGTCTTCAGAATGCGCCAGCAGACAACAGCTGAGTTTTGCATGGGAATGACTCATACCACTGTTTTTGGGATGAACGATTTATATTCTAAGCACATTTTCGTGCGGTTCTCAGCGTTCGAGGTCACGCTCTTCCCTTGTAAGTGTATTTTTGTTATGTTGTTTTCCTCAATTTTTCAATTTATTATTTGAAATAAAGTTAATGAATATATAGAATGCTTTACGTGTATAGGAGTTCATTGAAATCATTTATAAAGCCGTACACCTGAATATGTTTGCACAAAGATAATTTATTCAAAATTAAATACAAATTCGACTAGTTTCTCCGTCGAGAGACGGTATTATCAAGTAAAGATACAGCTTGGGTGAAGGTAGTTATACAGAAATTGAACAGGAAATGACAATCATGGAATTTTAATTTTCTTGAATGCTGGGTACAGGCTTGATATGATCCTGGTGGCGGTAACTGGAACAACGTGGAACCATCTACTTGTGGTGAGAGGTGGAATAACGCTAGAAGGCCGCTCTGTTGGTCCATTGCTGGAGGCGTGAATCGGCCAAATGAGGAAAAGCGTTGTGAGTGCTGTAGGCAAAGAAACTAATGTAATTTGGTAGAAATAATATGACAATATAAAATTGAATTTAAAATAAGAATAAAAATAAAATAATAAACCCTTTCTTTTTTTTTCTTATAAAAGAGAAAAAATTGACCTATAAGCATGCTAGCAGCAATGCGCATGGAATCGATTTTTCAGAAATACAAATTCTTGCAAGGTCACAAAATGACTCTTATAGAAAATGCATGGAGACTTATTTTATATTAACTACACCCGAGGCATACAATGTTTCGGTTTCCGTCCCAGCCATGATGGGATACGGACTGGTGAAGAGAGAAAAAAGAAAAAAAAAAAAAAGAAATAAATGAAGTGCATTAATTTACATTCCCAGTCGACTCATTCCCTCCTTTTTAACATCCCGCTTATTTTTCTTGATCTTAAAGAAGCCTCTTTGATTTAATTTTTTACTTTTTTAACTTAAACTCCCCTTTTAACTTAATCCCCCCCCCCCCCACTTTTAACTTAATTTTTTTCCATCAATTCTTCGTTTTTTTTAATTGTTTTCACTTAATCTTACTCAACCATTTTATTGGTGATTTAAATCTGCTGCCTTTTATCCAAGTCTTCTCCTTCTGTTTTTATTTTATTCCTTTTAATTTATTCTTTTTTAAAAATTTTTGACTCATATGAGAATGACTCATACCACTGTTTTTGGCGTGAGCGATTTATATTCTAAGCACATTTACGTGTGGTTCTCAGCGTTCGAGGTCACGAACTTCCCTCGTAATTAACAAAGTTAGAAATAAACATTGCACATAGACCACAAATCAAATATAAAAATTACATTTTCTTTAGTGATTACATATCATTATTATTATTATTATTATTATTATTATAACTATAATGGAACAAAAAAAATAACCATAGACTACATGGGCTGACCGTCCCTGATTACAAATGGTACAGACAAACAAGACAATTATTTTTGTTAAAAACATAACAATCAAAACAATAAAACACTTAACAGTTAAAATATACGAAAAGATCAAAGAGTATATATTTGGGCGAAATCGTTTTGAATCGTTTTGTTTGAATTTATCTTTTCATTGTGTTCTTTTTGTTAAAATTAATGTAAAGATTTCTTAAAATTTTAAAAGTAATAAATTTTACAAAAACTATGTATTTTAAAATTAATTCAATCTTAAATCAAGCTTTATATTTAGGAATTGAATAAATCAAAGAATTTAGACTAAAATATGTAAAATGTATTTTCCTAGCTTAAATTTAATAACAAAATAGAAAATTTCATTTAAATCCGCAAATTTAATTACAAGAATGAATTAAAAACTTTTAAATTTTATTTTTAAGTTTCTTGTTATGCTTTTAATTAATTTTTAGTTTATTTTCACTTAAAAGTTATTGTAGTAGATGTCTAAGATGATCAGCCTCAATTCCTTATTAAAGGTTAAATTTTAATATTAATAAAAAGAAATCATTCAAATTTTATGTTTTCTATCTAATTAACATGGAACTTAATTTACTGAAACAATCCTTTTTACAATTTTTTAATGTTCAATTTTTCAACACTGTATTACCTGCAGAACAATTCCAGAAATTATATTTTTTTGCCACAAAATACTCAAGCATTATGTCCAACCACTAATGTTGCAATAAGTCTTCCATTACATAATTTGTTTTGGTTTTAGGCCACTTTCTCTTACATGTAATGGCATAACTTAGTTTTGCTGTATCTGTTTTCCTGTTCCAACTAAAACAACTCTTCATACATCTAGTCCTTCGTTGATTGTTTTCCTTAGCTACTGAAATTCATTTCGATCATTTCTTCATGATGGTCTTAGTTGCAATCATTTTTTTCCTTGAATGTCATCAAAGTCAATGGAATGAAATATATTGCAGCACAATGAAACTAAGCTGTTATATAACAATTATCATTACGTTTGACAGTGAAAAACAGATGGTATAAAAATAGGAACTGGAGAATAGGAAAACATAAAATTAATACTTTTCAAAAGATAAGCAACGGAGAGGCCCCTCCTTTAGGATAATAATC
>JAFIDM010009631.1:86516506-86528702 GCA_023159025.1 Thereuonema tuberculata | reverse complement strand
AGTTACTAATTCACTGAAGTGATATTCTTTGTCCAGTATTAGCATTTTCACATTTCATCATTCTTTTAACACCATAAAGAAAACAAAATATATTTAAATGTTACTATTCTCAATATGATCTGATCCTATATTCCTTTAAATTAACACACTACTTTTATCTTCCCAGTGCAGAGGTGGAAAGTTGGCACTCATGAATCATTTTCTATCAAGTTTTTCTGTTATGCAATTGCTGCTGTAGTTAAAAGAAATGAAGAAAAGTATGCTAATTCATAGCAATAAAAAAGTTGTTTATCTATCTAAAAATATTCTTGCAATAAGGAAAGATGCATGGATGCACAAACAAAATGACAAATAAAGCTTATTATAAAAATATTATTTGCCCAAAGAATATATATAGCTTACACAAATTTATGCTCATACATAGTATACACATGTAATACATTTAAAAATTCCATGAAATAAATTGCAGTCTTATTTGCATAAGACTGCCATTTTCTTCTTGTATATTAAAATATTAATTTGCATAAAAATATATAAATTTTTAAAAAATATGTGGTGTTGGGAAATATCCAGTTTTATAATTTACAAGAAAAATCTGATAAAATTTCATTTCATCAAACAAAATCTTCCCAAAACAAATTCAGCTATTATTAAACATTCAAATAAAGAGATCAGTTTTGTGCTTTTGGTTCACTTCTTCTTTTTCTTCAATTTAAGGTAAAAATAACAAACACAAAGATAAGCAAAAAATAAAGTTCCATTTCATAAGGAAAAATAGGCTCTTTAAAATTAACAGAAAATAAAAACAAAGAAAATATAGGATTTCTTTATTCATATTTCTGTTTTGAGAAAAATCGTAGAAAGTAAATTAACAATCTTTTCCCTAAGAAAAGTGTTTGGTATCTTATCTGATGATAAATAACAAAATGCATTCTCCCATTTTTCCTTACAGAGTGGCACTTGCACAGATAATAATCATCACAATAAAATGCAACTTGCTTGCTTATATAGGCTTTATTATTTATTCCATTTGTAAAAGGCAAAGAGGCAACAGATGTTTTGATAAGTGATAATATATAAGGTCTCCTTTTTATTTTATTTATAATCACCTTTTTTAAAACAATCAAATACTATCAAACATCAAATATATAATAACTTTATTTTGTTTGATTGTGAAAACTGGGAAAAGTTAAAACATAAACAAATATCAAACAGGGAATATACTGTTACCTTTGTGCAAGATCTAACACATGACTAAACATCCACCAAGTTTCTCCTAACATGCCCTATTAAGTTCCACACTTACTGGACGTCAACCTATCATTGTGAATATTTAATATTCAATTTATCATTTTTATATTCTAATTAATTTAAGAATTAATAACCAGTTATTATTTTACCTTGAAAATCTTCACGAATCTCACTGAATTATGTCCTGAAAGTAAAAAATAAATCAATAAATAAATGTTTCATGTTAAAAATGAATTATACACTTAAAAAAAAGTCAACTTAAGTGCAGAGCTTGATTAATGACTCTACTAATACAATTGCAAAACCCCTTGGATATTGCAAGTGTATTTAATTAATTTATAAAATAAAACAGTTAAGATGGGATCCATAAATATATTATTATTAACACTTGTGGCTTTCTATTCAGAAGAGAAAGAAAAATGGGTAAGTTTTTTCTAATTCTACTACAACTTCCTGATTTTTCCACACTGGCCTTATTTCTGTCTTTTATCCTTTCATGTAACCTTACGATTCCAAGACATTCCAAACCTCTTTGGCATGATTTGACCTCTTTAACTTTTCATTTGAATTTCGAAAGCATCTTTTTCATCTTCCAAATGCCTTATATATACATTTTCTGAAGTTTATGTTATACCATTTATCCTGCTCCAAACTTCAACTAAAGTTCTCTGGCAGTGATGAAATTCAGTCCGCTAATGTAAGTACTACCAATCTACTAATTACAAAATAATTTAATATATTTAATTGGTTCCAATATCCAGGCCATTACAGTCTTACTTAAAATTCTTTGAAACTACCATTTATTACAACAGAAGTTAATGTAACTAAGTTTAAAGAAAGGATAACTGAAAGAAGTAAAAATGGCATCTTTACTACTTACCAAGTCACAAGAAGCAAATGGAATTCCCAACCTCTGTTCAATTTTTCTTGTGTAGCAATTGAAAAAGTAACAGTCAGAAAGATAAATAATTCACACACTACACATTTTACAGTAGAAGCCTATATTTCCATGACTTATCAGCACAGCATAACAATCTCTTCTTATTAAGAATAAACTATTTGACTCCTTATATAGAATTATACGTTTGATATCAACATCAATGTCCTTTCTCTTGATGGAATCAAGAGGTTATTCTGTTTTTGTTTCAATCTTAGAATAACACTAATCACTGCTTCACAATGCTTCCAAATTGTAAAACTGATCAATGAGCAAGTTACCAATAACTACATTAAAAATCCTAATTGAAGAATTAAATTCAAATAAACATAATCATACTATTCATAATTAATATTTACATGTAATATAATTGGACAACCGCAAAAATGTGCAACAATTTGTAGTTAAAATTATATTTATTTATTCAATTATAATCAAACCAGTTCTGCTGTAATATAGAAAAATGTAATGAGCTTACTGTGAGAACATTTAATTTAGAAAGAGACGAAGGTCAAATTTGAAGTGCTTTAAAAAACAAGACAGCTGCTTCAAGAACATGCAAAAGGCAATTTTTTTTTTTTAAATTGTAATTAAATATAGAGGATGGGCATAAAAGAGTGGTGGGGATTCAAAGACATATATTTTCTGTATTGATTAACGTATACAGTCATCACATCTTTTAATTGAAAGTGAAACTGTCCAAGTTTGATATGCATCACTTAAAGTCCCTCAATGTGCACACCTTTTGTCACCCGGCATACATCCAAGCAGTAGCTTAATTCCTGTGAGACTCGATGAAGCATGTCCTGTGTGGTGACCTCCACAACATGAGCGATTGATTCCTTGATATCACTGATGGCTCTGGACATTGTCTTTCACGTATCCCGGAAGAAATTACATGGTATTGCCCATGCTGTGGAGGCCATCACATAGGACATGCTTCATTAAGTCTGGCAGGAATTATATTACCGCTTGGATGTGTGCTTGGATGATGAAAGGTGGCAATGTTGAGGGACTTTTTTTTTCTCATTGTATTATTAGTTCCAATGAAGGCGACCAACTGATAACCAATATCAGGTTCTTGATTTCTATGTCATTCAACCTATAAACAACAATTTGTATAGTGCAGGAGTTTCAAAACATGTACATGCACCCATCAGTTCTTTTAATTGTGTCCATAAGAATATTAAAATAGATCCCTCTAATTTTTTTTCTGTTAGTCTTCTGTTGCCGATTCACCAAATCCAATCAAACTTAATTTCATCCACTCCTCTACCATGTAGGTTTTATTTTGGCATCCTTTCATTCCTAGGAATCTAGTTACGAATTTTTGTTATCCATTAGTGATAATTTTTTCTTGCTCAATTCCATTTCAGCTTCTTTAGAATGAGTATAATGTCAGCTTTCTGGATTGCTCTGACCCATATTTATTTGTGGTTTCATCTTGCAATTCTTAAAATGCACCTTCCTCTAGTTCTCTGTAATCTCTGAATTGTTTTTTAGCGAGTTTCATGTTTCTGTTCCATAATTTATGGCTAAATATTTAATTTTTGAGCATAGTAGCATTGCTCTAATCAATATAGCAATGTTTCTGCAAAGGTGTTCTATGAAACTTTGATGCTCTGATTAATTTCCATCAAAATATTACCATCCTTACTAATCCTTAGGCATCAACTTCCTCCAAATCTGCACGCACGCACACACACCACAAACAATGACATATTAAATGGAATACTTTTTTAAGTGCAGAGTCACCTGAAATTTTCTCCATTCTCAAAATTTATTATAGAAACTCATTAGATTATATAAAACATGCCCAATACACAATATCTCATAAATTACAGATGGGTTCGATAGCTCAGACAAAAAATTAGCACAGCCCTCCCTCTAAAAAAAAAAAAACTTTTAAAAATTTTTAATTTGGTTGGATTAAAAAAAAAATATGTTATAACTTCCTTTTTAAAAATAACTTTCCCTGTATATTTATATATGAAAAATATAAAGCAAGATATATCAAGATAATAAATACTATAGCCCTCTTGATATAAATAAATACTAAGTGCCAACCCTCCTACAGTAATTCATGAATATTCCACTGCATAAATTAGGGTTGTTCATTTGGAGGGCTGTATCACAATTTTATTGGAGAAGGTTCCTCTTTAATGGGTTCCTGATACACTATGGTCCAACATGTAAAATGTCAAGGAGTAAAAGATATTTTTTATGTCTTTCTTAATAAGGCCTTGACTTAATATTTAATGTATGTTTCCTTTAAACTTCCGTAGTTTCTTCCTTTAACGATTTGGACATAATGTTCAAATGGGTTTTTTGTTTTGTAAGGGCCTTTAGAATGCTACGATGAAGTTATAGTATCTTGTCCTGAATCATTCTGTGTCTGTGTTTATAACCAATGTATATAATTTTATTTTGAGAAATAATAAAACCATTGTATCTGATAATTCACATTTATCTAGATATAATGTGTATCCAAGAAGAAATGTATGAACATGATAATATAAACTTCATAGACTTCTGGTTAATCGACATTAGTCTACACAACTTAGTACAACAAGATGAAGTATAAAAAATTAAATTTCCTCAAAAAAAGCAAACAAACTAAATAAAGAGGATTGATATTTATAATAGAACTATTTAAGCTTTTTATATCATTAATAACTTCTCATAAATAAGATATGACTAATAAAGCTAATCTTTTCACTACTGATATAAAATGTAATGGCTAAGCAAGACTTTTATAATCCTGCTAACTTCCTCTTAATTAATTTACTGGGACTAAAAAGAGCGTTTAGATTAGTAAAAAATTAATTATAGCAGTGCTACTTTCATTCAAAATTTTAGAAGAAAAACAGATATTTAACCAAATTAAGTAATTTTAGTTAATTTAGTTGCTATGAATAAATACATATTTATCTACATAATATAGGTTTGAGAGGATCAGTTTAGTGGGATTTTAATTAAGAAGTCTGCTATACCTCAAATACAAGATTGTAAAATACAAGCAGTAATAAAACATCATTCTATAAATAATCAAATATAAGAATCTAAAATGAAGCTTACCGTATCATCCCAACCTTCACTAGGACCTGCTAACATGTAATGCCGCTTCCTCAAAGCTGATAGCCTTAATCTCTCTTTAGATAACTGGCTCTCTAATTCTAATACTCTGACCTAAAAGTTAAATAATATAAAGTACAAGTAATATTAAAACAGAAATAAATATATACTTATATCTCAGTGTATATCAAATTTATTTGTAAATTATATTATCCAATTTAGAATAATTGTATATTAAGGAGAAAATAATTCTCAATAGTAAATAACTCTTGTCCTTAAAGTTATGTATATTTTGTTGTTCCTTACAATCAAAGTTTGCAAATCTTCTTTGATATTGGTTTAAAAGCTTCAGATGACTCATGACAGAATTTTTTTGGCATGCTCTACCGATTCAAAAATCTTGGAGACTCAGGGAACATGATACCTATTTAAGGTAATACAGGCTTAAAAATGACTAAGGTGGCATGTGCTAGGGACTGTTTAAAAACCTTCGTGCACTGCTCTAGCAGTCTTCCTCCAGGTTATAAAAATGTTGTAGCTGTTGGAGCCATTATGGTTCTGCCTTTGAAGCTACTCCAACAGTCACCTTTACCCAAGACAAAAAGATACCAAGCTTTTATAGCATTTCTCTACTGAAGTTGTAATGTCTTTTTGTGAGAGAGAAATTTTAATTGACTGTTTATATTTGATCAGCCCCCCCCCCCTCCAAAATAAAATAAGAAAACATCATAATTTTATTATTCAACATCTTAATGATGAAATTAATTATCATGCTTTCTTTTGTCTGCCAAGAAATAAGTTTGATTTTGTGCTCATTGGTCTCAAAAAAAATACATTGGTACAATAGCAACAAATGCCAATAAGTCTTTTAAAAAGTTAATAACATTAACAACAACAACAACAATAATAATAATAGTAATAATAA
Source organism: Thereuonema tuberculata (assembly GCA_023159025.1). Taxonomy (NCBI): domain Eukaryota; kingdom Metazoa; phylum Arthropoda; class Chilopoda; order Scutigeromorpha; family Scutigeridae; genus Thereuonema; species Thereuonema tuberculata. The sequence continues at coordinate 86,522,514 of JAFIDM010009631.1, read as the reverse complement.
TAATAAGAGTTATGCTATTTTAAATATGACTCTTTTTGTGCAACTTCCATGTAGACTCACTTTAAGAATCACAGAATCACTTGAATTGTAATAATGTTCACTTGGACATTTCATTTGGAACAATCTGGATAGTTGTAGATGATTCATGTGAGAATACAGCAGTAAGCTATCTTAGTACAGATGGAATACATTAAACTCCTATCTCTTTTGGAGTTCTACATATACCCAATCTTAATATAATTTTAATTATAGCACTGTTGCAGGTGAATAATCATTACTTAAATTAATTATTAATTAATTCTTTAATTATTAAATGATATCTTCCAGAATTTCAAATTAAGAAAAACATTTTGAAACATGTTATTTGATCCTATCTGTTCTCTGCTACATTTCCTCTGCAGCTACTGTCCTAATTGTATTTTTATTATAGATAAAGGTTTACCAAGATGTAAATACTAATTCTCTGTGAAAATACTAATTTTAGCAAGCAACATATTTCTCTGATAAATTATGTTACACACTCTCTATTAGATGTCCTTATAATAAACAAATTTGCCAATTTGTTGAAGCTAGTAGTGATGAATTTGTGCAACCCTTCTGAATGGAAAATGGAAATTTTTATTAAGTAACCTTCTTCAAGCCTAATCTTTTGTTTGTTTTATACTATATATTTATTATTCTTTGGCAATTTAAATCTGGATATGCTTTCAGAAATTGCTCAAAAGAAAAATTTGACTTATGATTGTTTTTAATAATTTGCATTTCATAGTAACTTAAAGTTTGACTAATTAAAAAAAAAATTAACATGTACAATTTTATGATTCAATATATTATATTGGGTCGTTTCATAATTATTGGCCAATTCCGACAGGAGTAACTTACAGAGCCAGTTAAAAAGAACGCATCCTAGTAGGAACTACCAAACACCTCTGGAAAGTTAATGGGTTCAGTCCACATGTTAAAAAAAATATTTCAGTCAGATCAAATCAGTTTGTGTCGTCATGGAACAATGCGAAGTGAGATTGGTGATTTTGCAGGAATTCAAACTTGAACTTACCGTATCCAAAACGGTTGCGTAATGTCAAAATGTGGGGTGTCAAGTATGACGAGTGACAAAACTGTCCATAGACTGTTTTCAAAGTGTCGTACCGATGATGTTGACATCAACCATAAGCCAGGAGCCGGTTGTCTGGCTGTGTGTGACGCAGTACAGTTAAGGCAGAAATTGGAAGAAAAACAACATGCACCATACGTGAGTTCAGTGCCGAACTTACCATATCTCCAGCGACAGTTTCCAGACACCTGGCAGCTATGGGCAAGGTTAAATAACTGGATTCCTCAGTTCCATATGAACTCACCGAACAGCAGCAGACAGAGTATGGAAACATGCCTTGCCCTTCAAACACATGAGGCTAGCACCCGCTTTTTTCTTCAGATCCTTACGGTTGATGAAAAATGGGTGCTTTATGTCAACAGAAAGCAAACAGCACAGTGGTTCAGTAATGGGGAACCACCCAAACAAATGTCCAAACCCGACGTCCACACACAGAAGGATCTGATCTTTGTGTGGTGAACTGCCAAGTGTGGTGCATATATGAGTGTTTGCCATGTGGCCAAGCATCACAGCTGCCATGTACTGCCTTCAGCTGAACCAATGTCACTAGATATCATGCAACAAACAACCATCTTTCGTCAATCGTTGGGATCCCATACTCCTGCATGATGGAGCACGACCAATGTGTCTCTTGGAAGCATGCAAACAATGAACACCTTGTGGTACGAGGTTCTCCATCACTCTCTGTATTCACCAGACTTGGCCCCTTCAGAATTTCACAAGTTTCGCCATTTTGACAACTTCTTGAGGGGGAAATCGTCCGCTAACCAGGATGGTGTGATTCATGCAGTTAGCGATTTCTTAGACCACTTTTGATGCCAGCTTCTGCCACCGAAGCAGTTTTGCACTGAAAACACAGTGGGTACAGTTGATGAGGAAAGATATTTTTCTGAATAAAATGTACTCCTTTGTTTGTAACTGCTGCTTTTCTTATTTGTGTCAGAATTGGCCAATAATTATGAAACAACCCAATATAATTATATCATGTAAATATATTATATAATTTCTAAAATTGGAAGAAATAATATATATTCTCTACAGTTCCAATTATAAATAAAAAGTTTAGATCTTCTATCCTACTCTACATATGCATTTAGCAAGAAATTTTGGTAATTACAATTATTTCACAGCATGAAAATAATAAATATCATACCCAATACATAACTTTATTTAAGTGATTTAAATGTAATATTTAAACATACAGCAGTGTAACTTGGGTGGGGCAGCTGGGGCACATGCCCTGGGCACCACTTTGAATGGGTACCATTTGGATTTGGACACTGACAACATGATGTTTTTGCACCACTTCTCGGACAAGAGATAAATAAATTCATAGAAATAAAAAATACTCCCATCAGTTGGCCTAGCATTGTACTATTTAAATACTTGTAAAACAAGTCATAATAATTATTGTTAATTTGTAAATAAATAAATAATTAAAATTAATTAATTAAAGCACTCACTGACCCTGAAATCCAACAATACTGGAAAAATGGAAGCTTATGTCAGTTGAAAAGACAAGAGATACTGTGTTAACAGCTAAAGAAGAAATGGATTGAGCCATAAAAGCGACTCTAGACCGTCTTCATAGCGAAATGGATGGAAGGTTCAAGTGGTTGAATGATGCGGACAACAACTTTGGATTTTTCCATGATGTCAAAGCCCTGTGCTACCATGCAAGCATCAAAGATCTCAAGAAAAAGTGTGATCATTTTGGAGAAGTGTAACCACTCTGATGCTGACGTTCAGTAGCTATATAAAGAAATTGTGGACTGCAGAATGCTACTATCGACTCGAAGCAATGTAAAACACTCTTCTATAAATGTAGAGAGTCACAAATGATTGAAAATAAAAATACAATTACAGGTGGTCTCCGGGTTACATATGAGATACATATGAGATACAAGACCGGGATTCATGAGATACATATGAGATACATGACCTGGATTCGAACCCGGGTACCGGCACACTGGCCGCAATGGCAGACCGTCGTCTAGATCGCAGGGCCACGCCGGCACGGCACTAATGGACTGTAATGGGTATGCCATATTTGATCATTGTGATATTCTATAATAATTTCAAAGATAGGATGAGTGAGCTGTTACTGCAGTTCTATTATAATAATTCTGTACATACAAAAATACAAAAAGGCATGGAAATTAGTAATGGATTAATCATTCCAGATATCTCAGTAACATTTATTATTGAAAAACTAAACTGTTGTAACCTGTTTCTGACTGAAAGTAAAAATAATATGATGTTATATATTATTGTAATTTTTTTTAGCCTGACATTATTATTACTATAAATACATATATTAACTTTATATTTTATTTGTTTTGTTTTATTCATATTTTTAATAGCTACCATCATGTGGACTTACAAACACGATTAACAGTTATGGCCATTTCATTTATTTGGCAAATTTTCTTTGGCGAAAACACTATCTCACCCATGCTTCTCAAAAGCCTAGCAAACAATATTTGTTTCATAAAGCTCATAAAGCTTTTCTTATAATTCAATTTAACTAGTAAGGCAGTAGGTGAATTCCTGAACACATTTTTATGAAATTTATGATGTATTTATTTATTTTTTTAAACTTTTATAAGGGTGTATAAAAATCTTACTTGTGATTCCATTTCATGGCGTTTAGCTTGATGAAGGCTGAAGTTAGAGAAATCCAATACATCTGAAATAAAAAGCAAAATTTGTTAACAAAGACAACTTTATCTTTTCCTCCATTATAAAAATACAATACTGATCAGTTAGGGCCATGCTAATTTTAATAGAAACGGAAAAAAAAAGGAAACCGCATTTTATGGTAATATGAGTGATTTTTTTTTCTTTCTATGAAGCAATGTTAACTCTACTCTTATATTAGTGGATAGAGATCAAGATTAAAAACAAAAAGTTTGAGTCATGGACAAGCTTTCCAAGCTAAAGTAATGAATATCTTTAGACAATCTATTGATATCTGGGATGGAGAGTGGTATATGTCTGAGAATGTAAATATGAAGACTGTGGTTCATCAAAATTTTATAATCAATAAGCACATGCACTATGTAAAAATTCATTGTGGGAAAAGATTTTTAAGTCAGATTTTTAAGTTAGTCTGCCAAATTGGTCCTGGAATATTAGTCTTTCAAGGAGAACATTTTTTATGACTATTTAAAAAAAAAAATAATAATTAATACCTTCATTAGTTTCTGATGCAGAATAAGAACTGGACTGGAAGTAGCTTAAATTGGTTTCTATAAGATTTTTTTTCCCCAAAAATTTCAGAAGTATAGGACTGAGATTGGAGAATCAAAAAGAAACGAAGTTTTTGTCAGTGTCCAGAAATGCATCATAGCAGTATATTATCTAGTTATACTGACAATAACTACTTCTAAGGACAGTTCTACACATTAGAAGGTTGGTGCAAATAGTTATTTAATAGGACATCTCTGGATTAGAAACCACTTCAATAATATGATTCTCCCCAAAGACAAAGTCTTTGGAATGAAGAACTTACCAATGATGTATAATATCTTTTAACTCTTGAAAGGAAATAGTAAATAAAGACTGCATTCTATAAGAATCTTTAATAGAATACGTGAATGAAAATTCCTCAATGGATTGTATGATTCTGCAGTATCATTTTTAACAGTTTATATAAAGACTAAAAACACAGAACATTAGAGAGAAAGGAAGGGAAAAAAAAAAAAAAAAAGAGTAAAGTTTGTATGCTTAGTTTATAGTTGTGACAGAATAAATTCAAGAGGACATCTAGTTAAGTTGAATGCAAGAAAACAAGAAGGGCAATTCAGGACAAGAAACAATGTGCAAATAAAAGTTTTAGACCTTTAGTAAAAACAAAAATTTTTTTAGCCAAACACATGTCAGAATTTGTTAAAACTTGTTATTTATATTTAGAGCTTCATGATTTAAAAATTGGAAACTAATATTAATACAGAAAAATACAGAACATAAATACAGAAAAGAAATGCATTAAGTAACTCACCATTATCTTCCATCATCTGTGCACAACTTTTTGCTGTTGCCACAACATTACCAGTAGCTTCAGACACACCTTTGGATGCTTTGGACAGACGACTGAGATTTTGACTACTTCTATCTGCTTTTACTTTCGATGCAATAACAAGCTGAGCTGTACTAGCAGCAATTTCTTGAGACACAACCATCAATTCTTCAAATTTGGCATTGCCACTCAGAACTTTGTCAGCAGCATCTCTTTAAGAGCAAAAAAAAATAAAATTTTATTTGAAAGATTTCCTATTTCTTCAATATCAAACAAATTTAATATAATGAAATGTGAAGAAAAGCATACAGTAAATAAGGGAAGTGATCAATCAATATGTAATATACTGGATAAAAGCCTGCAATTTCAACACCATTTCAATACTTAGAGTGGAGAGGGACAACCAATTACAAAAATTTTGAAACTTAGATCAATAAAGTCAGTCACAATTTCTAACCCTAACATCATTTCTAATTATTATAAATTAGCTCATCTAAAAAATGTAATCTTTGCCTTGGCAACATGCAGTTGCCAGAACACAACTAATACTTGAATTGAAATATCAAAACTACTTTTAACTTCATTTGAAATTGATCAAAACCTTATTGATCATTTCCCATGAAGGTAAAAGGTTCTAGAGTAACTATTTAAGAATAGGAATCAAAATTCAATTTCCCAGATAAGGAGGAAATGTTTCTTTTCTACCCTTACCCCCCATCCAATGTGTTTAAAATCAATCAAATCAAGAGGTTGTCTCTCCAATAGACAATATCTGAATCCTCCTCTAACTTCTGGTTCTCTACTAAGAAAAACGATATCAAACATGTATATATATATATATATATATATATATATATATATATATATATATAT
>JAFIDM010009631.1:86491356-86507502 GCA_023159025.1 Thereuonema tuberculata | reverse complement strand
ACGGCATTATTACCGGCCGGAATCGTATAAGAAAGTGGCAGAAGATTGGGGATTTTTTTTTTTTTTAATAGAAAATTTTTGCTATATTATACTGTACAAGGTATCAGCATTTTTAAAGACTTAAACTAGAGCTGCTAATGAGTGTCGTCTACCATTTTTTCAAGTGTGTTTACACTATCGTCCGATATCTGTCGTTATTTTATCTTTAAACGAGTAACTTTTGAAGGGTTTATTGAACTGTGTTTAATCTCGTCCAGTTGTAAATGAATAATTTTGTTTTCATCGTGTTTACTGTTAGTAATAATAATATTTTATACTAAACATTGATTTTCAACGTAAACATTTTGTTTTGTTTTTCATTTTCCTTATTAGATAACCCTACAGAATAAAATAATAATAATAAAGTTTATCAAAAGTAAGGCTTATCTTTTTTTTCCCCAGCAGCATGTTATTGAAATAAGATTAATGATTATTTTCATTAATATATCAGAACTGCATTTGCCAATAACACTTTAGATAATGGAAAAGTGTCAATTTTCGTTTTTTTTTATATATTTATTTCTATGTATAAGAATGATTTCATTAAACGTAAAAGTAATTTCTTTATTCTATGTAAGAATACAGATATAGCTGTGATATCACTGTAAATGATATTTTTCTTTTTTAATTTTTTTTTTACATTGAAAAATTCAGTTTTTATTTGTGTAAATGGTTATTGTTAGTTTTACGTTGAAGCCTGTACCTCCCATTATTTTATTTATTTATTCTGAGTTCAATGTTAATAAGTTTAGTCTTACATTTGGCATTCATTTGCTGCACGATTCTTTCTATTTTAATTAACAGAAACTACTTAAAAAAGGGTTCTTAAAATTCACAAAACTCATTTTAGAGAGTACATCAAGGTTTATATATATAACACTTTGTTTATTTTTAAAATATTTACTTCTTATGACAAATTAATATAGAAAATATTAATTAATGATATTAATAATAACAAATTAATATAGATTTTATGTTGAAGGGAAAAAAAATGACGTTAGATAAATCGAAGTAGGACACTTTGGAAATAAATTTTGATTTGGTGATGTCAAGCTTTATATAACCTAGATAGCAGGTGTCATTTTATCCACTTTTCCTAAAGGAAAGTTAGGTTCACAAAATTAACCCCCCCCCCCCCCGCTTCTCCTTGAATTTTTATTATATTATTTTCATGTAATGTTTTTTGCAAGAGAATTAACCGATTAAAAAAAAAATTATATTACACAAAATAAATTATCGTTTTATTTTACTTAATTTTACAATATACTGTTTAAATATTTTGCTATTTTTGACAAAAAATCCTCGTAGAAAAACATGAAACAATTCAATCCTACTAACAGTAAAATATACATTTTTTATGGTTTATCTGACAAACCATTACAGTCGTCTACGGACTCGTCATTTTATTTGTTCGGGATACTTTCTTTAAGTTGATTAAAAATTAATTGGACTTTTAATTGGCGATTTAATGTTAAGCTGTTACGAATTAATCACTAACTTCTTTCTCATTTTTAGAAAAAAATGAGATTTAAACCAATTATCCAATTTTCGATTAATTTTATGACAAATTTAAAAGTTTAAAAATGTCAGTATTTTGATACTACTACTACTCGCGAATGGGCCCCAACGGACCACGCGCTAGCCCCCTCGACAACGTCAGGACAAGGCTAGGAAATCAGAGACGAGAATTCACTTCCCGTCGAGGATACACCTGAGAGAGTAAGTCCCAGGGGAGAAACGGAAGAAACACAGAAGAAGAAAGAAACAGCCATGCCACGACCGGGAATCGAACACTGGCCACACACGGCAGACTGCTCGGCCAAGCCGGCACGGCTATATGTGTATAAAAATAATAAACTTCCAACATGGTGGGCAGATTGCAGATTGCATTTTATTTTAGCTTTTTTTCCTTGAATATTCGTTGAGGCTGAGATCGCTCGATGATTCGGACCGAAAACCCAAGATAGAATATGTAATTCTCAGATTTATCAAAATTGGGATTCCCGATCCCATCCCCGATTTGTAAATTGGCTCCCCAAAAGAATGTATATTTTATTTTATTTTTCTTTTATCGTGGAAGATGCTTGCACAATTATCCCTGTTTTCTTAAGTCTTCATTTATTCAATCATTTAATTATTTATACAAGACTAAACAAAACAAACGACCACTAGTGAGAAATTATACTATTGAATTCAAACCTCGGAAAGATTCTACATAAAAAAATATAAATTTATTGAGGTATTGCACCCCAGCTCTGCTCAAATTTGTTTGTCCCTTTTTGAGACTTATTTGAAAGACTGAACTGTTTCCTAGTTTATCAACAGTAGATCTACTAGTTTCGTTTTGCTCAGCGCAGAATAACTGTTAATATTTTATATATTTAAAAAAAAAAAAAAAAATCTTTTCAGAAATTATATTATGTTTAAAAACACAACACACAAAAGCAATCCATCAGCTTCATTCAGTCATATGCTGTTAAATAATTCGTTGACTTCATGAGAATGAATTATTACAGTGTTTCTTCAGGAAGAGAGTTTAGGCTTCCCTAGTGTTTAAATTTAATCGTTTTTATTTTATTTTATTTACTTTGGTTTTAGTAAAGTACCAACCTTTGATGTGACATTAAATGAAGTGTTTATCCTTGTTGGAAGGAAGATCGTACTGTCAATTCTATATACTTGCCAAAGTACTTGAATGTAACCGGAAAGAAATTATAGGCGGGTCAGGTTTGACTTCGATATGTTAAACTCAAAGATTTCGTACAAGGGAAGTTTTAACATGGCTCTTGAATGAATGCCAACAGAAGAATTTAAAACAATTAAATACATGGCAGTATTATGCGGGGATGCATTGTGGACATTTGTTGGCTGCCATCCAATGTTGTTATCATTGGAAAGTCGCAAGCTTTTTCTATAGCATAAAAACTGTTACGTTGTTATAGTAGATTATTAAGGATGACTGGCAACTTTTATAAGTAATAAAGAACTTATGGGAAATTTCATAGAGCACAAAATATTTATAAAATTAAGACTACTGCCACCATTCTAATACGTTTTCATTAGCTCGCTTTCTTGTCTGTCTGTCTGTTTGTTCGGTACAAATTTTGCAATTGATTTTAAACTAACTATCCGATGAGCTAGCGACTTGAAACTTGAAACATAGCTCAGAACTGTTTGACAATGCAATATTAACTTGCTTTCTTAACATAAACATTGTCTGTTCGTTAGGGAACCCTAATTCTTCGAATGACAGGTCGCATATCTCTGCGGCGCTGCGTTGCCGACGCGCGGTAATAATATATCAATCTGTTTAATTTTTTTACCACGGTTTTATTTAATAATAATAATAATAATAGTGAATTGTGCATTAATGACAATTTCTTCGATGGTTAAGGAGACAGCCACCCAACGCAAGCGACGCCTACAGAAGGAGAAGCAAAAACGACAAGAGAAGAGAAACTGAAATAAACCTGAAATTTACCGTATGTCTCTGTTATAATCTCATCAAAATGTTTAAAATCGATTGAAAATTTTCAAACATATAAGACTAAAAAGCAGAAAATAATTATTTAAAAAAATATTTTTTTTTTACCACTTTTTAAAACTGACTAAAAAGTATAAAATAATTTTTCCTAGACCCATACAGATAGTCCTGAAACTTTGAGATCATAAATTTTTAATAGCTATGAAAATACTTGTAAGATTTAAAACGAAAAACGTGGGGTGCACGCAATAGATCAGAATTGAGATGGTATGGATGGAGTGTATATTATCTTGCGCTCCACGTTTTTCGTTTTAAATCTTACAAGTATTTTCATAGCTATAAAAAATTTACAATCACAAAGTTTCAGGACTATCTGTATGGGGTAGGAAAAATTATTTTATACTTTTTATCCTGTTTTAAAAACATGGTATATTAAAAAAAAATATATATTTTTTTAAAATTATTATTTTTTTTAACATTTATTTCCAGAATTCCATTGTAAGCCATCGATTACGTTTTCGAATGCCATTGGCTGTAATTACTAGTTTACAGGTGATTCGTTGCTTTGCTTTCACACCAACTATTATGTGGTTTGCTCTACATTTGATATGGAACACAGTAGGCGTATGTATTGGCGCCAGATAGGGAAAAGCAGGAAAATAGTATACAAAGACTCAACCTCCAACGCAGACTGTTATTTCGATTATTTTATTATAGATGTAAAATTAGCAGTATATTGCATTTTATAACAAATAACTATTTTGAGATATGGTGCCGAATACTATGAAATATGACCTGGATGAAATATCTTGCTAAGTAAGTTGTTAAGGATAAATAACGATTAACATTCTAGTGTCAGCTAATTCTCTGGATTTTAGCGAATATGAACTAATTCCAGAATTGTGATTGCTGTATAATGCACTAATTCTTTAGTAACTCCTGTTATCTTCTCCAGTGTTTTGCTGCGTGCAGCAGGTCCAAATGCGATCTCAGATCTCGGAGATTCGCGTTATCCTAGGGAATAAATACTGATGGTTTCCCATTCGCCTTCCTCAGAAAGCCATTATGGAATGAATTTCGACTTGAAGGGAAAAATGAAAAAGCAGACAAACAGGAACGGAAATAAACATCCTTGCAGACTCCAGGATTCGAACCCAGGTTCCGACACATCTTCCTCGTGGGAGGCTGCCGTTTGATATTTCACAAGGCTATGTTATATCAGGCGACAGTTATGTTTTTTGAAGAGTAAATTATTTCTAGAAATAAATCGTTGATAATGTCATTTTATTTTTTTATTTATTTTTTTTTTTTTTATTTTTTTTTAGCTGAATAAAATAGATTTATTCGCTTTAATTTGGATTTGGAATGCTTACGTTTCTGCATTCTGTACTTAGATATTGGAATGAATGATGGCCATTAAGACAAAATGTAATTACAAAGTGTAAATTATGTTTAAATAAAAGAAATATCAATCGTAAAATCTTCGCACTTCATATAAGAATGAAATTAGTATCTTGGTTCTGTTCAGAGACCGAACCCCTTATTAAATTTGAAAGCTACTTAAAAAAATTCAGTAATTAAAAGAATTAACTTACCGTTGTTTACAAACTGAAAACAACAACAAAAAAAAAAACATTTGCTACTATTCTTATGATTTGAGGAGGAATGTTGTTAAATACTAGTTGACACTCAACCGCTTGTCAACAACAATCAGTTTGTTTGAACGAACAGATATATATATATATAACACGTTCGTTCAAACAAACTGATTTTCGTAAAAGGAAATATAAAATGAAAATAATATAAATATTTATAAGAATAAATTATTTTTCATTTTATATTTCCTTTTACAAAAATCGGTTTCAATTAATAGTAAAGGGCATCTTAGAAATAGAGAAGACAGAAATCCCTCTTTGAAATCAGAGGGTTTTTCATCGTTACTATGACAACTCTAAAACGGAGTCTCCCTGGTTATCTTACATCCGTTCGTGTTCCTGATAAATTTGACGGTGGGCGGATAAAAGATAATAAGCCAGTATTTTATAATAATAATAATAATAATAATAAAAATAAATTGCTAAAGAAAGTAGTGGTCACAATTTCATTTTTTTATTTAATTTTGTAAATACAGCACAGCATTATGCCTAAGAATAAGGAAAATTATTCTGTTTTAATTCGTTCTCTAATTTGGCTGTTTTTATTTTTTTCTTTCTAAAATGATCTTTATATATTTTTTTTTATTGAATCGGCTTCTGTTAATACAGCTGTGAATTCATTTTCTCATGGTTATTTTGTGATCGACATAATATGATACTGGCTTCGTCTGTTGCAGCTGTTTCAATGTCTCATCCCATTACATCTCAGAATAAATTGCCATTCAGACGAAAATACTTGAGATTGAGGACTGTATTCGTATGCTAATTACTATTGGAAGAAAACTGCCAAACAGCTAAAAACTAATACAAATGTATTTAATCCTTTTGAATCATTGAAAGTGCTTCGTGGTGCACAAGTTGGTTGCTAAGCAACCGAAATGAAAACACAGACTGGTATTTCCGATAATATGATAGTGATAATTAGTGTGTTGTTTTTTTTTTTTAAGATTTTCATCAATCATTTAGATTGTAATTATTTTTAATAAAATTCGTAATAATCAAAAAATATACAAGGTTATTACAATTCATCTCCCGAACTATACCGTCTGGAATGCCATTTAGTTCAAGAAACTTGTTACTGTATGGCAGCTAATTATTGAAGATCGAAAACAACTGTAAAAACATTTTAATTTTTTTTTGTTTTAAATTTGAAAAGAAAAAAAAAAAATAAAACAAAAAATAAGCAACAACCCAAAAAGCATTGAAATAAAATACAAAATAGCGCAAGTGCGAATTCACATTCCGATGTAATAGTGTACATCCTAGATAATACAGTTTGAGAAGATAAACCGAAGTGAATCAAGTATATTTACATTTATTTAAACTGTTTTTATTTTAATTAACACTGTGGTAAATTAACAAATAGCATAGTTTGTTGAATTTAAGAAATGCACTTACTTTTTAAATGGCTTCAAATTGATATAAAATAATATCTAAAAATAGGGGTAGTGAAGATTGACATTTATTGATCTTCACTGTAGCTACCCCTATAGAAGTTAAGTCTGATCGTTTCTGAGAGTTCTGATTGCATCTAAGCCATCAGTCGTGCACGGAGTAAATATGTACAACCTTGCTTTGTTCCAAATGAATCTCGGCTTAAAGATACATCAAGTAAATAGAAATATTAGTTAAATCTTATGCTATTCCTTTATATTTTTATTTTCTTATATGTTGAAGTCTACTGAAATCATTGTTAATGGGTTTCCAGGGAAACAATATATTTTATTGTCTTAGAATATTGACATTTCATTTAGTTGGCTTGTATCAGCATAGTAACAGTGAAGAAGATATTCAGTCCTTTTGTTGGAGTTCAATAAACTGAATGACGCAGTTTGGTCCTCTTCCAAGTTTACTCATCGTTCCAAAGATGGTTTGTTCTATTGTCCTTTCCACTTCCCTGTTGGATTGAAATTGGTCCTTCACCTTCTTGACTTGGCGCAATTGGTCATCCTTACAAATCGTTGGTGAATATTCCACCAATGCCTTTCCCTAACTTATTAGGCATAAACATTAATTATTCTATGCTGTTATTATAGTCCTTTTGTTTTTATTTAAGTTATATATAAGTACTTTTAATTAGCCTGCTGATTTCAGTAAATGAACAGGAAGAACCAATAGATAGAACTGATTGCTTTGCAAATTTATATTACAACCGGAAGCAATAGAAATGAAGTTGGCTTTTTAATTGCAAGTTACTGATTGAGAAAAACCCATTGTCGTGTGATTGACTTTAAAGTAATTGTATAGAGAAGCGAGATAATTAGTTTGATTTGGAGACGTTTTCATTCTAAAGTCCTAATCCATTTTTACACAGGTAGTTGATGAAAATAAGCATCTCGTCAATTTATTTTTCTGATTATTTTGAGAGGATTGACTCATTTATTTTTAATTCTTGATTTACATTTATTAATACTGCTGATAGTTTTAATAAATAAAAATATAAACCATGTAATTGTGATGTAGGAAACCCAAATTCTTCTCCAAACATTACTATATTTCACAGAAAGTAACTTATTCTGCTTTTTCAGGCATTCGTACAAAGCGATTTAAACAAACAAATACAGGCAATGAAAGCAAGTTTAACGTCCGTAATTATTCATAAATAGTGGCTCAATGTGCGAAGGCATATTTATTGTCCGTTGGTAAATTTCTCTCTCTAAATACAGGCAATGTTTACAATTATCGAAATGCTTCAATATTTTTACAGTGTTTCTTGAATAAATAACAAAAATGAACTTCTATACCTTTTTGTTTCTTAAAACAATCGAAAGCTATTGATACAGTAATACAAGCTTATTGTTGTTGTGTTAAATATACAATGGTTTGCCCCATCAGATAATTCTGGGTGTTTATTTCTAAATGCGCTAATATGTTCTTAACTCGTTCACCTAATGTACGTCCAGTTTTACCAAAATATATTCCTAAGATCTTAAATTTCTAGTTGCTGCTCTTACAGTTGAAATATTGTTGGATACACAGATCTGACGAATTTCTTAACAACCTTACGTTTAACTTTATTCCTATACAGAAAGAAAAGTAAGAGTAGCAAATAGTCCACTTTGACATAGTCCAGATCCATTTGTAACAGTACTGTGTAATAAATATATTTAACACAACACCAATAAGCTTGTATTATCCAATAGCTTTCGATTGTTTTAAGAAACAAAAAGGTGTAGAAGTAAGTCCATTTTTGTTATTTATTCAAGAAACATTGTAAAATAATGAAGCATTTCGATAATTGTAAACATTGCCTGTATTTATTTGTTTAAATCGCTTTGTACGAAATTAGAAGAAAAGTTATGCCTGAAAAAGCAGAATAAGTTACTTTCTGTGAAATATATGGAGAAGAATTTGTTTCCTATATCATGCTAATAGTTTTATTTCACATTGTATATTGTAAACGTGCAAATTGTTCGCTTATCGGTTTCAAAGGGGAGAAGTAAATAAGGTCAGAATTCTTCTGAGAAATTGCTCTGAACAATATTGGAGTCGAATAAATTGCTTCGACAATTTCAGGAAACACATTGAGTTTCTAGTAAAGTTTTAATGTTTTCTGAAGTAATAAAAAATGAAAAAAATGTCAATACATTTTTCATGATATCAATTCTTGTCTACGAAATACGTACAAAATAAAGGGTGACTTTATTGTTAATTAAATAGAACGTAATTTATAAAATTTTGATTGTTTCATCGATGAAACTTTTAAGTAAAATTAGTGTGCACTGGATTCCGTTGAGGTTGTTTTATTCTTTGAATTATGTTGTGATTTCGAAGCTGTGATAAGGATTTCACCGGAAGTTGACTCGGCCATCCATATACCGTAACATCTTGTTGACACCTGACATTCTGTTGTGCCATCATAATTTGGATCACTGAGAGTGGGTTTGGGGCTTTCTCCTTATGACGAAGAGGAGCCAGGTGGCGTAAACACCAGTGCAAATACAACGCTGCTTAAGCTAGCACTTTTTTTATCGATAAGTGCAGTACTTCAACGCTTGATTTATAATTTTTATTAAATTCATAATTTTATGATTGCTTTTAAGTAAAAACAAATCCCTCTTCAAAGAAAGAGTTTTAGAATTCATTTTCTATGGTTTGATTTAAATTAGAATAAATCGGTTAAAATTTATTATTTTAATAAAAAAGGAAGAAAAAAAAAAACCAACTTATACATATTTCAGTTTGTGTTATCAATTCTAAGCAAATAATGTCATTAAAGGAAATTAAAATGGTTTAGAGTGGAATATAAGCAGAAATAATTGCTACATTAAACATGATTTACAATATGTTCTATCAAGATTTCTCCCCTCCCCCCTCAGTAAATTTACGTTCGAAAGTTTTCCGGAGCTGTTTATTTATTCATAAATAGAATTAGTTGATTCAATTGCAGTAATTGAATGAAATGGTATTTTAATGAACGAAGTATCAGTGCAGTAGGCTATTCGTTAACAAGCCACTGCCCAACCGAGAATGTTCTGTGTTAATTTCTAAATATGCCAACAGAATCATTTGTGAAAAATAGAACGCTGTTTGAAAAAATATATAAAAAAGGCCTTGTAATACCATATCTACAGAGCATATTAATTATGCCAATCGGAAGTTGATTCTGTCATCCATTACCTTAATTGTATTCCGATATGACGTAAAATGGGATGTTTCTCATTAATTTGTTAAGCAATCAAATAATAAACCTGTGGTTTTGTGATAATATATATGGAGGAAATTTATTTTGTACATCAATTAATATTTTTTTTTTTCTTTTTGATGTACAAAATTAATTTCCTCCATATTTTAAGAGAATATTTTCACTTTCTCCTATTATTAAAATATTTAATTTTTATTAATTTAATATTTTTTTTCTGTAAAGATACTTTTTTGTTACGAGCTTATTTGAAGTCAGCAACTTTATTATAATTTTTGATTTAGCAAAGTGAGGTTTAAAAATATTATTAGAATAACCAAAATTTATTTATTAAATACCTTATTATCTGTCTCAAACAAGGATGGAAATACTGCAAAACTACATAATTTCAAAGAAAACAAGATGGCTGCTAGTGACTGTTAGGCCTATCTATTGGAGCTTGGCTTCTGAAAAGCGATGAAGCAGAATTGAGGAAAAAGGTCCTAGATTGTGTTTTGCAAATTGAAACATAATACATTGTTGTAGTAGAATTGCTACATATAGTAGAATGTATATGTAAATTGTACTATCATAATACAAAACGCCTCAATGTCTTAAATCAGTACCTCTTCTTAGCGTAATTTAAGTATATCATTTTACTAGGAGAAACATCGGCCTGTAAATTTTCAGATTTGAGTCTGATTATGCCATTTGTTTTGAAGCACTGATTTAAGTAGAGAGAGATTTTGACATTTTGGCTTAGAAAGTGTTGAAAGGCTTTTGAAGATGTCTTGAGAAGAGGTTTAAAAAATAATAATGACTTTCTTTTTAATTAGAAGCTTAAAATAAAGGAGCTTTTTTTTTTTTTTTTTTTTTTTCCTCTCCCCTAGAATTTTCTATAATAGCTCATCCTAAAATTGAATATGAAGGTTGGTGAAGAAGAGGTTTACAAAATTCATTCCTAGTGCTCGTGTGTGTACGTGGTTTAAACAGTTAAGCGAAGAGCTTAGCATTGAACTTTTGGACTAAAACGAATCAATCTTAAGAAAATAATCACCTAACATCCATTGTCTTTTTCAATTTCCTGTTTGTTTTATTCGCAAAAACATAAGATTTAATAAATATTAAATATTTTAAAATGGTCAATATATTTTTTTTTTTTTTAATAAATAGAATTAACCAAAAATAAAGATTAGTGAATGTTTAGAATGTTTTCAGAACGTTTCGCAAAGGTAATGGAATTGATGTTAAAACACAGAAAAAAGGGGAAAAAAAAAATGAAAATATTTTTAGATGAAGTTTGATATGCATTACTCATAGCATTATTGTTTAAGAAATTAACTTTATTTAGAATGGGTCTACAAGCACCAAATCATGGCAAGACAGTAAGATCAAACTCTTTAAATATGATGTAGATAACTACAGTATTATTTTTGTAATTATCGAACTGACACAAAACATTGAGGGTGTTCTCATGACTAACATCTGAAAATGGATGAAAATCGTCCATTACAATTGGACGTATAGTTTATCTATGTCGAATCCATTTACAATTTCCTAATTCCTTTTCATATTTTTATAGAAATAGAAATCAAAATTATTTTAAAATTTAACAACATCCTGACATAAAATTGTAGAGGAAACTTATTTATGTAATACAGATTACTGTTATTCATGTGTTAACGACATATTTACGTTTTTAAAATACAGTAAGTATTACTTGTTTTTTCAAAAATATATCGAACAATTTTTTTCAACTTTAATGATATTAAGATGTAAAAATACATTCTCTGCGATATCAGAATAAGCAAATCGAATACTTTTTTTTCCTTTTGCTGAAAAGTAGGAATGACTTAATTGTCAACGAATTAAAAGTACTTACATCAAAACCATATTCGCTATACTGTGTATTTAAATATACAGGTCCAAAACGTATGAAAAACTGTGAAATTGACCTCATTTAAAGATATATTGTAAATTTTATAAATTGTTTTCGGAATTAAATTGCTGCAATTACAAAGGATGAGTGATTCCGCTTGCGTTTCATATATAATAGCTTCCCATTGACCTTGTAACAAAGCTAAAAACAAAATGCCTAACTAGTAATGGGCTAATTTCCAGTTTTTTACGAGTGTGACAAATATCCTCATATTTTTGGCGCTCTTGCTCCTTTACACTTATTCAATTCTCTCATCCTAACAATTTCTGTCCTACTCAGATTCGGAAAAAAAAAAAAAAAAAAAAAGAACAAAGCAAAAAATATTCCAGGAAGACGAAGACCGAAATTCATGCGGACCATTTGTTAAATCCGTAATAAATAGAAATGTTGATTGATAATAATTTTCTTTGTCATTGTGAATGATTATACTTTCTCAGTAGTACTGGGAAACTGAAAAAAAGAAATCCTCTTTTAATGATGGAAAGTTTTGTTGGCTAGAGATGCTTTTATCCAAGATCTAACAAAATTGCACAAGATTGACTTTTTGTAAAGTATTCGTGCGAAAATGTTCAGTTTTCAGTATTCATGTTATTCAGAATCGTGAACTTATTGGAGATTTGTAAGAAGTTTGTAATAGTGAAACAGCATGTGTGGACGGGATTTCGATCAAAAAAGTGCATTTAAAGCGAGCACATGGATGAACACATCGCTGAAGATCGAGGTGAAAAACAAACCTGCAGAAAACAATTGGGCTATTTATAGTGAAAAAGTTCACACAGCGATGAATATATTTTAGAAACTAAAAAGATTGCCTGGAAAAAGTTCACTCATTGCCCACCGAAGTGACATGCCCCGGAATTTTGAATAGATATTACTTCGATCCATCCAAAAAAAAAAAAAAGCCATCACTTTTTGTAGATAAATGATTTCTTTGCATTTCTTCTTTCTTTATTTTTTCTTTTCAAGTACCCCGTGAAGCCACTACTTCTGTTTGGCATTTTTTCATCAATAGTTTGTCGCGATGATTATCTTCTTTAGACATCGATGTGCTACTCTTTAGCTATCTGCTGTTCTTTTATGTGACCATTATTAAAAGTTATTGAAAAATCTCGATATGCTACTTTTCATCGACCTACCATTACAAAGCACCGTAACTGCTGTATATACATGGGTGTAGATAGGATTTTATTTCTGTGGGAAGAGGAGAAAGCCACTATATAACAGCATTATACACGCTTTTCTTTAGATGGGATGGTTTCCCGTTTGCGTCTGATATTTGAAAGCATATTAAAAATTCTACGACTTTCTACCATTCTACCCCCTCCCCCCAACACCTATATGTGCGGGCTCCCATGAGGCGACATAATGTAATTAATTTCTTTACAGTTTCCTTGAAACCTAATTAAATTTAATAACCAAAAATATAATGAAAATATTGTTGAAATCGACTTAGACGCTTAATAAAAATGAAAAGAAACTTCTTATGGGAATTTTCCATTATTTGCGTGTTTTTAATAGTTGTTTTTATGAAGCTAGGTTTTTTTATGTGGACCTTTTAACTTACGAATATTACTCATCTTGAATGTTATCGTTTGTAAAAATGCATATTTGAAGGATTAAGGAATTATACACGCTTTTCTTTAGATGGGATGGTTTCCCGTTTGCGTCTGATATTTGAAAGCATATTAAAAACAAGTGAGTTTTCTCTTTTTAAAATATTTCTTACTATTGCTAATAAGTTGGCAGCAACGACTGCAAAATAGGATAAAAATCGGTGTTGAATCTCTCTGTTGATTGGCACGATTTTAGCAGTTAGGAGGAAACTTCCCTTTTAAGAGAACAGTTAGATTTTTTGTTCTTCTAATTCTCATCTGTAATGGTGATATTTTGGTTTCGAATATTCGGCTTCAAAAAGATCAATGCAGAACTAGGTTCTTCCATTGCAACATAAGAAAAAAAAATTAAATTAATAAATTACTTATTGCTATGACAGATTATGCTATTACTTAAACCAACAATAAAAAGAAATTACTATCAAAAGAGAAAAGTTAAAACTATCAATGCAATCATCTTTGTTGAGGTTTTAAACTTTTTTTTTCTTCTTTTTTTTAGATACGGTTAATTAACCAAATTTTGACCTCCTAACCTTGTTGACCATTTGTTGATTCGTATTTATTTACTTGCGGTCTGCTTTATTAAAAAACATAAACAAATAAAAATATTACACAAAATTCGCTAGAAATTAAAAGGGCAAATTCTGTTAGAGAAAATTTCCACATTATGAAATTGTTCTCTCCTGAGGAGCCATACTGTGTGTAAACGGAACACACTGGGAGACTATCCATTGGTCAAATCAGAATTGGCAGCACTTGATTCAGACTAAAACTAATAGGAGTTATTTCGTAACTTTAATATTTAATTTAATTAGGAAAGGTCTTCATTAAAAAACAATTTTAATAATATTTATAGTTCGAAGTGTATGCTCAGTTATAATTTCGTAGTCATAGAGTAAGAGGTGTCGACTTCGAAAATTAACAGGATTTTTTTAATTTTTATTTTAATAAGGGATGAAAGCGTTTTAAGACCGAAACAATCGTAATTGTATTTTAGTTTTGTCCATAATAAGAATCTTACCATTTATTAAGAAAAGCGTAATGTGAGTATAGACAGACAGAAGAATTCTAAAAGTTGATGAAACGTCGCATGCTCAGTCGATTAATATAACTAAGCAATATAAATATCTCGTAGCATTTTTTGGTATCTACCATAAAGTAAAAAATAATAATAATATCAATGTAAAACAAGATACAGAGGAAGTATGTAATTATCGATTTTTACATAATTGTGTAATCACAGTTGTCTGTGAATCGTTGAGGACTCCATCATTGGCACAGTGAGGGGGGTAAAGAAGAAAATTGCATGTGATGACATGGGAACAAAGTCTCTTAGACTGGTGCCTAAAACCTTACATTGCTCGGCCACATTAAAGATTTCGTACGTAGTGATGAGGTTGAATTAAAGATTCGTTTGTTTTTTCTTATCTTTTGCATTTTTTAACCGTTATTACAATGTTTCAAATAGCTTATTAAAAATATAATTGGGAAACAGACTGATCATTATCGTTTAAATAATCAATTAGAAAACTTTAATTCTTCCCAACTTCCTCTTTGATAAAGACTGAACGTATTTACTAATGATAACAACAGTAGATGTAATTTCTATTTTTGGAAACTTATTAATATATATATATGTTCAAATACACGATAAATAATTAAGAGAAAACATAAGTATTATTTAAAAAAATTGTAATTAATTTTCCCTGCCAGTAGAGCTGTTCCTTTTTGTTGTCCATTGCTGTCTTTGTTTTGATTTTTGTTCTGTTTTTTAGTGTAATTTTTTTTTTTTTTTTTTTTAAATATAGGTTCCTACGAAGTATGTCTCCTACTTTAGAATTGAATCATTTTGAATATTTAAATTTTAAATTAACTAAATAAGTTCGTAACTAATGCATATAAGACAAATCTTTTTTTTTTGCTTTTTTCTTTTCTTTTTCGAAATGGTGTGTTGTATCAATAAATAAATAAATAAATATCATTAACTAACTAGCCAGAAAAATCCGTGGGATTATAGTTGATTTTTATTTTTCTCCTCAGATATTCCTACCTGTTCTATCCTGACTTCATTATTTCAGGATAGAAGTAGCACAATAATGATGTGCCTGCCTTCGAATGCTTGCATAAAAGATTGCAAAATAGTTTAAAAAGACGGTGCATAATCTAAACTTAGTAGAAAAGTTTCTTCTTATCTCCGTAATTGATGTTTAGCATAACAACACTTTAAGAAGAATTTTGCATTGGTTGTTATGGGGATTTAATTAATTATTTCAGTTTATTCCAAATCCTTAGGAGTTCATATTCAGTAGCATTCAACCACAACCAATACCTACGATAAGTAGTTTTTGAGATCTCGTATTATGCTTTAACTGCAGTGTATTTTGGCGACACCTTTCCTAAAAGTTCGTAAAAGTACTAAAATCAATGGAATCTTCCTTTTAATTACATTGATGTTGCTTTCTAAATTAAAAAAAATTGAGTTATATTGATCACAAATTGGGCAAATTTACAAAAATCGTTTTCAGAATACATTCTAAAGTAGCTTCTTTTTTTTTTTTTCTTTCCCTCCTACGCATATTACAAGATGTAGTAAACTTTAGATGATGCCTATAATTTAAAAAACAAACAAACCCCACAATGAATCGTCAGTTCTTTTCTATTCCAAATGCAGCATGGACCGAAAACCGTGGACAAATGAGCAGTAAGCTTTGAACTTTCAACTTTAATAAAATTTATTAACGAACAACCTTTTTTTTTTTTTTTTAATCCCACGGGATTCTCATGGGCATCAGTTA
>JAFIDM010009631.1:86378980-86490956 GCA_023159025.1 Thereuonema tuberculata | reverse complement strand
AAGAGAGGAAAAAAAAAAAAAAAATCTTGATTTCTGAAGAACAACTGAATTTTAATTATTTATTTTTTCTTTTAGAACAGTAAGACATGATGTCGAGATCTTGCATTGCAAATTCTCATTTTTAACCTCTCGATAGAGAAACTCTATTAAAATGAAATTTTCTTAATTTTTTTTTTTTTTTTTTTTATAGTTTTGATTATTTTTAAAATAACTTTTCATTTTCAATCGGAAATATTAGCGCAATTTCTATACATTTTTATAAATATGAATTTTTGGGATTATTTGTTGAAGATTTCTATAGCGTTTCAAAGCGTTATATTTTAAACATTCCGTTTGAATTTTTATTTTAATTGTCATTACTGAACCTGTAGAATCATTAAAACAAAAACAATAAAAACAAAAAACAAAAAACCTGCTTTTTGCATTTTGGATTGAAAAACAAAAATGTTATTTAATCGCTGCTATTACAAACTATTTCAATGGTGTGCATGAGGAGCCGAAAATATTGTGAAAATGCAGTTTGCAATGTAAAAACTACAGGGTGTATCAGGTGGACCCGGTCTATTTTGCAAACAGCAGCATCAATCAAATGACCTGGTCAATTTCGGCGATAATGTATTGGTTCTCTTCGGTAGTGATTGTGGTGTGTGACCCTTTCGCAGCATGTTTTGTTGCAACCGAACCAGTATCTTCAAAGTTCTTCTTGATTTCAGTCATTGTTTCAGGTTTTGGAGAAAGCCACATACCTCATCAAATAACAGTCTTGCTGCAGAGATGTTGTCCTTCGACTCATAAATAAACTTAATGACAGACACACTTTACTTTAACGTCAACCGGAACTCACCACTTTCCCTGCCTGCCATTGTGAATTATCCCACTGTCAACGCGTGCTTGTACTGATGTCAGGTGCATGCCCACTGTTGTACACAGGTGAAGCATTCCGGTGTCCTTGTGTTAGGATACTGTTATTCTTGTGAAAACGTATAAACTGCTCTCGAAAAGGGCTCCCAGGAAGAAGTTACCGGATTGACCGGGTACAACTGATACACCCTGTATTTAAAACAACTGAAGTGGGGGAAAAAAAAAAAAAAATGTTTAAACGAAATTTACCATATGATAGTAATTGGAAAGTGTAGTAGTCATGCAAACGACATAAAATTACTTTTTTTCCCTAATATATCTAATGATAACTTTTTAAAACTTGCCTATTTAGTATGATTAATGTCGTGTTTTATATAAATAAATGTTTCGATTTTATGGAAATTCACGTCATTTGCTCCCTAGAACAAAGTTATAATATTTTTGAGTGGAGCGTGTGAGAGAGAGAGAGAGAGGATGTCTATTATTAAGAATCTTGTGGGCTCGATAACTCGAAATATACATCAGATAATTTCCTGAATGTACATCAAACTTCATATTTAGAAGTTTAGTGCAACTATGTAGATCTGATTTTGGTATATATAGTCATATATTAAGGGTTAAAACAATGAAACAGATATTTAACGGAGAAATGCATCAAACTATCAAGTATAGACAGCATGTTATTGCTAACTGCCTGATTACATTTTAGAGTTTGAGCCTCTGTTTATTGGCACTTCCTATAGTATTTTTGCACTTCACAATAAGGCACTGTTTTCATAAGTAACTCAAAGAATAATGCACTGATCAACATGAAACCTTCTATTTCTGATTTAAATGTTAATGTGCTCACCTGGTTAGATTTTGGAGTTGTAGCTGTTGCACGGGCCTCTTTAACAATTAGGCCGAAATACTGTATTCTTAACTGAAAGAATAATTCGCTGAATTATAAGAAATTTTATATTTGGAAGTTTACAATTATTGTGTCCATCCATCCATAGTTTTCTGTCCGAAGACAGGTCCAGTTCTATGGAAGTCTCACATGGATCTCCTAGAAACACCTGAGGAAAGATACTGGGGGTGGTTTCCCGTTGCCTGCCCCCAGGACGCCATTAAGGAATGACGTCAGACCGAAGAGAAAGTGAAGAAGAGGCTGGACAACACAGGAAAGGAAATTGAAACAGCCATGCCACTGCCGGGATTCGAACCCAGGTACTGGCGCACTGGTCGCCACGGCTGGCCGCCGCCGAGACCGCACGACCACGCCAGCACGGCAATTATTGTGTACATTTTATTAAATGCTCCCACTTGTAGGTAAAATCCAAAATACAGTACACTTTAGTATGCACTAATTTACAGCCAAATTCATGTTTTAGAGTTTAACTTTACTTCCTAGATCTCATTAACTTTTAGCGATTAAACACTATTTTAAGATCCCTTTTCTTAAGACCGCAAATGTAAATCCTTCTGTAGATGTGAATTTGTTTTTGATTTTAGAATTGTTTACATTAGGATTGTTTTGTAGTATGAGGACTGGCAGTTACATTTTACCTTTTCTTCTATTTTATTTAGGGCCAAAACTTTCTGACTGAATTTAAAACATTGTATTTTCTCAAATGATTTACAGTTCCTTATTATGGAAAGTCTTGCAATGGTTCTATTGATATTTATTAATATCTGTTAGTCCTTTTACATCAAATAAATTACCTAAAATACATTATAATTGAAAATCCCCCCCCCCCAACTTCTGCCTAAGGCAGTGTACGTTTATCAAAACATCAAAGTGTTGTTAATTTGTCTCCTAACTCACATTCGTTGAGTATTTTAACTTAAGAAAAGAATATAGTGCGACGGAATTTAAAGGAAATGGAAATTAATGCAAATTTTCTTAAATAATTATTAATATAATGAAAATGGTAAAACTGCATTTCAGTCCAGAGCCGCACCATGAACTTAACAAGATCTGCGGCATTTGTTTATGCTTATCAGTACTCAACAACTAGAATTATCCTGCTATTGAACAGCATAGAGTAATACTTGTATAATTATAATTTGTAAAATATAGAATTATAATAACTATTGATTCATGTCGTTTGGCTCCAAAAAGAACAAAGGTAATTTATTGCAAATTGCATCTAAATACAATCATCTTGACGAACTATCTGCTTGGTGCAAAAGCCATTTAAATAAAGCATAAAAGAAAATAAGAGAATTAATAATAAGATTTAAGATGCTGTAAGGGATAATGATATCGTCCATTCATTAGGTAAGGTAATTTGATGGAGCAGCATGAATTAAGCATGAAATAACTGCTGTAAATCCCATTGAAACCACTAATGATCTATCGGTATGACCCCCCCCCCCTCCGCATGACTGTTTCACTTTTTAAATAAAACTGTTTAACGTTTAAAGTAATTAATGCATGCGTTTTATTCAGATCACAGAAGAGTAACTGTATGAATTATTTATGATCTTTTACGTGTTTTCAAATATAATTCATTTTACTCCCAGAAGCAAAATGATGCAATAATGAAATTAATAATTCAGTTAATTATTTCAAGATATCAATTATTTTCATGGTAAATGCATAACAGGATATATATTTCTTAAACCAACTTTGTAATTTAATTAAATAGATACATTTTTGACTTGGCCTATTAACTCTACGACGTAACTTCCCTTGGCCAACATTATAACAAAAAATAATTATTTATTTACTTTAACGAAATATAAATAAATAAAGGACTGTTAGTGTAGATCAAGACGACGTTCAGTATTGTGAAGGGCTTATAGATTAATCATTTTCTCTTGTAAATGCTCAAACGTTTTCCAAATGCTGTGCACTGTGAAAGGTCAGTTTCTGTTTTAAGAATTTATTGCAACCAATTTAAGAAGAATAGTGAAAGTGTTTACTTTGGCTGTGACTTAAACAGTAAAGAACATCAGATGTTTAACTTCAGAAAAATAAAAACAATTACAAACAAACCCTCCATTCTTAGCATTTCTTACTATTTTTTCATTTAATTACTCTGAAAATAAGTTCTTATAATGAACGATTAGAAACAAAAATAAATAAATAAATAAATGTATAAATGGAGGTCTTTTAATCACAAAAGTATCAGCAAATTTTTTTTTTTTTTTTTTAGAAGTGGGAATTAAATTTGTTATGGTTTTACTAAGAATAAAAGAAGTTGCTACATTTTCTCACTTAAAAGACGATTTGGTATATATCACCAGCATATTCATACATTTGAAAATTAAATAATTATAAATGCAGGAGGTGTCGTTTAACAACATTAAATTTATTTCAGTACACGACATAGATAAGATCATCATTTGTAGGATGTTATGAATTGTGCTTGTAAGGGAGGATCGAGAAACATCCAAACCGAGAAATACTGAAAAGTATACGTACACTTCTGTGGATCTTAATCGGATGTTGTGATTTTTAAATTTATTTGAAATTTTTAAGCAGGAAAAGGTGGAATCATTAGAGATGCTGGAGGTGTCTTTGGTGAAATTGAATATGCAAGAGAAGAACAGTATTTGAGGCAAAAGCAAGCAGAGCAGCTGCAGCAACTGAAGGGTATCTTACGACAATAGATAATCTTTATTTTCGAACCTTATTTTAGATTATGAAGATTTCTGTTTTACAGTTATAATGCCGTAACATCGAGCTAATTACAAATCTCGTTCTCAGAATAACTCATTTAGGAAAAACACAAAAATTATATCATACATACTGCTTCCCCATATATGTATTTTCAACGCTGATAGAAAGGGACTTATGTTGGGCTTGAAATATAGTTGGTATCTTTGCTGTAAAGGTCAGTATTAGACTGATTTTAGGAAATCAAGAGAGGAAAAAATAAAATCTTGATTTCTGAAGAACAATTGAATTGTAATTATTTATTTTTGCTTTTAGAACAGTGATGGCTTGAAAGCTAATATATTTTCGACAAATAAACCTACCTTAAAGAAAAAATGAAAAGATCATCCTTTCTGATCTGAATTGTTATTAAGTGATAACGTACCGTAAAACAGGGTTACTTGGACACTGATTTGAACCCACTTGAACCCAAATTTAAATACCCATTATTTAATTTAATTCAAATGCACCTGGCTCTGTATATGCTGGTACCTAGCGAAATAAACATTTTATTTACAACAAATAACCAATTGTTGAGTTGTGATAGTGGATTTAAACATAAGCTTATTTGTAATTTGGGTTTAAGTAATCCTGTTTTACGGTATTCCTTGGATGTTTCTTTAAGAATTGTTTGGCCCAATAACAAATGTTAAAAGGTCTTGATCAAATACAATGCTAGTGTTAGCCAGATAAGTGAGCTAAGGGGTAAGCGAACTTAAGCCCCTCCCCCCTTTCCAAAGCTTATGTGATCCTGAATTTTTTATTGATTGATACTAACATAAAAGGTTATAACAGCCTTCACCCCGACTGAAATTCTGGTTGCATCTATTAAACCTATTATAATTTACAAGGAGAGGACATGGCGTGTACATCGTGAAAATCAATGCCCTTTTGTGAGATGAAAGTGCACATGGAGTACTTAAAAATTATATATGGGTTGAGAAACCAATTCTCAAGCGTTTTCGAGATATTTGACATTGTTTTCATCAGTTTTCGAGTATTAGCTTATTAACTTCCTGTTCGTTTCCAATGCAAGTGGGCTGGAGATGTAAGGATTCAGCTTGGGGACAAGATTTTTTAGCGACCCATTTGGAGTCCTGTAGTTTGTCCTGTACGTCCGTGTCTGTCCTTCCCCTAACAATTCCCGAACGGAAGGTCGCATCGGCAAACGGACTTCACCATCGTGTTCAGAGGCCCAAGCACCGTAGGAATTAGGTATTTATTTCTGCCTATCCGAAAAAATGTGGACAGGAGTCCAATGTTTGTTTTCGTAGGTTTTAATTTTTTGCTCGAATCCTACTGACCGATCGATTTGAAATTTGAATATGCCTTAGTTTCGAGTGTACAATCTATATTTTTATTCATCTATAACAGTTTGCGGGCACAGTCGACTGTGTCCGCATTTTTTCGGATAGGCAGAAATAAAAAAATATTCATTGACTAGTAGACACTCTAAACTGAAACATATCCAAATTTCAAGTCGATCAAATCAGTAGTGGTCCAGGAAAAATTTCCCCAACTTCATCTTTTTCCGGTGGACAGTCGGCTGTCGTTGCGCGGAGGATAACCCTCCAATCAAAGAATATATATATATATATTCTTTGCTCCAATGCTCCTTTAGTGAAGTTTAGGTTTTAATGGGTCGCCCTTAATTGTATACTTTAGCGCACACTTTTTTTTTTTTACTTGTTTATTATTATTATTTATTTATTTAATTTCTTTTTTTTTTTTTTTTTATTTAATTTCCCCTTTTCTTTTTTTTTTTTCCTTCTTTCTTTTAATGTAATATAGTTTTTTGCTTTTCCTGATTATGTTAGGAATATTAGGTGGAAAAGTAATATAAGATTAGAAATAAATAAATAACAAGTAAGTCATGGAGAATGTTATTAGGAATATTTATTAAATATAAAATAAGACATATAAATATGCAACTTAACTAGACTCTTATTTTTTTTTTTCTATACTAATATGCTTTTCTCCTTGAAGTTCTATCGAGTATTAATAATATTAATACCCCGTCATGAGGAAATCGTATTAGTATAACTTAGGAAAGAAAAAAGACAAGATTAAAAAAAAAAATAGTTAAGTTGCATATTTATGTGTTTTGTATTTAATAAATCAAAGTATTTCAAATAAAAAATAAGTTAAGCAGAATATTATTTATTTATTTCTAATTGTATATATCTTTCCCACCTAATATTCCTAACATAATCAGGAAAAGAAAGGAAAAAAAAAAAGGAAAGCAAATGGGAAGAACATAAATAAATAAATAAATAAATAAATAATAAAAAGAAAAGTAACTTGTCCTCCAGGCACAATCGAACGCGGGATCCTTATATCTCCCACTGCACCATAACACTTGCTTTCGAAATGAGCAGGAAGTTAATAAACTAATACTCGAAACTCGATGAAAACAATGTCAAATATCTCGAAAACTCTTCAGAAAAATTGGCCCCTAAACCGATATATATTACTGAAGTTCTCCATGTGTACTTTCATCTTACAAAAGGGCATTGATTTTTCGCGATGTACACGCCGTGTCCTCTCCTTGTTATACGGAAACAACCGCATCCCGACTCCAAAAGCAGGAAGTTCAGTTTATATTTAATGAATTTGTTTATTCGTTTGCTTCCATCTATGCCGAACAACAACTGAATGACGTCTATTTGCTTAATGGCCATAATATCTCAAGAGATACGTTAACAATCATGAGGATTCCGTAGCAGTCCGTCTTATGTGATCTCCACATGTTATAATGACTCAGGATTCATAAAACAATGTAGTTTGTAGAGAACGAATGTTTGTATGTCAAGGCGTTCCTTATAACCTAGACTACATTCTCGAAAATACACCACTACAGAATCTGGGGTTCTGGAAAAAAAAATCAAACTATTAATAGTAATTTTTTTTCCGCCACAGATATTTGTCTCACAAAGCTGTAAGTCTTAGGGAATTTCTTGGAGATAAAATGTCGATTTCACCAGTTGAATTCTTATCTTTTATTTTACACTTTCTAAATTGAAATTTAATTGATTCCTCAAGTTTTTTTTTTTTTATATATAATGTAACCAGATATGCTTTTAAGTTTTCTGTGCCTTCCTGTCTCACGATTATTCATTCAGTGGCATCAAAATCCACTGGCCTCTGGGACAGTCGCATTAATTATAGCAGGCATCATTATGAAAGGTGACTACGTTGCTTAGTTCTTTTTTTTTTTTTAGTTTTTTAATACATAAATGTGGTTAAATTATACTTATATATTTGTCAAATATTTTTCAGAATTAAATTAACTTTCTGATTCTATTTCATAATATATAAACCATTGAATATTGTGAAGAAGTTAATTGTGTTCGGAAATGAAAATTACTTGCTTTTAAGTTAATTACAAGATGAGATACATTTTTATCTATCTATCATAGATGAATAATTTGAAACAAAAATCGTACCCTTTTTTAAATATAAGCCAATAAACTTTTGCCAATAGGAATCGCCCTTTTTAAAGAGGCAAAAACGAGAACAATATTGTCAAGACAAACTAAGTCTTTATTCAATTTTTTAACATCTGAGATCCAGTTGTCTGATACTCAAACAAGTGTACAAAAATTAACATTGACACTTTTTTCTCATCCCTTTGTTAATTAAGGAGAGGGGGGAAAGCAATGGAAATGCCCTTTCCCTTGGGTACTAATCCCTTTTAATCCTCTTTTTATCATAATCCTCTTTTGGGAAACATTCCATTCCGTCCAATAGGTTTAATCCCTTCCGTTAATAAATTCCAGTAATTGAGAAACTGGCTTTGAATTATTAAAAGAACAGATAGTTTTTCTGAAGAATGGTAAATGTCCTCTACCTGTTCCACCCTTACTGCGGCCAGGTGTGTCAATTTGAAATTGTGCCAAATCTACCATAGGGTGCTATTAACACTGCCAAAAATCACAGAAGAAAAAGAAAGCTTTTATTTCATTGTCATTGTTCGGTCGTTTCACCTTATTTGTCTTCTTTTTATTATGAGCTCTTTGCGAATCATAATAAATTCATTTCCCTTGTTTTTATAATTGACAGTAAAACTGAATAATTAATATGATTGCATTACTGCCATTTAATAGTTGATAGTTTAATTACTTTAAAATGACTTAATAATTTTTATTTATAAATTAAACTCTCAATTAACCTAACATATATCTTAATATCGAGATATCTTTAATCACGATAACATGAGAAGGAAATTATTTTTTCAAAATTACTATTTTTTTTAAATTGTTCAACATTGTTTTAGGTAAGATTCTTTTAAATGTTGGAAGTAAATGTACTTAAATTTGCAGAGAATAGAAAAAAGAATATACAGTCGGAACTCAATATAATGTCACCCCTTGGGACCTCGCGAAAGTGACCTTATAACCGATTCATACGCATTTGTCAATAAATAAGCATTATATAAATACAGTATAATTCTTTGTAAAATTTAATAAGTACAAAAGTTTATTAGGTTATAATTTTTTAATTTAGTTGAACCAATTAAAATTAATGGAATCAGAAAGAAATTATTTTTTTAAAATTTTAATTCGGAATAAAGTTATATACTAATATGCTCAAGCAAAGCAACAGACCTTACTTAAAATAATCCATAATATAGGACTGTCGCGATTTTGGTTTCATTTTTTGTATAATGTTTTCTAAGTTTCTGAAAATTTAATGCTCTGAGTGCTTCTGCTTGTATCGCCGCTTCACTTTCAGTATCACTGTCGTTATCCTCACTTTCTGCTGCATTGGAATCTAAAACTTGCGAAACAATTTCGGAAATCGAAGCTTGAGAAGTGGTAGCAATTTCATCATCAATTCTCACATATTCACTTTCCCCTTCTATAGCACAGCCGCGATTTTTGAGATCTTGTATTAACACAGATACAGGAATATCGTCTTCATCATCTTTTTTCCTAGAATTTGAGGGGATGAAGTGCTTTGTGAAAAAGCTGTCCCCTCCGTCAGTAGGAGAAATGACGCCGATAAAAGATCGTAGCCACGGAAAAATTCTTGGAATTGAATCAGTGTGGCACTGAAATCACAGACAAAAGTGACCTTATATGCGATTACGGTATTTAAGACCTGACCATATATCCGATAATCCATATCAAAGAATTCCTATTCAATCAGCCGGGACTTTAGAAAAGTGACCTTATATGGGTGGTGACCTTACATCGAGGTCTGATTGTATATATTTATATTCAGTTTGCAGCTTTCGAATGTCCTAAGTGAATTAGCTGCAAGGAAATTATTTTTAGAATTGCCTTTTTTTTTTGAAAGATAATAAATTTATTTTAGAGATAACATTACACTTGATAAAATAATGACTCCACATAATTAAATCATAGAATCATGCGTTGTTAGTGATTACTTATATAAGATAAACTGATTCAGGTAAAAGAAAAACAAATACTGACTCCACAAAATTAAATCACAGTATTGCGTTGTTAGTTTATCTTATATAAGTAATCACTGATTCAGATAAAAGAAAAACACAAATTCAATCTACATGAATTATATGTCGTTCCTTTAATATCATTTCTTTTCTATTGGAATTTAAATTGTTTTGGATGTTATTGTAAGCCAAATCCCTATAATACTAAATAATTCGTAGTTGGACCTTTGGCATTAAATCTTTAGAAATAGTATTTTAATGGCAAGGTACACTTTTGGTATTAGATTAGTATCTCTAGGTATGGCTTTACCCGATGTATTAATCTGCCATTACTTCAATTATTTACATAAAGAAAATACAATGGGTTATATTTGATTAAAATCGAACACCTTTGAAAAATATATGCTCTGCTACTAAAATAAAACAGAGAATAAATGTGGCGAGAATAAAGCATTTCAGATTATGAAATAAAAATTTAATGAAATCTAAAACTTAAAATAATACAGTCAGTAGAATCCTAAACCTATCGTAAACCTATCAAAATTACAAATCGAAGAAAAAAATCTGTACAATTCCTCAAGGAAGAATATTATTCCATTGAGCTTGTCAAAGCTCAGTTTGTGAAATAAAAATCTAGAAATGAGCTAGCATAGCTGCGACGATGTTCTACGAAAATGCCCAAAACTCTTGATGAACATCACTTACGAAGAATGCTATCTCCGTACAAATCTCAAATCTCAAATGCATAATATAAAAGTTCTTGTTCTCCTTTCTTGATGTAACGGAATTATCTTGCACTTCAACGATTCTATCAGACATTTCTATAACGTTCTAACGGAATACTAGCTTGTGTTCCGACCAGTTGCCATCTTTATTTTTTGCTTCTAACTTGCATCAGTTCAACGCCGAACCTACAACAATCTTAATACAGTTCTTAACGTACATCATATACACTGACTGCTCAAATGAAAGTGGACACCCAAGCAAATTTGGGCAATAATTTGAATATATTCGTTATAAAATAACACGATTATGTGTAGTTGGAGTCATTTGGTGTCTTAACTACGAGCTGAACTGTGTCTTAACTGCCACCATCAAAGCAGCTGAGCCATTTTCAAAGTGGAGTAGTCATAGGCTGCTACATTAGTGGCCACAGTGTGTGAACCATAGGAGAGACACTGAACCTGCCAAAGTCGACCGTGGTTGCTATTAGCTCGAAGTAGAAACGTGAAGGAGTGGAAACATGACAAGCATGGAGTTGGCCGACCCTGCATGCTGACCGATAGAGACCGGAGGGTCCTGAAGCGGTTGGTATGGCAGAACAGGGCTTTTCCAGCGGAACTACGGCGGCAGGACGTCCAAAAGGTAACGGGAACAACTGTCAGTACCATGACGATTCGTCGGGAGCTCCATGCCTTAGGGTATACCGGTCGGATTGCTACGCACAAGCCTAACATCACCCCTGTAAACGTCCAGCGTCGCGTGGCCTGATGTAAAAAGTGACGATCTTGGTCGATGGAGCGACGAATCAGCGACGTATGTGGAGCGACGAATCATTCTTCACACACTACCGATCGGATGGCCGCACCTGGGTGTGACGTTTGCCAGGGGAGCGGCTGCTGCCTGACTGTGTCATCCCAACAATGAAGTTTGGCGGTGGTGTGATGGGGTGGTCGTGTTTCTCCTGGTTTGGACGTGATCCGTTGGTTGTGATCGAGGGGAATACGGCATCCACTAAGTATCTGTGTTCCATTTGTATTCCAGCACGACAATGTGCCATCCCATAAGGACCGTGTTGTCAGCGCCTGGTTTCCGGAGAATAATGTTCAGGAACTTCAGTGGCCCACCCAGAGTCCGGACCTCAACCCTATTGAACATCTGTGGGATGAATTGGAGCGCCGGATTCGTGCGCGTCCGATGCGACCGCAAACACGCAACCAACTTGTGCAGGCTTTGAATGAGGAGTGGGCAAAAATACCGGTTGCTTGCTATCAGAAAGTGGCGGAGAGCCTACCACGGCGTGTGGATGCTGTGCTTGGGGTAAATGGCCGCAGTACGCGCCATTAGTACGTAGTAAATAAGGGGGTGGCCATTAATTACGTGAGCTGAAAATGGGGGGGGGGGGTCCTGCAAAAATCTCGACAAATCTCATTAAAGGGAGGAGGGATCAATGAAAATCTCACGTCAACTTTTTAATTCAGTGAATATATATATATTATAACAGATTATAAATGTTGTCTACGATTACTACTGCCCTTCTCTTTCGGTGAAAGATCAAACTATCCTTAACAGATGCTGCAAGACGCGCGGTATCTATTTCCGTTTTTATTAGCCATAAAGAAGAGCAAATAAACGCAAAATGAACAGTACCTATTATTGTGCTTAATCCCCATTGCTATCTAGGACCTCTTGCCATCTGTCTGGTAGGAGATGAATCCCACGGCGGTAAAATTCCGGCGGTTTCGAGTCAAAAAAGTCTTGGATGACATTTTTAATAGCATCAAGATCATCAAAGATTTTCTGACTGAAGGAATTGTTCAGCGCACGAAATAGGTGATAGTCAGTTGGTGCCAAGTCAGGAGAATAGGGAGGGTGGGGTAAAACCTCCCAACCAAAGCCCAGTAACTTTTGGCGAATGATAACAGCAGCATGTGGCCTGGCGTTATCGTGATGAAGGATAACACCGCGACGATTGATGAGACCTGGCCGCTTTGCTACCAAATTTGAATGTAGCCTGTCTAACTGTAGATAGTAGAAGGCAGCATTGATGGTTTGGTTCAGTGGCAGGACCTCCCAGTGAATTATTCCCTGCACATCCCACCACACTGAATAACACCTTCTTGGGATGAAGTTCAGCTTTCGAAGTCGATACAGGCGGATCAGAAGGGCGACACAGTTCTACGACGCTTTTCGTTATGGTACATAATCCACTTCTCATCTCCTGTCACAATTCGTGTCAAGAATGGGTCATTTTTATACCGGGAAAGCAAGGAAACACAGGTGGCGATTCGGTCATCCCGTTGCTTAGCTGTCAGGTTATGTGGAACCCAACGATCCAACTTTCTCATAAAACCCAACTTACCCAGCCGTCTCTCGACCATTGTCCGGTGTACGTTGAAGGTCTCCGCTAATTCTTGCACGGTTGGGTTCGGGCTGTTCCTTATGGCTTGGTCAATATCGTCCTCTCCAACGTGTGATGGCCGTTCACTCCTAGCCTGATCTTGGCAGCTTCTGTCTCCTTCCCTAAATTTACGGAACCATCGACGACATGTGCTTTCATCTATTGCATCCTCCCCATAAACTTGACAAACATTGCGACATGCTGCGGCTGCCGTACTCTTTTTATCGAACTCGTATAACAAACAATGTCTTATATGCTCCTTCTCGCGTTCCATGTTACACCCTCTGATATTTTTTTTTGAGATGATTAACTTTGTGAGACACGATGTATTTATAAGTGAGGCATCCACACGTTTGATTGGCAGACGATTTGCGTCATTACAATGTCATGTGTGAGGGCAATTCCATTGCAAATTTTCATATCCAAAAACGGGTAGAACTTTTGCACTCACCCAATATTTTGCTTCGCGTGTGAAGCTGCAGAAACACAGGTCGGCGCTGCATGCAACCCCGCCAGCACCTGTGGTCAGGGCAAAGAATTCTTTGATCAGGATTCGACCAACGCATGTGGACGATATGCATGAGGAGCTGCTGTGCGCCGTGGATGATAGACTGGAGTGGCTGCATGAGTGGGATGTAGATACGTCTAATGACTGTCTTCCTATACTACCAAAAGACATGGACGTCATGTGTCCAATCATTACAATAGAGGAAGCACATGAATGCCTATGGAGTGAGTAAAGAATTAAGGAAGGTGGCGTCGCAGTCTATTTTTTTTTTACTTTTCTAAATTTAATTAAATTCGTTGTAGTGCACCTTAAACGTAGTATCATTTTTCTCCTCTTCTTTCACAGAAAAAATGTATTTAATAGAAGACATCAGAACGCTTTAGGTATTTAGTGGTTTGAAGCAAAATATATGAACATATCAAATAAATTTAATTATTTAAAAATTATAGGGGAAATCTCTATTGTGAGGGAGGGGGGGTCCAAATGTTTTAAAAAAGCACCTCACGTAATTAATGAACGTCCCTAAAGCGTCTGTTCCATACCATGTGTCCAATTTCAGTTGAGCAGGCAGTGTATACGTACAGTGACACTTTGTTACTTGCAATGCTTCTACTCGCATTATTTTAAGAATATATTTATCATACCATAATCCTAAGTACTTTTATAAAAGCAAAAATCTATAAATATTATCCATTCTGTGTGTATAAACATTAATACAAAGGACCAAACACACGATACGTATTTTACGTATTAATTATTATAGACTTATTACACAAAAACAAAATGGGGGCTCATAATACCACCTTTACCTCTAATATTTATAGGCGAACCCTCAACGGATTTCGATATTGTTTTTGTTTATTTCCTGTAATAGTTTAAATGCCAGAAATGTAGTAGTGCCGTTATTGTTGTACCCTTTCCAAAATATTAAAAATTACAAAGACATTTGAATTGAAAATTAAAATGTGAACAGGCAGGAGAACTTATGTAGTAGAAGTTAATGAATGTTGTCAGATAAAATTCGTATTTTGTTTTAAATGAGTAGAGTGGGAGGCAAAATCTGGATTTTATCTTCAGATCTTTACCTTTTCATATTTTACATATTTACTATTGTGCCCATTTTTACTTTTCACTTGACCTAACCCCAGAAATAAAAGTGGAATTCAAAGAATCGAAAAGAAACCTATTCTGGATTGGAATCTAGGGTATTTCAGCTGCTATCGCTGAATAAATAGTTTTATAATAGTTTACATTCTGATTTTTTTTCCACTCAGATTTCTATAATTTTAAGACTGCAAGAAAATTGAGAT
Source organism: Thereuonema tuberculata (assembly GCA_023159025.1). Classification (NCBI taxonomy): domain Eukaryota; kingdom Metazoa; phylum Arthropoda; class Chilopoda; order Scutigeromorpha; family Scutigeridae; genus Thereuonema; species Thereuonema tuberculata. The sequence continues at coordinate 86,476,094 of JAFIDM010009631.1, read as the reverse complement.
ACAAACCAAAACATAAAGCATTTTAAAATATTATTATTATTATTAAGTTCCATAGAAAGCTTTCTTAGTAAAATCTTCATTTTCTTGTAAGGAAATTGGTTTTGAAGATTTGGCGCCAAAAATACTGAAATTGAATTTTATAATCAAGAGTAATAGACTGCACATTACAGAATGTATTTGAGAGAAATCATCTGACTATTTCCTACTTCTTAAGAGATTGATCTTTTTGTTCTCTTCTTTTTTTAAAGGGAACTGAAAATTCATGGATTTTCTTTGTTTTAATTTATTTCAAATTTATTTCAAATTTATTAGTGATGAAGAACGTTCGTGAATGAATGAATGAATTTAGTAAATTTGATTATTTAAAAAAAAAAAAAAAAGAAACTTTCATTCATTTACGTTTTCGTGAATTTTAACATTTGCATAGTGTTTATTTTGTTGTTCTTCAACATAAAGTAAATGTTAAACAAAGATTTGTATGTAAAATAGCCTGCTACCGTCACTTCGCTCTGAAAGCCTTGCTATATATCACCGTATAAATCGCCTTTGAGAAGTATCCTTTTAGAAGGTTAATCGTGGTCCGCGCCTGCAAACAATCTCCTTAAATGCACTAATTTTCAAACAAATTTAGCGCGATTTAAAACGGCTCTAGCGACATCTATCAACAGGTTTGGGAATTGTTTTATTCAGATTGGGGGGGGGGGGAACTAGCTCCCGGGAAGTACTTGATCAAAGGAGATGAAAAGTAGCCTATATCCTTCTCTCTGTCCTAGACTACCTGCATGTAAAATTTCATTCAGATCCGTTGCGCCGTTGAGGCTGATTGAATGACGAACCACCAAACTTAAAGATTTTTTTTCTCTTTTATAATTATTAAGGATGCTGAAAACACTTATAGTTGGAGAGAGCATGGACGTGCACTGAGTTTTCTTCAGTTGAGTTTTAAATCAAAATGCCGAATTGGTTATTTTTGAAACTAATTCAGATTGCATTATTCTTTTATTACAAGTTATCCTGAATGGTTTATTTCACGAATTTACTAAACTTTGATACTTTCAGATTTATTTTTATTGTTTTTGTCTTTTAAAAAGGTTTTCTTTCTTTTTTATTTTTCCTCTGAAGGGGTCATAACTGCACAATTCTGCTGAAGCGTGGGTTTCGTGTAGGCTCATTTAATTGTGGGCCCAATTCAAAATGAGACTTGAAACTTTCGTGGCGTCGAAGTTTAAAGAATTCTTCTCGGGTTTCCGGCCATGTAAGAATTTTGGAGTGGTTCATATGCCGTCCATCTTCAGGGAAGTCAAACTGTTCGCTGTTGGATTAATCTGCAAAAGACAAAGTTTATTATTTTTAATGAAAATCATTTTGGGTGACATCTGTTGTAGGATGATGTAGGGATCAGTTCATTGACATTTTTCTTTTATCTACTCAAATTATGTTTAGAATGGGAAAACAATAGGCGATCCTCATTGTTCCTCTATTAAAATATATCAGTGTTATAAGTATTAATTTCCCAGACGTGTTAGCCAAAGCAAATACTAATAAATTGGAATCAAGAATACGGAATTAATAAATCATTGATTTGTGAAACAATTATGACATTATCGTAAAAACAAGATTAAAATAAGCAGAAACTATTTTTATTTATTTTTTTAGTTAAAACAGATCAGTAATTATAGCAAAACATAATGATAGCTTGCCGGAAAATTATGCTCATTTCTTAAGCCCAGTATTATGTACCGGATGACTGGAAATCTACAGACAAAGAAACAAAAGTACCCAAATAAAGAATCTTCGATGGCGAGTTGTAAGGGTTGGGGAAATAAACAGAATAATTTCAACTCAATGGACCACTTGACAATAGGGAGGGGGGGACTTTGATAATTTTGAAAAACTACATCAGCTGATCTGGAAAGCTGATCTTGTAGAATATAAAGATACGTGGTCGCAAAATTTTCATGGCTTTATATTATCTGAATTACCACGCCGAATTAAAGGATTACTTTAGAACAAGATCGTTGTATGATTTTCAAATATTCTCACTGGATATGCACTGAAGAACATTCAAGAATACATTAGCAACAGACATCGATTATGCCCGGGTCACACGAGCCTATTTTTCATCATTGTTTTCAATCGTTGGCCCTATCTTTCAGGTCTACGATCGTGTGATTTGCCTCTGTTGACCATTTTCATCCCTGATTCCATCATTGAAAAAATTTCAGAACGTTTCTAAATACAACCCTGTTTTCAGGGATGCTCATTAGTGAGCTCCAATCAGAACCGACCAGCTACGATCCCGAAGGAGCTGACCAGCGCCATTTTGGCTACCGTATCGAGAGAATCCGAAGGCTATTAGGAATTAAATATCACAGTGAGGAGATTATTTTTCGAAAATAAACAATATTTTTACTGAAATAAATTAATTCTATGCGTCAAAATGTGCAGATGTCAAATTTTTAAAGAGAGATTTCATTTCTTCTTGAGCTGTGTGAAAGGCCGCAGGGGCTTGTGGGATACCCGCTGTTTTCAGCCGAAATTCAGTTCGCTTTCGCAAATAGTAGAGATGCTTGAATACAATTTACAATTAGTTTCGAACAGATTGACAGCTTACTAATAGTCATTTCAAATTCTACCTAAATTGCGTTGCCGAAACACGATTTTAGCCTCTAAAAAAAGATTAATCGCCGTCTTTTCGTAGCTTTCGAGAAACCGCCAAAATCTTTTAAGCTCAACTCTGATTGGCTAGCACTCTGCCAATCAAATGCACTGTTTCACCAAATTTCGTCGAGACGGACGAGGAAGCAAGGAAGGGGGAACCCAGCACTGATTTCACTGTAGCAAAACAATGTTGAAAAAAATATGCTGGTGTGATTTGGGCATTACAATTTACTTCTGTTTTGAAGACGAGTGGGTCTGGAATATTAGTGAGTTTATCTTTGTAAAGACAGACTGCTATCGTAAACAAGAATATATTTGTGTGTGTGTGTGTGTGTGTGTTGTCTTTTTAAAGGAAATAATATTGAATAAAAAAGATTAACCTTGAATCGCCTATGGCTGCAAAGTGAGCTGTTTAATTTATAACCTGATTACTTTAAGATTAAACGTTAAATCGATGCAGTAATGGTGACATGATTTGTCATTCTTTGTTTCCCACATTTCAGATTCACTTCAAAAACCATTTCAGCTTACGCTTTGGAATTAAAGCTTTTCAAATAAAACCTGATGAGCCTGAAGTGGTCCATTAATGAGATGCTTACAAAGACATAGTATTTATTAAATTTATTTGTAAAATCTAAAGTACTACACTCGGCAAAAGGTAAAAACACAGCGACTAGATTAATAGTAATGGAACCTTAATTTTTTTTTACTTGAGATTTTTCTCTTATTTCTATCTCGGAAGCAAATGGTGTTTATAGTTTTAGGATTCGATTCTTTTCACATTGCAGTGCATGATTCGTTATTTTTTCCTTCTTCTGTAATATCAGGTCGTTTATTGATAATATCTTTATCACTCCCTTTGATTTTGATTTTATTAATTTAGCATTTTTAATTATTTATTTTTGTTTTGTTTTATTTAACAAGTTTTGGGTTATGAAAATGCACGAGGATTATGTATAGCTATCAGTTCGGAACTTAAAGAACCTGCGACGGTATTGCATTGTTTCTAAGTTGTTGTTGTTTTTTTTTACAGTAATAATGTTTAATTTAATCTTTAGAAGTTAAGATTTAAATTAGGTTAACTCTGAATTGTGCCTACATATTAAAGAATTTTATATCCGTTTCCTCTTACTCTAAAATATTTTCGGTTAATCGGCACATCCTTTTAAAATTTCGTGAAGAAAATCACAACAAACTTTCACATAGAGTGAAATTTATGATAAGAAATGAGCTAATGTAATCTATCCAATCTTGTCAGTAGTTGCAGTCTATGTATACTAATATGAAATGTCCTGGAGCGAGTGGGCGGAGGTGGGGAGGGTGTTATAACTGTTGACCTTGGTTGCTTTCTGATTCGCTTCTTGGATCTGGGCCAGTCAGGAAGTGATAGCTGCTTCCGGTGCTCAGATACACACACCACTTTAATTACATGCGACGTTTAGCTTAGCTTGAAGATCAAGAATTTACTAGCTCATTATTTACTTAATATTATATTTTTTGAACGTAATAAGGCACTTTTAATTGCAGTGATTTGATTGACAAAATTTTGCTTTCTTTTCGATTATTTTCGAGATTAAAACTAAAAATCAAAAACTCATTTTGAATTTTTGTTTTCAACTAAGTTGTAAGTAGTATTGCTTAATCGAATTTTCGGGAATTCAATACAAATAACTGTTACTATGTTATTTACTGAGGAAAACAGATTAACAAACTTAAATGGTAATCAAAGATGATCTAATCAAAGTTCTATCAAGACATCGCAAGCTTTTATCGCAATTTCTAATTTCCTAAAGAGTTTCATGAATATTTAATATTTAACTTTTAATTTTTATATTGTTGTAACTTTCTAATTAATTATTTCATATCTTTAAGATAAATATTTCACTAGTCTTCAAAAATGACTCGTGTTTATTCATGCGTTATCTGAATATCTTAGTTTAATATTAAAAAAAGCGTGAAAATTCTCTAGTGAATACAACGTGAATAAAACAGAAAATATATAACAATTTAAACAAAGCTTAATTTTAAATTGCATTTTTCGGTAAATGAGAACGAAGATTCACAATAAATTAACCATAAAGTTTTGAAATGAACAGATTGTTTTTTGTGATATTGTTTGGGGGCAAATCGAAGAGAAGATTAAGAAGTTGTGCATATACTAGATCGTATACATGAATTATGTAATATATATAGATTACGAATTGTAATGCCATTGTAAGTACATACGACTAACATGAATAAGTAGCCATTGTCATTGGGGTTACAAAACAATAAAACTAGGCTATATTAAAATGCGATATTTTTAGACGAATATACAAAATTCTTAAATGTCCTCGATAGATTTCACAGCACTTTAGAGTATCGGAAAAATGAAGTGAACTGAATTTTCCATACCGACGGGTGCTGTTCTTATTAGATTGATACTACGAAAAAAATGCTCTCAGGGAAACGAACGAATCTCAGATAATCTTAAAGGTTAATCATGAAAGCCATTTAAGCCTTTGCAATGAAACATAGACTTTTACAAGTCGATTTCAGAGTTAATTTATTCTCAATGAAAATTGAATAGCCATATTCAAAAACAACTGTTTCTCGCTTGATTGGCGATCATCAGTTGGGAATAGTCATTGACTACTCCGAATGACTACTCCCAACTGATGATCGCCAATCAAGCGAGAAACAGCTGTTTTGGGATGTCATTTGTAAACACGATCTCACCCTTTTAATCTATAAAATTGAATAGCCTTATCAGATTTACTTGATTAAATTTGTAACACACTCAAAATCAGTTAAATTTAAATATCATATTACATCATTAATAATGGGTGAGACCAAGTTGTATACAGAATGACATCCTAGTACAGCTGTTTCACGCTAATATGGCGATCATACGTTTTATCATATTACATCAATTTAAGTTGTTTCTACTGTATTTATGAAAGATAATTTTTTTAAATGGAACTGTATAATTTTCGGTTCTCATTTTGTAGTCAAATTCAGTGGTTTCAGCAGATTAATAATAATAATAATAATAATAATAATAATATTATTATTATGTAAAAGATTCAAACCTTGGGTTTCCGCAGCAAAGACAACATATTGCCAAGTGTAAAGAAATGTGCAAGAAGGATTAGGGATGTCTGGTTGTGGTGTCCATAAATTTTCTAACTATGCGTGTTTTATTAATAATAATAATAATAATAATAATAATAATATTATTTACCACGAATTTATCTGACTCTTTTAGTTGTATCTTTGAATCTTTTTGCTTAAACTCACGTAGAAATTGCATTTGTAAATTGACTTTCATTTATTTCTTCATTCTTCAAGAAAATAATATCAATAATGATGAAAAATCAACAAGCGGAACTTTTCTGTATTCAGACTTTTAACTTTTAAAATGGTTTTTTAAAAGTGTTTCGGGATATACTGAACCTTAATTCTATGCTCGATGAAGAAATTGTTCATAAAGTTAATTAAAAGTGGAATATATTTCATTTCGATTTTAATGCACTTAATTGCAGAATGATACTTTGAGAGTGGACTAAATTTACGTAAAGTGATCATAAAAGAATAAAATAGTAACATATATTTGGCTCAACTAAGTGAATTCCGCATATTGAATTATGCTGCATGCGAATTCAACTTGCTTTTGAATTTCTCAGAACAACGTATTTTTCCTTGGATTAGATGTATTCTCACACATCTCATGTTTTTCATATTCATGTTACGATGTTGCTCATATTATTATTGGTGGCCAAATCTCATTCTTCAATCCCTTTATTTTTTTTATTTTTTTTTTTGTGTGAGAGTATGGGAACATTAGATATTGTAACCACCCCCCCCCCCCCCTCTCCCAGTGCATCCGAAAAAGGAAGAAAACCAGCATTTTTTTTTTTGGTTGGAAAACCATCGTTTTATTTGTAATATCTCCAAATTCCAGGCGATTCCTCTGGGATGTAGGTATTGAAGTGTAGATCTTCTGCCAACCACGTTGATAACTGAATTAGTCGGTCGAGATCGGGTTGTTGGATTACGAGAAGCCAGTTGGTCCACCTTCCATATCTTAACACTTGTTAGCCTCAAGATGGAAACCAGAGTTCTCGTAGAAGTCAGGTGCCATAATAAGGATGGATTAGTGAATATTAGACGGACAGTAGCTTCAGCTTTAGCTATCATTCGACGAACTGCAAATCAGCAGCGCACCCCGTCATCAAGACTTTTGTTAGACCTGCCAGCTCACGGCTAGGCGTCCAATACCTGGATTACCCAGGGCCATTCGCTCCTGTTTGATTTGTCTAGATCGTGATTGGAATATTATTACTTCTGAGATAAGTCTCTGTCTAGGAAGAGATGATCATCACCATCTGTTTGGGAACATCGATGATAGAGGGTGGAGCTAAACTGTTTCACGCATTTTTTTTTTTTTTGGGTAAAGAAAAACGGGGAATGTGAAAAAAGTGAAATGAATAACCATGATTACCTTCCGGGTATCTCCGTGCTTTTCTAGCAGGGTAACCTCTTGTTCTGGTCAGTCGGACCTAATGGGGATCAATTTATAAAGGCTTTAGTCCCTCGTGGATCATTTCTAGACGACATTAGAATGATATTCTGTGATTATCAATTAGGTTTCACGAGCCAAAAAGCTTTCGTTACATTGTATTTTTTATTTTTATATTGGACTATATTACATTGCATTGTACGATAGAGCTGTAACATCTATAGATGTAATGAGTTCATATCTTTAGACTAATTAGTTCAAAGCTTTTAGTCTTTTGGGAATAACAAATTCAATAACATTGAATTATATTAATAGAAACCTTCATTTTTGACAAATAAATACTTTCATGGATGTGATCATATCTCATTTTTTTGCAGAATTCCGCTCAGAAGAAATCAAAACAAAGGAATTAACATTAAGCTACAGGATGTTTATCCTTCTGAATTATAATGTGATTTTGCAATGATCAAATTTTAAACTAGAAATATATTCTCAAAAAAATTACTCGTAAATTAGAACTAGATTCTGCAGTTAATGAATTCACGAAAAATGGAGATGTAGAATTTTAATAATAAAAATAAACTTCTATTAAAAATGTAAGAAAAATTTCTATATCCATACTTTACAGAAATGGAAACAGTTCATAAGAGACAAAAATTCAAAGCTATATATAGAAATTAATGATCTGTTATCATGTATGCCCAAATAGGGCCAAGCCTTTTAGCCCCAATTGGCAACTCTGCTCTAACCAAATACATCTAGATTGAAATATATATGATGGCTTTATACGGATTAAAAAAAAAAAAAAAAACTGATGGAGATGTGCAGGAATGGTTAATAGAAAACTGATGGAATTTTGACTACAAGCAAGCTGCTAAACATTTTTTTTTTTTTTTTTTTTTTTTTATGCAGTATACTCTCGATATCTCGAAGTCGAAGGGACGCTAAAAAAATTCGAGATAGCGAGTTTTCGAGATAACAAGGTCATAACCAAAACATAAAAATTCACATAAAACACAAGATACGGAATAATATTCTAAAAATTGGAGTCTTGATAGATGAGAATAAGTATAAATACAGTCGGACCTCTATTTAACGAACCTCTATTTTGCAAATTTTTCTTTGTAACCAAGAACATTTTACTAATTTCTTCGTAAAATAACTTCCAAATAGCGAAGTGCATTTTCTATTTAACGAACTTTTTCTTGTATTTATTTTTTTTCTCCTTGAAATGTTTTTAATATTAATATTCCCTTAGAGAAAATGAAAGAAATGTGGATACAGCTGAGGGAAAAAGAAGAAATTAACGATGATGTGCTGATTGATGATTATCATTCACTTGATTTTGAAGTTGAGACTTCGGAAACACTAACTGAATCGGATATTTTGGACAGTGTGAAAAATAAAAACAATACAGCAATGAATTGCGATGGAGATGAAGATGAATAAAAATGGAAATGATCATGATGCAGAAATCAAAAAACCTTCGTATGATGAAATGCTATAATCATCTGAAACAATCCGACGCGGATTACAATTTGAAGAAAATACTGAAGGGGTTTTTGGTGCATTGCAAAGATGCGAGACGTAGTATGAGCGAAAACACTTTAAAAAAAAAACTCAGACAAAATTAACAGACTTTACTAGTAAAATTTAAGTACGCAAGTGGTAATGTATGCTTTATGTCATTAAAATTATTACTTTTTTTTAATAATATTTATTGTTTATGTATTTTAAATCTGTTTTGTGTAGTTTAAAGTAATTTTAAAAGGTGAATCTCTATTTAACGAATTTTCCATATAACGAACTTTTTTTCGGGATTTAGCGACTTCGTTAAATAGAGGTCCGACTGTATGTAACTAGATAAAGGCTCAGCTATCCAGTGAATATTGTAGATTGAACATGCAGTGATGGTGGGTGGGGGAAAATAATCTCATGTTTTAAGTTGGATGATAAAAAAGCAGCGTGGCAAATTTTATGGAAATCGTCTAGCTGTTTTAGCGCGTTCAAACACCTCTTAGTTCATTCAAATAAGACAGTACTTTCTTTAATTTTTTATTGATATTACAACCAAGGATAGTTCGATGAAAATAATTATTCCTTACTCTAAAACTATATTTAGTTGAGATAAATTACAATTTATTACTTGATTCAGAGTTAGAGGATTTTAATCCAATTCGGAGCATTTGATCTTTGGTATTATGTTTTTATCATCGGGAGCGATGCTATTTAGTCAACTATTCCGACAGAAAAAGAAAGCATGTTCTTAAGGTGTCCTTCACCGGAATTCATCAGCAGATTTCCACCAGTTTTTTATTGGTGTAAATCCGTTATTAAGCGATTCTTTGACTCCCTGCCCGTCAAAGATAGATTTGTTTGGGTTGGGTTTTTCTGCCATTCCTTCTTTCTGTCTATCTGTGTGTGATATCTGACTGTGTGTGAATAATCAAGTAGGCCTACTGCCATAAATTGGCCAGTTTTGTAAGTTTATTGCTGCCTGCCTCTATAGAAGTGTCTAGAATTTTCCTGAAACTTCAGCAGTGTTATAATAGATGTAATTAGTTTTGAAAACCTAATCAGTTTATTTTGTCCCGTAGAGAGAGAGAGAGAGAATCACTTTGCTTTATTTCCATCTATGCTAAGTAATTGTTATCTACCTAATTGAATGCTTCCTTTTGGAACTGTCGTAAATCGTCTTGTTTTATGTCCACAAGATATATTTTCGACTCAGACCCTTAAGTTCAGTATTTTTGGGATTCAGACTTGGAAATATTTCTTTTCTAACCACTTAATTTTAACTGAAGTAGGAAATTCAGTACTTGTCAAAACCTTATAGACCACATTCCTCAAAAGTTGTAGGACTCAAATTTTCATGACTTGCCTATTTTGTTTCTTAAGTTTCAATTCCATTTTTAATTGGATATAAATAATCCTCACATTATTCTGATTTAAATAATATAGCTTTTATTGTGCGTATAAAGCATATTTTTTATTGTTTTCTGAGTTTTAGAGCATGCTTTGGCAAATAAAAGCATGTTTAAGATTATAATGACATTTTGTCATATACACATGTATGCCTTAAATATCCGTATATAGCCATCCATCCGTAGTACTCTGTCCGGAGACAGGTTCAGTTCTATGGAGGTCACATGGAACTCCTAGAAACACTTGAGGAAAGATACTGGGGGTGGTTTCCCGTTGCCTGCCCCCAGGACGCCATTACGGAATGACGTCAGACCGAAGAGAAAGTGAAGAAGAGGCTTACAACACAGGAAAGTGAAACATCCATGCCACTGCCGGGATTCGAACCCAGGTACTGGCGCACTGGCCACGCCAGCACGGCTCTCTCTCTCTCTCTCTCTCTCTCTCTCTCTCTCTCTCTCTCTATATATATATATATATATATATATATATATTTTAGTTGGTTAAACCATATTTATTCACATTTTTAAGTTTGAGGACATTTTTTTTTTTTTTTTTAAAGTAATAAATGCATGTATATATTTAAGATTTTTATAAATTGCTAAAAATCTGTACCATACTTACAAGTATACTATCACTTATGGTCGGATGCAACTTCTTGTTTACTACTATTTTGGTTTTCATAATCGTTTGCTATTAAAAATAAATAAATAGTAGTTCTTATGACTATTTGTAGATGATGCGGAAGAGTAACTTCAGAAACAAAATGGCTGTCTATTATTGATGAATCTTTAGATATTTGATAATTTATTCTTAAGTTTCCTGATAAAGTGCAGGATATCTGGTATTTTCTTAAAAATTGAATTTTTTCCCCCGAAATAAAAAAAATAAGTAAACTTAATTTATCATTGATAAAGGTAATGAAAATTTTGAAGTGGGGAAAACTTTTTTTTTTTTCCTTCAAAATAAATAAATAACAGATATTGATCAATTTGTAACTTTATTTAATAGGTTGAATGTACTTCTCTAAATAGCATCTACCATTAATGTTAATTAATATTAAGTGCTGTTTAGGAAGGGCATTAATAGTAATTAATTTTAGTTTCATTGGAAGCCTAAGAGAACATGAAAATCATTTTTACGATGTAGCATTTTTCAGTGCAGGCAACTGGGCTTTGCTTTGCTTCGATTAAATAGCATTGATAATAACTAGTATATTAATATTAATTGATAATAAAGTTTAGATAGCATATTTATTTATTTCTTCTCCGCATTAGGGCAAAGCATACAACCTTTTTTTCCAAAGATATATAAGATATTGGTTTAATAGATGTTTGTTTTTTAATAGGAGGGGAGATGTCTATATATTTATTGTGTTTAGAATCATTTATTTACACTTTTTTGTGAGTTCTTTTCTTCTGCAAAGTTCTCAGATAATTTCATGCTTTTAGGATTATTGATTGTGTAGATAGAGAATATTTTTCAAACAATTTATCTATTTAAAAGAAAAAAAAATCTTTTATTAAACATTCATAATACCTGAATTGTATGTAATTAGATCACTATTTACAAATGTCAATTTTGTGAACTATTTCATAAATGTACTATGTTCAAACATTGCACAGCATTACCCTAGCATATTTAATGGGAGAAAAAACCCACCCGTTTCTGTTCTTAATTTAACTACATTAAAGTTGCGATTTAATTTACTTTTTGAGAATATTCTTCATATTGGAAATGAAAGATACAAAATCTGAAAGCGTTTGACCAGTCTTTATGTACAGTAATACGAGGGTCGATCAGAAAAAAAGTTTACAACCCCTAGAAATTAAATTGATGAGTTTGCCCTAATGACAGCGGTTGCTGAAATATTGGATAGAGGGACGCTTACAATAATAAACCTTAATCTTCTACATTTACAAAAACTTATCAGTGTTTTCATATATTTTTTAATCAAATTTAAAGCAAAGTCACTCACTTCCAATACTTTCTCTTTATTTATACAAGAGCAACTGTTATTATACTCGATTCGAGCATAAATCTTTCTTTTTCGTCTTCAAAACGAAAAATAGTGGATGTATTGTATCATCTCCCTACAGAATTCTGCAAGGCCAAGCAAAATCGACTTCCATTCTGGCAAGAAACATGAGAGCAAATGTCAGTCGCCTACCATAATCGCGTATTCGAGTTGCTGTATGGAGCTGGTCTTGTACGGATAGAAGTGGATAACATTCCGCAAGACCTTCCATACTGTGACAAACGTCAAATCTAGCTGTCGCGCTACTCTACTGGCGCTGTTACTACCAGCACGGGTAACCTCTGTACCGTCGACTATTGCAGTTGCAATGTTTGCTAGAGATCCTGTTTCTTCTAACTTCTTAATCATCGATTTCAATGCGTTAACTGACAGCGGACCTTTACGCAGGTTCTGATGGGCTCTAAACTCGCGAAAAGCGGCTGCTGCATTAGACTGGTGAATGTAAAATAACTTCAGAAGCAGGGCCATAGCTACCATCGGGGCAGCCGGGTCAGTGCCCCGGGGCCCCCGAGCAAAGGGGCTCCTGAACGAAGGGGGATTTTTTTTTTTTTTACGAAACCATAATCACTTGTTGCCCCGGGGCTCCCAATCCTCTAGCTACGCTACTGTTCAGAAGTAACGTAAGACGCATGTTGAGCAGAACTGGTAATCGGTATGTCTTTCTGAAGTTTTCCCATCCCTTTATAGCCCGAATTACTGGCGCTGTTTTAGCCTACGTAGTTGAGAATTTGCATGAACGGCTTTTACCTGCATTGTATGTAAATTCTCGGCTACGTAGGCTACAACAGCGCCCCATTTCTCCCTATCGGCGACTTTTGGAACTATCTTTTTTTTTTTTCGCGGAATCCTCCTTCCGATGTTTTTATTAGTTTTCCCATCAAATTTGGTGCCATTCCGCTTGTTCGATCGAGCTACAGATGGCTTTGAGTAGTGTCAGTTTAATGACGGCCACCTTGTATTAAATCATATTCTAATGGCTTACAAAATATATTTCAGAGTATCTTTAAAAGTTTGAAATATGATTTACAAATGAATATAATAATCTTGTTTTTTTTTTGTTTTTGTTTTTCAAATGATTCTCTTATAATAGTAAAAGCAATGAAAAAGGTTGGTTTGCCACGGGATTTCTTCAAATATAAAAGGGCACCGTGAAATAAATAAGGTTGAGAAGCACTGACTTGGACATAATATGTATAACTAGAACAGGGTCTTCAACCAGCGGCCCGCTTGCAGCCCGCCAGCTCTCAAAAAATATAAAATTATTTCATTAAGAAAATGAGTTAAACTTAAGCGTTTAGTATTTCAAATGCATTTCACTTTGTTTATTATTCAGTTGTAAATATAATTTTTTTTTAATGCCTATTTTACCTTACAAAATATGTGAGTATAAGGATGAAAGCGCTAATACAAATATTGTAATATTTCATTAGTCATTTCCATTAGTCAGTGAATATTTTTCAACATTCCAGCAATTGCATAGTTAGCTACAAGTCAACCTTGCAGAGGTAACAATAGCAGTATATTAGATTTTGCATTTATTGTATCAATGAAAATGTACATGTAGAATTCATTATGTTGACGGAATAAATGCAGTAATTTCGTATAGCTTAGTGTTGAGAGAGCTAACACAGTATATTAGAAATAAGGTTATAATCATTAAGCATCTTAATAATATGTTTTACGTTTATATTGTTGATGTAAAAGTCAGTGTGTATTAGAACGAGATAATATCTCTTCTGGCATTGTCTTGTTGCTGACTAATGGAAGAGCATGCATCTTCTAAGTTAGGCATTTACAGTTTATCATTTAATGAAAGTAAATACTTTAATAATGTTTCTTTCGATTTTTCTCTGTCATGAATGAAGAATATTCTGATGTCAAATTTAGGGATTGTATTTGTATTTAAATCATGGAGAAATGATTGTCTTACATACAGCAGCCTCATCGCAAAATCAGCTGAAAAGATGTATTTGCAACGACACGGTTTGTAATATGTTGACGATATTTTTATTTTATTTATTATTTATTAATAATGAAGATACAACGGGCATATACCCAGTTACAGTCTCTAGTATAAACACAAAAACAAAACAAAACAAAAAACAAGTACTGTACATAGAAAAAAAAATACGGTAAAAATAAGCTATACAAAATTATATCTATTGAGGTAGATATCTGAGTCTTAGGAAGAGAGAAAGTGAGTGAAAAGAAAAGGAGAGAGAGGTAGAGAGAGAGAGAAGGGAAAGAAGAGAGGGAGAAGAAAGGAAAAGAGAAGGGACTGAAGAGAGGGAGAGAGATTGCTAATTTAAAGGCTTTAAGAGTCATATTAAAAATATCAAGCATTGTATTCTTATATTGTATTCTTCACACATTCTGATTAAGGAGAATTTTTGTGACGGTTAGTACGTGAAAGGGGGTGTAAAAAAGTGATCTGTTCCTAGTACGAATGGTAGAGACATTGAAATTAATTTCCGCAAGTAGACTGGGATTATGGATTTTATTATTAATAAGATTATATAGAAAAATCAGTCGTCAACTCCGAAGAATGAATATTTTCTTGGTATTTGTATTTTGTTTGTTGTCATGAATTCTTTGCAAAACTTACGAAATAGTTTTCACCATCGCGGGAATATTTCCAACTCTGTATCACTTCAGCGTTAGAAGCAGTTCTACTGACTTGTAGATCATCTTAATGTAAGTTTAGGCTTTGGCTTACGTAATAGGAAGCTGAACATATTTGAATTCGCATGCTAACAACCACCTTTGTTTCAAAGATTTCTTCACTAGATTCAGTTTTTATAGAAGGAACTAATTTTATTTGGGATTAAGTTGGTTATGTTTTCTGTTGTAGAAGTAGGTGATGATTTTTCATTTGATTCATTATCTTAGAGAGTTAAACTTATTTGCAAGAAAGATTGTACTCATGCTTGTTTTCTTGATTATTTATGAAACAAGTTTCTTTTTTTCCTTAAATATAGCCACTATTTTTTTTATTTTATTATTATTTAGTGAGTGATTTTTATTTTACATTGTTAAAAATTGATGTCCACTGCCAAATTTAATTTTTTGGCTTCTCCTTATTTTTTAATATTAATTCTTAGGGTATGTCCACGGTAACTCACGTTACGGTTTGACATTTTAAATCAGATTCAAAGCTACAGTGTTCACCAAAAATGTGCACACTAGTCCAAATTAATTTTTGATATTACTACAGATTCAATGAACTTTTTTTAACACCTACTGGTTTGTTGTAAACATGTGATATTTTAAAGTAAAAAATTAATTTATGTTGGTAACTCATGTTACAGCCAAAGAGACATTCTATTTCTGCTTAGTAAGAACATATGGGATTTCTCCTCAAAACATATCTTCTAAAAACTGTCATGGGCTAACATTTTGACCAACACTCCAAGTTAACATTAAAAAAAAAAAAAGAAAATTGTTCCAAGATGACATTTAAGATATTTTCTTTATTTAAAAGTGGGTAACTCTTGTTACACGAAGTCGGTAACTCATGTTACTTTTAGGTTAAAATCTAGTAAAAGAGTATACACACAACTCAGTCAAAGGCACAAAAACTGGTAACTGGACTATAAAAAAATGCCATCTAGCAAAATTTACACCATTAAAAAAAAACATTAAAAAATAAAAATTTGTAAATTTTTTTTTATTTTTTTATTTGTCCCTATTTTTGTGGACATACCCTTCTGTTTATCCAGTCACCATCTTGTTGATAAGTTATTTATCAATACATTTAATCGAAATAATGTATATTGGGGCCTTTCTTTCTAATATTTATTATTAAGAAGGAAAATTTCAGAAAATTGAACTGGGTCCTGATATTTTTTTTTAATCCTGAGATACATTCAGTATGAAAAACTCATACAAATATAGATGAATATAGATGATTTAACTTAAAAATTTAGATATAATTATTATTGTATTGTTAATGTAGGAGATCATTCAAGGGCGTATAAAGAATTTTTATTTCGGAGTTGGGGATAGTTGGAGCCTATCTCCAACAGGGGGGAAAAAAACAAAACAAAAAAAGCTTGGTGCTGCACCTAGATACGCCCATTCACAAAACTATCATTTATCAATAAAAGGGAAAATTCAGTTAAAAGACGTTTTAAAACAGAATTTCTCAGTCCACTTTCGCAAAACATTTGCAAGCCCTAATACATCAATTAAAAAATGAGATTGGCTATTGTTAAATCATTGATTTTTCTATTCCAATTAACACTTGTAGAAATTTTATTATTAGAAATTAATTCAAAGTAAGAATTTTGTTTACTTCTCGAAATCTCCATTTGTACAGGAATCTTGAAACTTGCATCAAATGTGTTTGATTGGAAAGACAATTTATTTATTTATTTATTTATTTATTTTTTATTTTAATTTTACCGCTACCTTGTTTCAAGTTATTAACGGTTTGTATGACTTAATTGTTATTTACAGAGAACTATTTGACACGGAGCTGCCGCCTCTTTACTCTGCTTGCATCACTGTTTCTTCCTTTCTTCTCGAATTGATCTTGGTTTTTCAGACTAATTGCAACTTACGATTTTGGCACCGGATAGAGACCTGTGTTTTGTTCACTTCAAGATAATAAATTCGAACCTCTAATTTGAACATTTGCTTTTTTAACGCTTTGACCTAAAGCATAAAGGCTGATTCGTTACCTTGCCTTTCTTAAGTCGTTAGCCATTTCTGTTATTTGTTCTCAACTAATTTCTCTCAACCATGAAGCTGGTTGGGCGTACTATTTTTTTATTATTATTATTGAGATCGTGAGCACACTTCCTTTGGACATCTTTTACCCGTTTGCTGCATCCACAGGTTCCATCCCGTTCAGTGATGTCGCCAATCCTCTAAAACCAGAACAGTCCAATTATACCAGGATAGTTTAGGGCTTCGAATACTGACATGTGGTTATTGTTTTGGATCTTGATCGGAGTAGCTTCTAAAGATCCATCAGCTGATTCCAGTTTCAAATTTTATCGCCACTGTTGAGTAGAAGTCAGACAGTGAAACACAAAATTAAACTTAAGGTTGCAGATATTGACAAGAGCCACTTCCGATTTTTGCCAGGAGAAAGAGAGAGGAAAAAAAAACCGCATATAAGTCACAAAGTAATATAAAAAAAAAGATAAAATTATATCAATATGTTATAATTCTGTTTGCAAGTAAATTTAAACAGATCGAAGAAAAGTTAAGGAACTTTTTGTTTTATTCACCAGAGAAAGCTAAATCGTGTTACAAAGATTAATTCATGAAGACGTGAGAATAAATATTTAAATGACAAGAATTGCATTATAAAAATTTTATTTTAAAGCAGATAAGATTCTTTATAATTTTATTCTTGGCAAATAATACATCTTAATTCATTGGCAGCGTCTATTGCTTGCACGAGGAACTCGGAAGATTTGAAGTTTGATGACAGAGGAAGAAAACAAATAAAGCTCTTTAAATAAATAGCAAATGTTTTACCTATCAGAGTTGACAGAATGCAGTTCTTTATCAACAAGCAATGGAATTAGAGTAAAACATCCTATCCATTATTTTTTATTTATTTGATTATTTGTTGATATTTCATTCCATTAGCTTAGAGAAATATGGCTTAACAGATATTAAAAATACAAATACGAGAATGTGTCAAAATATAAGGTACATATTTAAAAGCAATTTGCGGAGAACATGATTTAAAATGTGAGTTTATCTTTAAAAATAAAATTAAAAACAACAAAAGATTTTTTTCTTTCGGCAATAATATTCAGCGAGGGGGAAAAAAAAAGGTTAATGTGTAAAATTGGTTCTGGCATTTATCGGTATAACATGAATTCATGAATTCGTCCTAAGCAAAGATCCAATTTGGATTTTTCTGTTTAAAATATGGAATTAATAATTGAAAAAATTAGATGCAGTGTATGGCAAGTACTCAGAAATACTATTACAAATTGTAATTTCGAAGAGCTTTTTCCACTCCAGAATTCTTCGCAAAAGTTTCCAGACACAAATAGATGACAATAAAAATCCAATTTTCAAAACTAACAATATTCCCCATAGGCATTAAATGAAAAGCTTTTAGCTAAAAGATTGTTTCATATCAATGCATAATTTTGCATATACTAAAACTTGTAATTAACTCGTAATTCACTTTGAAGTGGAGTGAAAATTCAAAACTGCCATGTTTAATTTTGAGATGATCGATTATGACGATCAATCGATTGACTAGTACGAATTTGAAATGTTTGCTCGAGTATTCATGCCGAACGGCCTTAAGTATCACTTCCGTTTTCGATTGTGAGCTTGACTAACTCCTGAAGCTACATTTCGGAGGTTTTTTTTTTAATGAACCGGTGGAGTGATTTAGGGTTTTCGATTTTGTTCATTGGTCGGACATGTTTCGTTCGCATTTTCGTTGGCTGTGAAACGCGCCTAATACGTCAATTAGTAAATCATCAAATCAGTAACCTCTCTCTCTCTCACACGCACATATACAAACATCTACTTATGTGCGCACTATGTATTGTAGATATATAACCCTATAATAATATACTTTAAATTGATCATCACAAACATTAAAATTAAATAAACATTTCATATTTACTAGTTGCGACCTGTGAAATATTCACGGAAAATTCAACATTTTTGAAAAACACAAGATTGAAAAAGATGTTCTAAGCTAATTTTTTTAGAAGCCATGACTTCCACAACAGCCGATATTTAATTTGAATATCGGCTTATTTGTTAAAATAATATTATAATATTGTTAACATTAAAAAATAAATAAATAAACAATTGATTTATCATTTTTTTAGTAGCCAGCGCTGCGGTTTCTCATTATGAAACATAATGGCAACCTGCCGCCCTAAAAGAAATTGAGGCAATATTACCGGAAGTAAAACAAATATCACATTTTTGAAATACCCTGACATTTTTGAAAAACACAAGATTGAAAAAGATGTTCTAAGCTCATTTTTTAAAAGCCATGACTTCTGCAATAGCCCACATATAATTTGAATGACTAAGTCAACTTTTGTTAAAATAAAATAAAATAAAACCCGGGTTCGTATCCCGGTGGTGGCATGGCTGTTTCTTTCTTTTTCTGTGTTTCGTCCGTTTCCCACCTGGGACTTACTATCTCAGGGTTATCCTGGACGGGATATAATTCTCGTCCCTCCTTTCTTGAATTTCACTAGCCTCGCCCTGACGTTGTCAGGTTGAGCTAGTTACGTGGTCCCTAGTTGGCCAAATTCGATAAAAGGAAGGAAAAGAAAATAAAAAATTGATGTACCAGTTTTAACAATAACAATAACGAATGTCCAACAGCCAATACCAATAATTCTGTCTGGGCAACAATGAGGGCACTTGCATCGTCATTATTTCCTAATTCGTTGATTATTGAGAGAGCGGCGACACAGCCGAAATTATGTAAAAACCGAGGTTTTACAAACTCTCTGATAAATTTTGACGCATGAACTTCATGCATTTCAGTGTAAACTTCATTTATGTGGGAAAGAAAATCTCAATACACTGATAGTAATTATGTAATCGCGATTCGTTGTGGTGAAATGGAGAAAATAGTAGAGACGCCATCTTTAAATATGGGCGTGACGTCATGCCTGACGTGTTCCAACGCTGCACTGTGATTGGTTATTTCAAATTACAAATTTACAAATCTACAAAAATCGTACAACTTTTGCCTATTAATAGGATGATTTAACATAAATGTTAATAAATAAAATTTTATCTGTCATAGTGTTTATATTGTTTAGTGGCATTTTTTTTTTAAGATGAAAAGGTATTGACAGTTGTGCATTGTGTTAAGAAGTCGATTGGTGTTCGTTCTTATAGATATTTATTTCTATTGTATTCTATATATTAAATACTACAAAAAATTTAGCGTTCGTTATTTATTTTTTTTTGGTAATATTTCTTATTGTTCTACTACTTAGTCCCTTGACCGGGTTCGAGGAGCTATACCTCACCACTTAATACTTTACCACTACTCTATAATTAAATTTGAAGTGGAAGTTCTTTACTGCACAAGTTTTTCTGTGATGCTAAAATGTTTCTTTTCGCGGCATTCAGTCGTTTTCCTGGTGCAAACAGCTCATATATAGATCGAAATGAAGCCCTCCTACTAATAATTACGATCAAATAAAGTTTTTAGAAATGTAACAGGTCAAAATGCAATTCTTCGATCTCGGAGTAGAAGATAAGTACTTTGCGGTTTCCTTCGGACTACTTTCTTGATGGTCTTCCTGGAAACGTTATTTGATTCGTTGGTATCCTAGTTGTTATTTGGTTCAAAATGCTTGCTCTGCAACCTTTTGACCACAGAAGGACCCAGTATATTCCTATCAACTTTTTGAGAATCTTCCTAGAAAATGCTAGGAAAAAAAAATTGTTCATGAGTTTTAGCATGACTTCATTTCAAATTAATCATGTGAATAGATGAGCTGAAAAGATTGAATGATTCCAAATTAGTTGATTTTGAGTGCGATTGACTTCGACTATCTGTATCCAGGATTCTCTAGACGGGGAAAGGTCTTCAAGTAATAATTTCAAAGGGGCTTTTCGAGATTTTTAACTAGAACTATTTGGTGGGCCATATAATATCTTATATTATATTATGTCGTACAGGCCTGGAAACAATCTATATTACTAAAATCTTTTATTCTCTGTCCGGCGCAATTTCCTGTGAGAATGGAAAATATAAGTAATTTTTACAATGAAACGACGGGAAACGAACCTGCAACCTTCTGATCCGAAGTCAGACGTCTTATACATTAGGCCACCGGTACTACAACTCACTTTTTTATTTTTTTTTACTTATGTGTCCTTCCCATTCGCCCCATTAAATAATGAATGTATTCAACCTGTTTTTTGAATCTCAAGATTGTTTATTTATTTCCGATCCGTCTATTTATTTGTAATTCGAAAATGACAATTAAAACTATAATTGCCGAAACGTTGCAATATTTTAAATATAATATTCTTACTTAACCAAATCTATGTGATATAGCAAAACAAGCGCGTGTACACGGGAGATGGCCTAGTTAAGCTGAAAATATAATATTCCACATAAATTGTTATCAGTTATGAAGTAATTAGGAAATTTCAAATAAGTTACGATTACAAGTCAATTAAATTTAAGTCTTTTCTAAAATCTAAAAAAAAAATGGCTAAAATTTATGAATTCACGGGTTTCTATGCGAATAGCACAGACCTGAAATTCAGTAGACTTTCTCGTTTAATCCAAATAAGTTTCAGGCAATTTTTGATTCTTTTAAAACCATTTCATCTCAGATGTCTAACACGAATGTGATTTAGAAATTCGTCTTTTTCCAAATTATATCAATTTAAATTCGTAAGGAGTTCCAAAACGTGAATATTTCAAAATGCAGAAGTTAGCTGCTGCTTCACTTTTTAAGATACACAGAAGCTCCGTTATAACGTTATAAATATCGGATCCAAGATCTCGAAGATCGCGATATAACCGATCTTTTATTACTTCGCGACGTCAGATGTCGTATGCCGCTCCATATTATCGCCCACACGATTCCAAATCGAATTAAAATGGTCATTTCGCGATTACCTACATCATTCAGAGCTATGTGAGAGAATTTTATATTTATAAATATATAAATCATTACCTTTTCAACACTTTGAAGGGTTATATTAGCCAAAATCGATTTGGCGCCGCCATCTTGGCATCTTGTACAAACGACGAGTCACGTGGATCGAAACTAGGTATTCATAAGCCTATTAGATTACATGGGCCTCTTTACTGGTTGTCATTGGCAGAAAAATAGATCTCGATATTCATTTTGATTAAACGAATCGAAACTTTCGATTCTGGTATTTTTTAAAAAATATATTGTATTTGACGCATTGTCGTGACATTAGGGTGGGTATAGAGTCTCAATTACTGTAAATAATAAGGAAAGAAGCATATTAATTTACACCTTTGATTTTAGGCGAAAAAACGGTAAATTTTGCAATTTTACAATTATATACCTTTTCCAAAATAGAAGGGGTCCAAGACCAAATCGCGTTATATCCGAATTCGCGATATAAACAACCGCGTTATAACCGAGCTTCAGTGTAGTTGTTGATCCATTTTGAGACCATTTCTATTTTCTTTTGCAAAAAGTAAAGAGCTTCCATTGAAGTTGACGCTTTTTCCTCAACTTTTGTTTATTCTAAAATCCTAATAGCAGAATTTCGTTTTTATTAATGGGATTAATGAAGATTTCCTAATGTTTTATTCAGATTTACTAATAAGGTGAGTTTCTCCGATTGAACATTGATTTTAAGTTCTTCTGCATGATATTATTCTACCAAATATTCTAGGTTACCCCATTTGCATTTTATTTTAGTTAGTTCTCCTGTCATAAATAACCTAGCGATACAATCTCCGCACGCGCAGAACTCTTACGGGGGTGAGGGAAGTTAGGTTTTTAAAAATAGCCGTTTAATTAAAGTGAATTATTTGTACATATTCTAATAATTTAGATGGACAAAATTCAACTCATAGCTTCGCGTACGTGTTATTACAGTATTAAGATGATGATTGTTTTTAAAAACTCATTTGCTTTTAATATTTAGCCTAGAGCTGCTCACTTGTTAGCTGTTGCTGTAGAGACTTTCCGGATAAAATTATAATATTATCCTATCGTTAACAAACTACTGAAAATCTGGTATTTCATTTTATTTTCCCTTTAATAAACGAATGCTATTTGAAATAAATAAATAATTATCTGTAAACTGATAATAATAATATTTGATAAAACTGCGACATTAACGACCCTAGTCGTTTGGCGTAGTTCCTTTTAATTAGCAGAAATTTTAAGTTCCTGTTTTCGGATTTCAGTAATTTCAAATTCAATTTTGCAAACTAAATTATGCGTTGTTGTTAATTATATACGAGTGTTTATTTTTGCATTATCTCCGAGTGTATATCCGTTCTTATTTCCATCTATTTTGTGGGTTCGTTCCTTAAACCTTTTTACCTCCTTTTGAAACCATTGGCTTATTGTATGTAGTATAAAGATGCATGACGACTACCCTTCAGTTACCCGTCACCCTTTCTTTCTGAGCGTCGGATTGTTCTGATGTCCTTTTGACCCAAATTTCAAGGTCATCCCGATGACAAAATTACTGCTCTAATTCACAATGCAGCGAGACTTGTACAGATGAGAATTAATAATTTTATACAGTGATGATGTTTTACTTTTAGAAGTTGTAAACCTCTCTTAAATAATTTTAAATGGAATTAATTTCGTATTAAAGGATTGTGCTACCTTACAAGCTCTTGCTTCTTTCAATTTGTATAAAATTCTTGTAAAAATAAATGATAAAGTTGTCTTGACTGTGCCTACAACTGCTCCCAATTATGGACTTCCATATTACCATATTTGAAGTCTTCGCTGGACTGAACTTTACAGGATGTGCTTTATAATTTTTTTTTATTATTTGACGTCATCGTTCCTCGATTTAATAAGGCTGTTCAAAGGCTATCTTTGCATTTCTTTTTGAGTTTCGATTTTTAAGCAATTGCTAGAAGAGGTTTTAATTGATTGCTACTCAATGCTTCATTGTGTCTAAGTTCCAGTTTTCACTCCACGAGATGAAACGTTTTTGATTCAGTTTCTCCACAGGACTGATTGGTACAATTAATCATTTATTAATAGTGAAGCGTCAAAAAAACATAGAAACAAAAGGAGAAAGAAAAAAGGGAAGTAAATTAAAAAAAATAAAAATAATAATAATATAGCAAAGTATACCCCCTCCCCCCACTTTCGGATCCTTTGTAATTATGTAAAAATAAATAAAAGTAATCCTGCAATGATGTGTAATTTACTCAATGTCATTTTAATACATAACGGTTTAATAGTAAAAATTCAAACATTTTTCTTTCTTCATTAACTATTCCTCCCCTAACAGATCTTGCCTACCCTATCGATAGTTAAATTACATAAAATTGTTGATTACACAGAATTATCATATCAGTTGTAGTCAATAAATAATAAACTGCGATATTTGAAAACTTACATGCACTTAGTAATTTCTATTTAACTAATGCATTCTTTCATAATGACTACTGCTACTTAAGCTCCTATTGAAACAAAAACACTGACAGCATTTCATTCTTTAAGTGCCATAAGATTGCTGTAAGTAAAAAAAAAATTAGCATTGGAACAGCTGTTATAATTGTTCTTTTCTAAGAATGTTTATGAAGGGATTTTAGTAAACAGATTCACTTTGTACTTTTTATGGAAAATACTTTTTATGGGAAGGGGAGGGGGAAACCCTTTCATTAGAAAAATAATAATAGTCTATACCAAATTGTAATCTCAATTGCTTTAGTAAGAATACAAAATGAATTATTAAGCTTTGTATCCAGTGAACGAGGCAGCCTCACATGATATTTGCCTTGTCTGTTTTTTTTTCTTGGGTAGTGATGCAACGGAGTGAAGCAGGTTGAGCCATCAGTTACTGTGAGGCAAGCGAGGCAACAACATATCGGCTTAAGTGATGGCACCTCCACCACTTGCTATTGCAAGTTTTCTTTCATCGCAATCCATACAGTTTTGAAGAGGAGGAAGAAGAAACAGTGACAAAGTTGGTGGGTTAGAGAATTGCTCAGCAAACGTATGCAATACGAGAATAGGCTGTTGAAAGATGTGGCTTATGAATCCGTGGAAGATACAGTATTTTTTTTATTAAATTAATAAAATAATTAAAGTAATTCACATTTCTGCCGTTCCGGCATGGCTGAGCGGTCTAGACGGCGGTCTGCCGTGTGACCGATGTGTCGGAACCTGTGCTCGAATACCAGTGCTGGCATGGCTGTTTCTTCTTGTGTTTCGTCCGTTTCTCCTGGGACTTACTATCTCAGGGTTATCCTGGACGGGATGTGTATCTCGGCCCCCCCCCCCTCCCCTATTGACTTTCACTAGCTTCGCCCTGACGTTGTCAGACTGAGCTAGTTCCATGGTCCCTAGTTGGTCAAATTCGATAAAGTAAGGAATTCACATTTCTATATAGTTCAATGACGCTCAGGCACTTATCCTGATCCATCTTCTCAGATACATGAATACACAAGAAAACGAAAAATAAAGTAAGTCTAATTTTGAAGCGCGAGGCAGGAAAGAAGTTGAGGCAAGCGAAAAATTATGTCCATATGGAGCGAACTAAACACTGCGAGGCGCCTCTGATCGCATCTAAAAACCGACTGGCTTTGGCTCAGGGATGAGACACCCACGCACTGTTGCGCGACAGCAGCGTATCCACAGAGCGACGCAGCCTCGCTCAGTGGATACAAAGCTTTACATTCTTATAATTACTGCATTCTTTTCACCAGATGTTTAGAATTTAATAAAAAATGATAGGCGTATGATACTTTCTTGTCTTATAACATGCGATGATTTCCGACAGCTGTGTGTAAAGATTTCTCATTTTAAAAAAACCCAGTGTCCGACTTCATTCTTCAAAATGGGGATGAACCCTTTCATTTTCTAATGAGGTGCTATATTATGCAAATTATATTTTTTCCCCTTACTTCATTTATTCTTAATTCATTTGTACGAAATAAAAATTGAAATAAAAACTTAGTTGTGATGATCTTTTCTGTTCGGAACAGGCTGTAGATGATTGACTGGTCATCGGTACAGGCGACTCAGCAGTTTATTACTCCGTATTTTATAATTATTTTAATTAGCAATCTTTCAATACTATTACCAGTACTATTGAGAGATTGCCAAATAAAATAATTAATGTAATTTTAATCAGGCTTTCATCTAAAACACCAAAAAAAAAAAAAAAAAACATTTCATTTTATGGTTTGAAAATGAAACACATTTCATTTTTCAAAGACAAAGATTAGTGTAATAGTACAAAAAAGTTACTAAATTATAATAATTTTAAACGAAAACAAAATGTATAGAAAATAGCCGTAATTCCAGAACAAACTGATAATTTGACATTAATTATGAAAACTTAAAAGCTAAATTATATCTTTACATTTAAAAAAATTAATATCGAAAGAATTAAGGATTTCGTTGGGTTTTTTTATATTTTTTTTTCTACCCTGAATGCCCTACTAGTAAGACTGATTTAAAAATAGAAGATGATTATAACAATAATAAAGTAATTAAAAACTAATATGGTTGTCAAAACCGAAGAACTGAAGATTTTCGATTTGTTTTTACCTATCCTAACAATTAGCAAAAAAAAAAAAAAATGGTTTAATTCCATTGCAAAAGTAAAACTTCGACAAATTAGAAATATCGATTCAGCTTTGAGATGACGAATATATTTTTTGGAATAGAGTTGAATTATAGTATTCAATTGCGGAGAAGCAGACTACTATAACCAAGGATATCCTTCATTAAGATTCGTTAAATATTAATTCCGAGGACTGAATTAATCTTCCAGTAATGGTATTAATTTATAGTGATTGTCGGTAATTTGGAACAAGCAAAAATAATCCTGCAGTGCTGTATATGTAATATTGCCAAGGTTAGGATAAAAGTTTTAAATGTTTTGCAAATTATTTGTAATTTTATTATCGCTGCAAATCCACAATTATTTTGGCTTTCCGAATAGCTGAAAATTTTCTCTTCCGTTACTGGGTGATTAATTCAGTCTCCGAATTGATTATTTAATTTCCGGAACTGCACGAAATGTCTGATAACCTCCTACTAGTTTCAGAGCAACGAGAAGAATGGCTTGCCATTTTAAAAAACATGAAAAGATAATCAAAGTAAAATTGGTCACTTTGAAATATTCATTGAATTTTTACGGTACTTCATTAGTTGTTTATTGGTGATGTTCAAGCAAAACATTAAACATTATTAAAATAAGTTTATATCCCAATAGATTTATATGATTAGCCGTTTTTATGCAGATGACGGTAAAGCGTAAGCGAAAGAAAGACTAATTTGTCCTGTCGAGGCCAGAAATATTTTCTCTTAACACTGCAAAAAAAAAAAAAAAAAAAAATGTTTTAATCGGAAATTTGTCGATATCTTTTTTTTTTTTTTTTAATTTCTTATTTAATTTATTTTGTACTTTTGAACTTGCTTTCGCCTCATTAAAAGCCCATATGAAAGTTTTGTATATACTGACTCGCAACTAACTTTGATCATAATTCTCTTAACTATTTAATTAAGCTGTCATTGTTACAAATTTAGTCAGTGGTAATTCATATACAAGGGTTGATCGGAAAGTAAATCTACTATTGCTGAACTACAAATATAAAATTTCAAAACTTACTCGAAATTTATCAGTGAAATTCTTGTCGGGCTTTCCACACAATCACCGAAGCTATCAACATACATTAATCACGTTGATATCAACTTTACTCTGCTCAAAGTGTCAAGTCTTAAGATTTCGTTCCTAGTCATACTCCAGGGAAAGATGTATTCTCACTCGAATTGTTATGAAAGATGAAACTTGAGTTCGGAATCGCATGATAAAAAAGACAATGAAAATGGCTTCTTTTCATCATTTTGCAGAGAAACACCACTTCACAGGCGATGACAAAGTGGAAGAGTCCGTCGAGAGACAGTATTTGACATTGGAACGGAAACCTTTGTGCATCGGGCATAAAAAAGTGAATAGTAAAAATGGGGTCGATTATGTGGAAATGTAGACAAGATTTCTGTTAATTGGGAGCTGGTTTTAATCTTTGCCGTTTGTAGTTTTAACAGTGGCGGTCTCGACGGCGGTCTGCCGTGCGGCCAGTATGCCGGTACCCGGGTTCGAATCCCGGTCGTGGCATGGATGTTTCTTTCTTCTTCTGTTTCTGTCCGTTCCTGCGGGTATCACTTGATGCTGCCTCCCTTGGCGTACCCTGGGCAACGATTCGTCGGTTAAAGGCATCATATCTCGCCCCTTGTTGTTGGCCTAAAGAAAGACGATTAGTCTACGAGCCCGGGCATTTGTAAAAAAAAAAACTTTCCGATGAAGCGTCGTTATTGAATCGGTGAACGAATCATCTTGAAATTTGGCTTTTATATTTACGGACAAGAGTCGATCTGACTTTTAAAGTTGAAATTTTTTTGTGTTGGAGGTCTTTGAGAAATTTGTGCCTAAAGGTGGCAAAGATTCCAACAGATTAACAGTAGACCCAAGGCAGTGGATTTCTATTTTTAAACAGTACTTAATTCTTCGTACGTTCTTTGTTATGATTAAAATTAATCGGATTTAAACAACTGAAGTAAGTAATGAGACATTAATTTTTTTTCAGAAAATGGAAAATTCTTACTATTTGTATTAAACAGATATTTTAATTTATAAGTAAATAAAGAATTTTTGTTTATATGGTTTTCACGACTTCACAGTTTCTTTCTTTCTTTTGTTTAAAATATTATTCTTTAAAAAAAATAAAAATAGACTTTAATTTCTTTCAGGAAATTCTTGTTAAGTTATAAATAATTGTAGTAAACGGTGTCATTTTATTTTGTAGATGATTTTTTTCACTTGCTTTCTTTTATTTGCTTACAGTTAAGAACTCTTTGGCTATAAAATCTCGCCCTAATAGTTTTAAGGAGCATTAAAATTCCGCTTGAATGATCTAATTGCTGTTTTTTAGCTGACAAAAATGAAATTTAGAATTCATCTTAAAACAGTAGTATTTATGATACTTCACGTAACGAGGCATAAAACAATCGCTTCCGATTAAACAAACAAAATTACGAATTTAAACCCCCCCCCCCCCCCCATGCAACAGTAAAGCGAAAGCATAAGTATAGTATATGCAGACGACAAACAAACTTTATAATTATTTTAATTTCTCAAAACTGCCATGTAAGCTTGTACAATAATCATACATAATATCTTGTGAATTTCCGTTTAAAATCGGGTCGCATTTTCCGGTCCTAGAACAATATTGGACAGGATTCATGGGATGTATTTATGTGTAGACTTTTTTTTTTTGGACGTTTGTTATTTAAAATCTTATGAGCGCGATAACTTCAAAAATAATACACAATCTATATCAAACTTCATATATACACTATACTGATGCTACGTTTACATCAAGGTTTCAGAGAAATTTTTCCTTGAATAGAAGATCCTAGATTTCTATAATTTTCTGGGACATGTCTTCGACGGAAGTATTTACATCAAGGAATTTGCATCTGCAACGTAGTTATAACGATACCCTGCTAGCAGTACTCAAGACGAGTTTGAATTGGAGTGAAGAAACATTGCAAATGATGGTGGGTGAGAAGTTTCTTTTGAAAAACGGAAAGAGCTAGGCCTACCGTGCTTAAGAATCAACAATTTAAGAATTGAAGATCGGAAGGGATCTTATTGTAATTTCATATGAATGTCGCTAATTGAATTTGGAGTATTATACATATACCAAGTTATGAGCAGCGATGCACCTAATGAACAGGAAGCGTAACTTCGAGATATTTGGCAACCGAAAATTTATTTGGATCATTTGTTGATTCTATCTTCATAGAAATTTCGAATAAAAAATTTAGTACAATTTCATCCTAACTCAATGTTATTACTGACGTTTTCAGAGATTAAACAAACATGACTGCATATTTAGATGAAGTTAGATAGTTTTAAGCATGGAATATTTTAAAAAAATGAGAAGAGTACATCTAGCAGTAACAGATTAAAAGCCTCCCGTTTCATCACATAATTGAAATATTAGAAAGGGCTGCGTTTTTTAAGCAATCGGAAATTTAAATAAATTGGAATTTATACTTAATAAATGTTTATTTCGTGTTTTTAAATTGAATTTTTTAGTGTAATCAATGCAATATGGATTACTCTTATTTCGATTAATTTATTAAATATTTTCTACTGCAGAAAATTCTGGAATTTGGTAAAATAAATTCGAGGTATTGTGCTTATAGATTATTTTTCAACAATCCTAGCTATTCATAGTTCTTCAAATACAATAAATTTCAAAATATATTTCGAGCAACCCAAAATCTTCAAAATAGGATTTTTTTTTTTAATTATTACTAATTTATTCTGAAATAATAATAATTAATGAATGAATTAATTATATTTAAATTATTAAAAGTATTAATATGCAGTGCTTGTTAGATAAGTGTTTTACAGTGAGTGGAGATTGTTAAATTTATTTCCAAAGCAAAGGTAACGCTAACCAAACCACGTGATAATCTCTATACAGATGTAGTCGTTGAGCACTTTTATTTTCACCTACATATTCAAATAAAATGCATTCTAGGGGCAAATTTTTGTGCACGAGTTTCGTGAATTTATACCTGTAATTTGGGATTTTTGGAGAGAATGACTAAATCCCTTGGCCAAATTTTTAAGTAAGCTTAAGTAATTCAAAAAAATATGCGTAAATTTACATAAAATATCGCACATCAGAGTTACATATAATTGTATATATTTGATTTAGATCCATCACATAAATCTTTTGTATGAACAAGAACAGTATATCTGTAAGAAAGGGACAATGCTCAGGGTGACCATATTTCTAAAATTGCAATATGGGACTATACAAACATTAAAAAAAAAACAAAAAAAAAAAAAACACTCATCAGCTATACAATAAAAATAAAATAATAATAATAAAAAAAAAAAAAAAAAAAAAAAATACACTTCTGGAACTATACGACCAAAAGAACAAAATCAACTCTATCACATTTCGGGACAATTCATTCCAAAATCGGGAGGGTTGGTCACCCTGGCAATGTTCTGATCAAAATCAAGCTTCATTAAGTTTCTTCTCGTTGATTAGCCCCAATAAGATTTTGCTGTTTGTTGGACCATCATATGGGCCACTTTGCGTTGTGAGCCAAAGTTCCTAAGCACTGAAATAACTCGAGGAATAATGCTGTGTCAACATTAAAGCTTCTGCCCAATTGAACTTAATACTTCGTCCACAGCTGGCAAACCAAAAAAAGAGAATTTGATTCGTTACGTTTTTCGTTTCAGGCTAAAAAGTGATTTCGTTTTTCGTTCCGTTTAACGATATAATAATTAGGCATGAAATAAGACTGTGAATTTAATATTCTTAAATATACATTTGATATAATTGAGTTACACCATGTACTTATACATAATTTTAATTCATAAATATAATATTTATTTTTATTGTTGTTGTTGTTATAAATAAATAAAAAAAATACTGTGCGGTTTTGAAAGGCAGAGTCACCACTGCCGGACGATTTTACTCCACAGAGGGGTGATACGCTGAGATGGATACTTTCCTAAGAAATTCTTTTGGACATTTTCGCTTTTAAGAAAAAAAAATAACGAGGAGCATTTTTGCAATAGTATTTATTCTTTCCATAATTCTTTCCCGAAAAGCGCAAATAGAACGCAGCTACTAGTAAACTAACTGATAAAAAGTAAACATCCGCTCTTTATCACCCCTATTTTGAAGAAATCGAAGGAGACCTGACGCATGCGCAAAAGCGTTGAAGGCTCTCGTAAACAAAAACGGACAGAAGTAGAATTCATGTTTAGAGATTAGCTATTCAGTTTAAATACACTTACTTACTAGTATGTCGGAACATTATCGTTGGGGGGGGGGGGGGGGGAGAATAATTATTTTAAAAGCATTATGTAAATGTTATTAATTACTATTAATGTTATTATTGCAACAACATTACTTTATTTCAAGTATGTTGCCGGTTCATAAATAATTTATTGAAATTGTCTTTTTATCCCCTTCTTTTCAACGACATAAGCTTTTGAAAAATAATATTTTCTCAAAATTTAATCATCAATATAAAATAAAAGATAAATACATGTTAAAGAATTATTTTGCTATTAAGTCAATTGTATTCGAATTATGTTTTGAATGTATTTTTCTTACATAATTTTTAGTATTCTTAATTTCATTTTTTGAAACATTGCCAGTGCAACTATCAAAAGTCTTGCTCATTGATGGTCATATCACCTTACAGAATTCCTGAAAAGTTAAAAATCTATCGACAGTGAAGTAAATGCCTATTATGTGATTGTTTTATTGGAATTGACAGTTTTGAAGGTTGAGTTGCGACAGATGTAACTACAGAAGTTAATTGAAATAAGATGTAAGATTTCATTGGACTCATTGGAATAATGCTGCTTTTAAAAGCTATGAAACAAACTTAGACCATGCAATTAATTATAACAAATGCATATATATCTTAATATTCATAATCTTTCACTTGTCAGTATTAAGTTTTGATTTCATTAATACCTTCTATCGGCACAAATTATTTACAGCTATTTCATTCTTTATAAACAGAATTAAGCAAATGTAATTTGTAACATAATAAGCAATATAAATATATAATAGTGTCGTACAGACAGATTGTGCTACACTGATGGGTTATACCATCCAAATTAACAAATATTGAAAAATTTCTTTCCATCTTGCCATTTCTTTTAAGTTGGGAAAATATTAAAATGTGATGGTAACTGATCATAGAATCCAAAACATTTTTTTTTTTTTTTAATTTATAAAAAAAATTGCTCTTGACATATAAGCAATTGTTTATTGTGCTGACAACCAAACAACGTCTTTTTAGAGGTCGTTTTTTTCTCCTGCTGAGCTCTAGCATTTTTATTTTAATTAGCAGAGGGATGAGTGAAGACTTACTGGAAAGCTTAATGTGAATTTTCCTTTTTTTTTTTTTTTTTGCATAAGATAAAATTGATATTAGTCAAATGGAAGAGATTTTTGGTGTCTTCAAAGTTAGGCTTATGAATTTTGTTTTCCCACAACTGTAAGACTAAAGTAGGGTAATAAAGGATTTTGAGAAACAATTCACCTTTTTATTCCAGCGACACTTACATGTCAGTAATACATGTAGAAATGAACTGAATTTTTACTTGCGAAGCTTCATAATGAAAAATATAGATTGCACAAGTATGTACAAATAGTAGCAGTGTTATATATAATTTTTCCTAGATAAAAAAAAAAAAAAAAAAAACCTTAAATAAACAAAAAATATTTTTTTACAATTTTACATTTGTGTAGATATATTTCTTATTGAAATCAAATTTACTGTATTGCGAAACTCAAACAAGACAACTTATTTTTTCTATGAAAGTATATGAAAAAAAAACTTTGACCCTACATTTTTAAAAAAAAAATTAAAAGGCTTTTTAAGCAAGACTTCATTAACTTTTTAACAAAGCAACTTTTCAAAATTTCTGAGATTTTAAGAAATTTTATTTTTTTAATGAAACTTTGACAGTAAAAATTCAATTTCTAAATAGACTCCTCATTGTAGGATATTTAAAATATAATATTGCTGGAATAAAAAGTGAACTGTTTCTCAAAGTTCTTTGTTGTGTAATTTAATCTTGAAATTTCCTAAAACTACAATTCGTCAGTTTAACTTAAATCAATTTGGCAGTAAATTACACCAATAATAATAATAATAATAATAATAATAAAAAGTTCACACTTTTAAGCTTTATTAGTCCACTTTCTTCAAGCATTTGTTTAAATTTCAACATAAATGATTTTCTAAAAGCAAGTTACTTTGTACTAATTTAATCTTCATTATGAGGAATTTTTGTCATGCTTAAGAAATGAAAATCAATAATAATCATTAAGAGCTGTAATTTTATTAGTTATATATGTTATATGTAATTGGTTAGATAGAAAGATATTTTTAACAAAATTCATTTTTTCTTTTGCAGACAATCAGCATTAATAAAGCTGTGAATAACCAAGAAGCACCTGTCAAAGAAAAACATGTACGGAGTATCCTTTTTTTAGAAAATGAATTCATTCCCAGATGTTGTTTACATTCTTATTTAACTCAGTAATTCAAGTGTGTGTGTATATATATGGGAATATCTTCTATTTAGTCTTTTGATACCTTCTGATTCCCACAAACAGTTAGACTTTGCAACACCATCTTGAGAGATCATTTACTCTCTCAAGGGGGGAAAAAAAATAAAAACAAAGCCGACTGAAGTTGCCCTTGAACTAGTGCTTTCAAAGTAATTATTTTTATAATTCTTATGGTATCCATCTGCTATTTACTTCCCAATTGAAAACAGGTTTTGAATGATTCATCTGTAGAAAATTACTCGTCAATTTTTATGCGTACGCTGAAATGCCCTAGTTTACTTTATTAACTTTTAAACTACATTTTTTTTATTATTTTCTATGAATTTTATTTAATTTAGTAATTTCAAAATTTATTCTTAGTGAATGCAAATTTACCAAGAATTTTGAAAATTTAAGTAATTTGCTAAAAAAAAATAAAGTATTTCTTAAAAATGTGTAAATTAACATACAACAATAATATATTGTACATGTTTGTACATTCTGAAATTCAAAAGTGATTAAAAATGCGCTACAGGAAATATTTCCTCTAATTTGCAATCAGCAAGAGTTACACTAATATAGTAGTGCCATTATACCATAATAATAATAATCTACACCATTAGTCATAAAAATAAGTTTTGTTAGCCTTATATTATTAAAAAG
This sequence comes from Thereuonema tuberculata, assembly GCA_023159025.1. Lineage (NCBI taxonomy): Eukaryota > Metazoa > Arthropoda > Chilopoda > Scutigeromorpha > Scutigeridae > Thereuonema > Thereuonema tuberculata. The sequence goes on along the minus strand of JAFIDM010009631.1, from coordinate 86,441,513 downwards.
TTATCGTCGATCTTCCCCCTCCCCCGATAATTATCTTACTTTTAAGTAATTTTGATACATAATGTAAAATTTTTGCTTTAGGTGAAATGTCCAACAAAATGATCTGTATTTACAACAAATCAGATAGTGCATAGTATAAGTACGAGGGTCTTATAAAGTAATATCTCCTATTTTTTTATGTTTGCCCATGATGTCAGAAGCAAATGTTGGTGGTATGGCAGTACAGTTTGAACCTTCCCGCTAATATCTGTTTAATTTTACTGACATGCGCCAGGTGTCAACAGAGAGATAGCCTAATAAAATGGCGTCTGACGAAGATGTGCGTATCAAGCAAAGGTGTGTAATTGAATTCCTTTACACAGAAAAAATTTCACCCATCGACATTCTCAAACGCTTGCTAAATGTTTACAAAGACCAAACAGTTAATGTTAGGACAGTGAAGCGGTGGGTGGTGCATTTCATTAAGGGCAATAGCGATATGCACAACAAACCATGTTCCAGGCGATCAAGCACCGCTGTCACACCAAACAATAAAGAGCGTCTCGATCAGCTCATCCATGCGAATTGGAGGATTACGATCAGGGAACTGTGTATGGAGCTGAATGTCGGCTTTAACGCATTGGAAGCAATATTGGAAACATTAGGATACCACAAAGTTTGTGCCAGGTGGGTTCCACGAATGCTCATGCTGGAATAAAAAGAACACCGAATGCATGGTTGTCAGGACCTGCTCGACCAATACGAGGCTGAGGGTGATGGTTTTCTCGATCACATCGTTACCGGTGACGAGATATCGTGTCACCACTAAGAGCCGAAATCGAAGCGCCAGTCAAAGGAATGGTGACATGCGAATTCTCCAATGAAGACAATAAAGTTCAAGATGCACCCTCCACCGGAAAATTGATGGCCACTGTCTTTTGAGAAAGGAAGGGGGTCATCCATCTGGAATTTATGGAACGTGGAAACACCATCAACTCTGACCACTACATGGAGACCCTGACTAAGCTAAAGGCAAGAATTTCCAGAGCCAGGCCAGAGAAAAAGACAACCTTGCGACTGCAACACGACAATGCAAGGCCCCACACCAGTTTCAAGACCACGGAGCATATTGCCAAAATTGGCCGGACTGTCCTTCCGCATTCGCCGTATAGTCCAGATTTGGCCCCTTCAGACTTTCATCTGTTTGGGCCAATGAAAGATGGATTGCATGGGTAACGTTATCCAACTGATGATGCCATCATGGCAGCTGTGAAAACATGGCACAATTCGCAGGGTCCACATTTTTACAAACACGGCATGCAGGCTCTCGTTCATCGCTGGCGAAAATGCATAGCCAATGGTGGTGACTATGTGGAAAAATATGTTTGTGTAGCTAAAACTTTGCTCTATCAAACAGTGTTATTGTGTTCTTTTACGAAAAAAAAAAATAGGAGGCATTACTTTCGGAGCGACCCTCGTATCATGATAAAAGTTCATTTGTGAAGATCGATCAGGGATATTTGTTGCCCTCTGTAGGTTTCCCCTCAGCTTTCTGCTAAACAAATCATTTTTTTCCCCTCCTGAGGTTAATGGCATATGAGTGTTGGACTCCTGACCATAAAGTCGTCCTATTGGCCTTTGAGTCATTGGGAACCTCTATTTCAGTGTGTTTCCCCATTTGGTATCCAGGGGAATTGCAGGAAAATTTCTGTAATGATTTTATTTTGTTTTACAGTTGATAGGTTTGTATTAGAAATTCTGATTCAGGGATAATCCTGAATCAGAAAAGGTTGAGAAATGTTATGCTAACTTTTTTTGAATCAATAGAAGCTTTCACAGCCTTTTAAAATAAGGGGTATTTTTTTTTTTTTTTACTTTTAACTAAAGAATGAAGTCCTAAACCTTTGCTGTACTTTCATGACATAAATGTGTCATTTGGAAAATTAGTCAAATTATGTTGAAATATATTTCCTTTGTCATCTGTAATTGATTTCTTGCATGATTACATTTCTCATATAATAGTATGGAGAAACAAAACCCCTCAGTAAATTTGGGCAGTTATTGATTGACTCAGATTACTTTATTTCTTCTTCAAAAATGTTTTTGTATTTTTTTCATCTTTTGTATACAATTTTGTTGTTGTTATAGTCATTGTCAAACTAAAAAAAATCATAAAATAATAAGATCACCTCATGTCATTGCAATAAAAATCAATCTTTTACCCTGGTATATAACAAAAAATATAAACTTAAAATTGCCTTCTTTCTTGTTGTGAATGAGAGTATTGTTCTTCCAATTTGTAAGTAGTGTTACACATTTGATGTAAAGAGATAGGAAAGTATTGTTTATTGAAGTACAACACCAAGAAATATGTGAGACAATTAAGTGAAATTGAAAGTGGAAATAAGTTTATAATAACAGCTTGGCACCAAGTTAATTTCAATTAGCTGTAGTTGCAGCTTGTAGACAGCATGCCATTGAAAAGAACTGATCCTGGATGGTCACCTGGGGAATGTTTTGCTTCTTCTATATCTTCCAAGTAACTGCTGTGGAGCCTGATAGGCAAGGAATAAGATGACCATATCCTTATATATGCTTAATCTAAAAAAAAAAAAAAAAACCTACAGGCATTCAGGCCAGCAAAAAAATTTAGATGCTTTGTGTTTTTACACTAGTATAACGTACTTGTTTAGAGTAGTCTTCTTTGTATTTATATATTATTGTTTATGTTCTATGACTATGCTTTGGTAATTAACTTTTTGTCATTCATTAACCATTTATCATTCTTTTGTCACCTTTTCTTTTTTATTGCTGTGGATTTTAATGTATATAGTTATATTTGGATTTTTTTTATTCATTTTTATATTTTATGGTGTATAACCCTTTCCTGATTCTGAATGGCCACATCTGCTTTGCTTAATTAAATCCAATCAATCAATGGAGGCCAGGGTTGAAAAGAAATTCCACTAGCATTAAAGAAATGCTTGCACAATCTATGCACATGAAGCTGCAGTAATGGTAGCATTTCAGCTTCCCAAATGTCATTGATATATCACTGGTAAGATCCCTGCAGTATTTGTAAGCAGAAGTATGATTGTACTCGGTAGCATCTTGTCACCATAACACATTTTTATTTTGTTGGTAAATGCCATCCCCCACCCCACCCCCAAACCACACACACACACACACACACACACACACACACACACACAAATGTTGATTTGCTCTTTTTCTAAACAAAATCTGAATGAAATAAAGTTTAACGTGCAGTAAAATCTTACTAAGAAAGGGAGGGAATTCACCAAGATCTGCACCAAGAAAACAAAAGACAAACAACAATTCATGCCTAGAGCTTGTCAACGAAGTAGAGTCTGGAACATCCGTTTCATCATTATTATGAATCTTCAGCCAGACTTGCCACTTCGATGACAAGCTCAGATAGGCATAAAGAAATAAGGAGACCATACCCTACCTGCTCCCGGATGTGACCTCCTCCAAAAGCAAACAAGAAAAATATCTGTTGTTTATGTGGCTTTTATCTTTATAATTTATAAGCCAGTTGTGCCCAAAGGTTCAGGGCCGACTTTTGTAAGCCTGACAAGCAACAGGTATTTTTCTTTTCTTGCTTGCTTTTAGTGGAGATCACATCCAGAAGCTAGTGTGGTTTCCTTATTTCCTCATGCCTATCTGAGCTTGTCATCGAAGTGGTAAGTCTGACTGAATATTCATAATAATGATGAAATGGCTATTCCAGACTTAACTTTGTTGACAAGCTCTAGGCATGAATTACTGTTTGTCTTTGTTTTCTTGGTGCAGGTCGGGTGAATCCCCTTTCTTAGTAAAATCTGTATGACTTCAAATTTTATTATGGTTGGTTATTGATTTTGCTGAATGGATGTTATTTCCTGAATGCAATTATTTTGAGGAAGCTTTTCTGTTAAATTACAATTATGACATTTTAATTTGTGCATTGTATTACTGTTGAGTTTGTTACTTTTGAACTTTTTTAATACTAAGTAGCTGAAATTTTGGTTGATCCAGAAAATATGATTCTTAATACTTTTAAAATTATTTTATAATTTTATTGTGTTATTGTTTTATTTCTTTAATTTGATAATTATTATTTTTTTTTTAATTTTTAGTTCAATATTATACCAGTTATAAGTGAATTGATGACTTGTGTGTTATCTTGAAAGCAACAACCATCTCACCTCGACTCAGTGTGACTTTGCCAGCATCAATCATCTGTTAATTATCTTCTATGCCTGAATGACTATTCACACTGCATTTGTTAATATAGAGCATCTTATTTTTATCTTTTTTGATTTGGAGAAAGCTTATGATCACATATGGCAATTTGATATTATGAAAGATCTTTATAATTATAGTTTTCATGGTCACATACCTGTTTTCATTCAAACTTTTCTTGTGGATCGCATATTTAGAGTTTGCCGCGATCAACTCTTCCCACTTCTTATCCTCAAGCAGTAGGAGTACGCCAGGGTTGTGATTTAAGTGTTACCCTTTTTTGCGTAAAAATAAATGGAATCACATCTTTGCCTCAATCTATCGACAACTCATTGTACGTTGACGACTTGCAGATCTTTTTGCTATTCTGTTAACTAATTGAGAGACAGCTGCAATTAGATTTGAATCAGTTATATGAGTGGACTGTTTTTAATGGCTTTACATTCTCTGACAGTGTGTACATTTCAATCAATATCAAGGGATCTTTTCTGAACCCAACCTTTCACTTTGCAACCTCAAACTTCCCTGTACATCTGAACATAAATTTCTCTGTCTCATTTTTGACAAAACCTTAAATTTTAAACAATACATACAGAAAAAGGTGTATTTTAAAATTAAATTGCCTAAATGTTCTCTCTCATACTAGATGGGGTAATAATCACTTAGCCTTATTATGTATCTATAAAGCCCTTATCTGATCACAATTAGAATTTATGGCTCCAATGTATACGGTTCGACAAGGCAGTCTGCCATTCACATACTTGATACTGTCCATCATCAGGCCCTCCATCTATGCCTCAGTGCTTTTCGATTCAAAGCTTGTATGTAGAACCACTCAAACTATCACTATTTTTTTACTTTATCTCTTTATCTCGGCAAACTTTATCTCTTCTATATTATGCTCGTATTTCTTTTGTTCCAAACAATCTTGCTAACCAATGTTTTTGTTCTCCTGTCAAGGACGGTTTTTTTCAAATCATCCTTCCATTATACCACCATTGGACATTAGGTGAAGAATTTGATGGATACACTGCAACTCACAGATCTAAAAAATACAACTTTACCTAATTCACAATCTGGATACTGGAAATATAAAATGCCAAACTGTGATTTTTCACTTTGTAAATATGCAAAAGAATAAATGCCCTAAAATATTTATATAAATCTCTTAAAATTTGTCATCAAAATGTCTGAAACACAGATATAAAGAAAAATGTTTAAAATAATATGATCATGTTATGATAGTTTTCAAAGTTCCTTACTACCAATGAGTTCGTAAGGAGAATTTTTCTGGTCTCTTTGAACTACAGCTAATATTATAGAAAAAGAGTACTTGCAGTACGAGGGTCAGTCAAGTAATGCCTCCTATTTTTTTCTCCTTTTAATTGTCAAGAAATTCAAATGCAATTACATAGCTTGAAAACCACAACATTGACAATTAATTTGTCATTTTTCAATATAATCTCCAACCATTTCCACAGTTTTGGTCCACCTTTTAACAAGGGCATGTATTCCAGCATGGTTAGGCATGGTCTTGCTTCCTAAGCCATTGACACATGGATGTTTTCACGGCGTCCTCATCTTCAAAGTGAATCCCACGATGAGCTTCCTTTAGCAGCCCGAACAGATGGAAGTCTGGTGGTACTAGGTCAGGGCTGTATGGGGGATGAGGCGAGACTTCCCATTCAATTTTCACAATCTCTTCAGTGGTGTGACAACTGGTGTGTGGTTTTGCATTGTCATGCAAAAGAAGAACATCTGCCATAGCTTTTGTTGGGCGAACTCGCTGAAGACGTGCTTTAAGCTTTTGAGGGTTGTGACGTATTGGACAGAATTTATTGTGCTCCAATTAATCAACCATAATCACATTCTCTGCATCCCAGAACACTATCGCCATAACTTTCCCTGTTGATCGCACAGTTTTGAATTTTTTCTTCCTCGGTGAGTTTGTGTGATGCCATTCCATTGACTGCCTCTTTGATTCTGGTTCAAACAAATAAACCCACGTTTTGTCTCCGATCACAATTTTTTCCAGAAACTCCTCTCCCTTCAAATGGAAGCGCTTGCAAGTGTTCGGAGGCTATTGTTTTTCTTGTCTTTTTATTCTGGTCTGGTACCCACTGTGAACAAACTTTTTTGTACCCCAGTTGTCGAATAATCGTCATCACACTGCCTTTACTGAGGGAGAGAATGTGACACAATTCATCTGTTGTCACCCGGCGATCACCACGAATGATGTAATCAACTCGCTGAATGTTGCGTGAAGTCACTGCAGTCGCCAGCCTGCCGCTCCGCTTTTCGTCAGCCAACGGTGTTGCCCTTCAGCTTCGTTACAGCGATGAACCCATCATCTAACAGTGCTGACATTCACTGTTGCATTACTGAACACATTTTTCAGCCTTTCATGAATGTGAATGGGCGTTTCAGCTTCCTCATTCAAGAATTCAATCACAGAACGCTGTCTAATATGAACATCGATGTTGGCCATTTGGCAAGCATATGCAGTGCTGCCACCTGTTGACACAGGAAACTGCATTGGATTGGAGAAGAAGGTTTGAGGAATTGCACCAAATTCAAATTTTTCACTTAACTAACTTATTTAGGGGAAAATAAAAAATAGGAGGCATTACTTATTGACTGACCCTTGTAGAATAGTAGAATCACCGTCGCACACTTTGTCATTTAATTTGGGATCCCAAATTTGCTAATAAGAACACAAAGCATATTTTTCACTTATTTCTAGTTCTTAACAGAACTGAAATAAAATACACACATTTGTGCCACTGTGCATCCAGACACATCAGCTGAATAATGAAGCATACACCGCTGATCCGAACACAAGGCTGGATTCAGGAAATGTGTTCGAAATACTCAATATCCAGTAGTTCACTCTGGAGATCACTGCTGTTCTCAGCCATCCCCGAAAATCTTGAAGTTTCACTCGCTACTTTGCAGATACAAAAGTCTGTGATTCCTCCGTCTTCTAGTCTTTTGCGAACCGTTCACAAGGATGGAAATTGGCTTTCTTTTCCCATTCTACTGAGAGAAACAACCGACATATCCAATGTTTCTCACAACACACAAATTTTAGTTTGGGCTGATCATTAATCACAATGCATACAACCCAATAAGTAAAACAACGAAAGCACGCTTGAGATTTACAATACTAAAATAAAGACCAACAGCAATTGAGAGATGGTGATTAAGGAGTAAGAACTCTCAAAAGTTGCTGAACGTGTTGTCATTCTCTTTTATATGTCTGTCTATTTTTATCTGACAAAATATCTGATTATTTAGACATGACCACGTCATCAATAAACATAAAAAAATTAACCAATAGTGTTACAGGTGACATAGAGACTGACATATGACTAGGAAGAGTTAATTGACAGATTAATGACTAGGGGAAAAATAAACTAAATGAAAGTTCTCATGTAAACAGAATGATAAAAAGAACATAAAGAGAAACAAGAAGGGTAATAAATTAATTAAAGGAAACGGAAAAACAAGATGACAAGAAAGATAAACATGATTGATGAAATAGCAATAAATCTAACACAAATTTTCAAAACAATTTTTTTCTAAGACAAAATTTTCAAAACACTAAGTCGAAATTAATTAAAAAAAATAAAATGTGAACTGAGAATAAAAAACGTTTCACAGGAATTAAAAAAACAAACAAAATAATCAAAATAAACCGTGACACAAGATGGATCCAAAAGAGTCTTACTTTGTAGTATCCTTTTACACTATACTTATGGCTGTTCATGTTCTTTGTTTTAATCAACATTGTCGTCATTCTTTTTAATGTTTTTTTTTTTTTTTTTTTTTTTTTTTTTTTTTTTTTTAATTCAATGTTCTGTTTCATATTTTCTTGCTTTTAAATGACGATGATCTTTTTTTCAATTTCATCAGTTTTAAGATTCATTCATCTGTGTGGCCTTGCCACCTTTTTATAATTTTCAGATTTTTACTGGTGATTTTTATATGCTTTTATACAATATTTTTTTACATTGGTCATGCTTTTAGCCCTACTATTCTTGTTCTTTATTTTCTTGTTTTAGTGGTCTTTGGTATGCATGTTCAATAGATGTATATTCCTGATTTTATTTATGTACAGTTTTATCTAATGCTTTTTCCCGTATACTTTTTACCTTTCTTGATGCAGGTTAGTCAAAGGTGCTTTGCTTCTTTAAAATCATGTAATTAACTAACTGGAATTCCTGGTATCATTCCTGCAGGTTGGTGGGAATTGGGAAAGGAAAATTAAAATTAAGTATAAATGACTACACCACAAAATGATTAGGACTAAACTACAGTCAAACTTTCCATAACACTTAACATCAAGCAGTGGATCATCAGATGTCCAAAAGAATCTGGCAAGAACATCCAATTCTCTGGGACAATGATGCGATCCTTCTATATATATATATATATATATATATATACAGGGTGTTTCAAAAATACACGGCATAATTTCAGGTATGTATTTCCCACATGTAGACAATCAAAATAGTTCATTACAACATATGTCCGGAAATGCTTCATTTCCGAGTTATGGCCTTCACAACATTGAAAATCACCGGAACGTTTTTCGTATTTACAGATGAAGCACAGTTCACACGAGATGGCATAACAAATTTCCACAATCAGCATGTATGGGCGTATGAAAACCCAAATGCAACTGTTGTATCTCATCACCAGGTGCGGTTCTCCCTCAACATGTGGGCCGGTATCATTGGTGATCGATTAGTTGGACCCCATGTACTTGTAAACAGACTTACGGGGCAGGCGTACACAAACTTCCTGGAAAACACCATACCTCATGTTTATGACGACACTCCACTGATCGATCGTCAGCACGCTCACTTCTTGCATGACGGCGCTCCTGCACACTTCAGTCGTACAGCTCGCCGGTACTTGGATCGAACGTTTCCTGATCGATGGATAGGTAGAGGTGGCCCAATTGCTTGGCCTCCACGCTCACCTGATCTGAACCCTCTCGATTTCTACTTGTGGGGCCATTTAAAATCATTGGTTTATTCGTCTCCGGTGCCTGATTTGGAATCCCTTCGGAATCGAATTGTGGCACGTTCTGAGGACATACGCAACATTCCTGGAGTGTGGGATCGTGTTCGCAGGTCATTGAGACATCGATGTGAGGTCTGTATTCAAGGAGGAGGTGGTCATTTTGAACATCTTCTGTAATGGCAACGACCGGCGGAACGAAAAACGTTCCGGTGATTTTCAATGTTGTGAAGGCCATAACTCGGAAATGAAGCATTTCCGGACATATGTTGTAATGAACTATTTTGATTGTCTACATGTGGGAAATACATACCTGAAATTATGCCGTGTATTTTTGAAACACCCTGTATACACACACACACACACACACACACACACACACACACACCGAGTTCTAGTGCACCCCTATATATTTTCAAATTACAAATTACATTTTCTTATTCTGAATGGGCAAAATTAAAGATATGTAAGTTTTTAACTATTTTATGCTTAATTTTTATTTATACCATTTTATTTTTAGTGTGTTGTCATTTCAATATATTATTTAGTTTGTGGTCAGTGCTACCATTTGACTACCATAAATATACATTTCCGTGCAGCTAAATCTACTCACCCCTTCAGAGCGCACAAAAAGGCGTATATTTTAAATGGCTTAACCGATTTTCAAAAAACTTTTTTTTTTGAAAGCCTAATGTTTTTACTTTACAATGACACCATTATCATTAAAATCTGTACAATATTTTGTTTTATAATGCATTTTGAATGAAAACGCAAGCAAAATGCATGCTTAGGAAAAAAAAATTGGGGATACTTAAAATTAAATTACAACAAAAAATTCAAGCAAAACAAGGAAACTTTTATTAATCAATACTTGGTATTGCATCGCAACGGCTTGCATGCGGTTCCTCATAGACCCTATTAAGATTTTGACAAAGTCTTGGGGTATCCTATTCCACTCCTCCTCCAGCGCAATCTTGAGCTCGTTTTTATTAGACGGTGCCGGATTTCTGGCTCGGACCCTCCGTTTGAGCTCGTCCCACAAATGCTCAATCGGATTCATGTCGGGACTGAGGGCTGGTCACTCCATCGTCTCGAGACTAACCTCCTCCATGAATTGCCGAGTGGTTCGTGCTGAATGACACCGGGCAATGTCATGCACCAACATGAAGTCTTCCCCGATATATCCTGTGTAGGGCACAACATGATCCAGGAGAATGTCCTCAATGTATCGTCGAGCAGTCAGACCCCCCTCCGGCCTCCACCAGGTATGAAAACAAGATCTGTTTTTCCCTCGAGATATGCCAGCCCACATCATGCAGGAACCACCGCCGTACGAGACTTGTTTCAGCAAAACAGCACTGTGAAAATTGCTCTCCTGGATGCCGGTAGACCCGGCCTCTCCTCTCATTACCATGGAGACACATTCTGCTCTCATCAGTGAATAGGATGGATCGCCATTGCTCGATGCTCCAATTGACGTGTTCCCGAGCAAATTCGAGTCGTGCTGTGCGGTGACCTACGGTCAATTTTGGGCCTCTAGCGGGCCGTCTTGGAGTGAGGTTGGCTTCCTTCAAGCGTCTTCTGACTGTCCACTGACTAACAGCTACTCCACGAACTTGTCTCAGCTCCTGTTGCAGATTGACGCCCGTGAGATGGCGATTTCGCAGTGAAGTTGAAATGATAAAGCAATCGTCCCTCTCAGATGTGAATCGGCGCCGTCCAGTATGTGGTCTCCGAGTGAAGATACCAGTTTCCTGAAACCTTCTGAATACTCTTGAGACAGCAGATTGGCTCAAGTTTAATTGACGAGCGACTTCTCGTTGACTGTGGCCTGCTTGCAACAAAGCAACAACTTGTGTGGCGTCTTCTGGCGTAGTATCCATGGGTTTGTAAAAACAATGAATTAAACTTGCAGAGATGTGTACAGATGAACGTCTGATAAGCGACTGATAAGAAATATCGGTCCATGTGGGATTTTATAGGGGATTTTATAACTGAGTTGGTGGTTTCCGTTCAGACTGCATTTTGCTAGGCTTACGTTCAGATCACATTCATTTGGAAAATATTGTACAGATTTTAATGATAATGGTGTCATTGTAAAGTAAAAACATTAGGCTTTCAAAAAAAAAAAAAAAGTTTTTTGAAAATCGGTTAAGCCATTTAAAAAATATACGCCTTTTTGTGCGCTCTGAAGGAGTGAGTCAATTTAGCTGCACGGAAGTGTAGATACATTAAGGGCTTAAATTTTTATTTTGTATGTACATGCTTATTTCTTTTCTTTAACTTAACTGCTGCCATTTAATATATTTATTAGTGTGAAGCAAGTGCAATTTTGTATTAATTCTTTGTCAAAATTCCTTTATCTGCAGCCCAATAACTATTTTATTGAATATTGATCTGAAATAGTTGCTCATATTTCTAATAGCTCTTATAAATTACACTTTGTGCTGGTTTTTAGAATTTATGTTGCATTGTTTCCTCTTCAGAAATATCAAAATCTAAAAACGTGCTTGATTCATTTATTTTGCAATGTACAAAAGTAAATTTGATGTAAAACGCCAGTCATTCTGCTGGATTTTATTTATGTTCTTGATTATTTATTTATTTTGTTTATATTGTCCAACCAAAAAAGAATGCTTTTTAATACCATTAATTTTGTGTGTTTTTGTTTTTTCCCTTTTTACTAGTTATTTTGCTGTTGTCCTGGTAGAATCCCAGCACAGTCAATTCCTTAGGGGTTTTTTTATTTTTTTATTATTATTTTAATTCTAAGTTTCCTTTACTTTGAAATTTGATGTGTAGAATCTTTTAAATCCTTAAGAGAGTGGGAGGATTTTTTGTAAAAATTATACTTTTTGATTGAAACAAAGTAAAAATGGAAACTTTGGATTTAAAGCAGTACCAATAATGCTTTAAGCCAACTGAAGACAGTCTAAAGTCATTATTGGGCAAAAATTGCATATCAACTACCAATAAATACAATTATTCTTTCTCCATTCTATTTATTTTTCTGAGTCAAATATGAACTATTTTCTGTTTTAGATTTAATCTTATCAGTTATTTTTCTTAACTATGATTTAAAGGTGCCATAATTGGTACCTTCCAAGTTAAAGGTGCCACTACATTTTGGAGTGTGGTGACAAAGCTCCCTCTGCAGGGGAACCCCATAGTTTGCTGGAAGTTCTGTCACACTCTTCACAAGCTCTTACGAGAAGGACACCCAAATGCAAGTTAATTAATTATAAATTTTGACATTAATGAGAAAAGTTTGTCATGAACTGAAAATGTTTTCTCCTAATTACAATAATTTCTATCTTGATCTGGAAATGTGCATAATCTCTAATTTTAATGTATTTATATTTATAGTTACATTGATAAGCAATAATATCTTTTGTTAAATTTTTTGAAAATAGCAATACAAAATTGGACCTCATTGCAGGCTTTTCTCTCACACATGTCTATCTTTAGTAAAATACCTATTTAATTTTCATTTCAGAGTTTGAGATAATAATAATAATAAAAAAAAAATGACAAATAAAATTTTAAGGCATAAAGAAATAAGTATTTTCTGACTTAAAACTGCTGCATTTCCCTTTCATATGTGTTTTTATCATTATTTTGAGGACATCCTGAATTATTTTAAAATTTGAAAGATTTTTTTTTCCCACCAGAACAATTGATATTTGCAATGCAATTTCAACACAGCTGATCTAATAGAGAACAAATAGAATGGAATGAGCATGCTGTGACTGACAAGGAAAGATTGTTGACATTAAACAATTTTGAATACTTTTATTGTAATTATAATACTGGGTTGGGAAACAAAAAAAAAAGAATATGATATGTTTAATGAAGAAACTTGATTCATAACGTATTTGACCATAATATTCATGATGACCTGGAAGACCATAATGTTTATTATGAGCAAAATTCTAATAATATTACAGATTAATGACTTCATTAGGAAGGATAAACAAGATTTAGGCAATTTTGTATTATGTGCAATTGAAGTCTTTTTTTATTATTATTATTTTTTTTTTTTTTTTAGAAAATCTTATCAGTCAGAAAAATGCATGTTTACGTATTCAGGGTGTCTACAGAATCAGGGAAACCGGGAATTATCAGGAAATTTTGTTATTCTGGAAAAAATCAGGGAATTATCAGGGAATTTTGCAATTATTTAAAATCAGGGAATTTTTTAGTTGAACAGATCGTTGTTTTTTTTTTTTTTTTTTGGTTGAACAGATCAGGGAATTTTAAAAGAAATTGTTCATGAAATCAGGGAAAAATCAGGGAATTTTTTTATTCAGATTTTGTAGACACCCTGATATTTTACTGCTTAAAAAACAACATTTATTTGCCTTAATTTGACAACACTTACTAAATAGGATGTACTTTTAAATTCAATTTTGTTTTTATTTTTTCATATTGATTAATGTGATTTTTTTTTTTGGTCAAAATTTTATATTTATGCATTTTACAAAAAAATTTAAAGCATTGGTATTTAAAAATTTTCCAATAATGACAGCATTTATAAATATCCATGTTCAGATTTTCTTGTTGAAATAATTACAATAAAGTACATTTTAACATAATAAAAAGTTATATTGTTTTTTAATAAGTATCTAGAAGACCAAACTTTACTCGATAAAATAAAACGATAATAAAGTAAGAACACTGTAGACAATCGCCTGGTTATTTAACCTCCTTTCGGGGAAATGGACAGCTGCGCAGTAAGTACATGTGACGTTGAAAGGAAAAAGTTTTAAAAATTATAATTAAGTAAAATTATTATTTTATTACAGGTAAAAATAAAATTATTATTATTATTAAAATAGAGTAAGAACACTGTAGACAATAACCTGGTACCCATTTACCCACTAAAGGAGTTTTCCCAAAGTCGAGATTTAGCTAAATCTTTCTCGCACCCAAAAACGGAAGATTCACCCTATTTCATCAAAATCCTTAGGCCCTTTTTAAGATAAAATTTACAAGAATTGCACACTTAATAGTAAAACAGAATAAAACAGTATTTGATAAATAAAATTTTCTTATTATGTGGAAATAGTTTGTTTGTGGTGGTGGGGAAAGTAAAAAAAATAATCCATTTGAATTAATGACCGAGTGGGTTTTGGAAAATCACTCTTGAAATCTGAACAATTATGGAGACCATTTACAAAATATTCAGTAGAAATACAATTCACTGTAGTTTGAACTGTATTCAGTAGTCAATGAGCAGGATACAACTTTGCTTTTTCCCCTGATTTTCAAGCAAAAGTCAGTGCTTAAAAGTTTTGAAACTTGTCATTAATTTTAATGTCAGTAGTAAATGTCTGCCGTATAGAGCAGTATGTTGAAGTGATGATATACATATTGTAGAACTTGTTATAAACAGCAGAGTGCCTTTTCATTACCAAAACCGAAGTGAAATACAGTGGCAATGATTATGATGACTTGAAGGATCAGTTCTAGAGAGGACTATTAAAAAAAAAAGTATTATCAGCTGCTTCAGCATGACCTTAGTGTCTGGAGCAACTTTCCCTACTGTTATTACTATGCTGGGGTTGCAAGATTTTTGTTGGGGGAAACTTTGTTGAAGTGTATTTTTAAAGGGTTTTCGGGTTACAAAATACGAATATAACATTAATTTGTAACTATCAAGTGATTTTTTTTAACAACTGGGAAAGTTTCAAAGTGAACTCACAATTACTACCTCATCCACATCAGGACAACTTTTTTGTAACCTGTGCAAAACACGGTATTTTGCTAGTAACTAATAATTAACAGTAGCTTAATTGTGTTGTAATTATGAATGAATGAAAATTAATTGAAATTTTTCTGATTCATGTTGTCTCATCTTTTTATTCTTACAGGTAATAGCAGAGTCCTTAAAGTATCGATCAGTTATAGAGGACCTTGGAAAACTTTGGGTAATTCTTTTTGAACTTTTAGAAACTAAATAAAAATGTGAAAATGAATATAAATATTGTAACATATCCAGTTTTCTTTCTTCCTCTATTTAAGTAGGATGATTGAATGATATTTGAATTTATTCAGAATAAGATGTGTTTAGGAATTTGAAAGATTCAGATATTTCAAGATTTATAGATCCTATAATTGCCAGTTGTGAGAAATATAAGGAATAATAATAATAAAAAAAAAATACTAAGAACAAAATAATGATGAAGACAAAATGTAGGTTTATGTGCCTGTATGAAATATGTATATTTGTAGAGCATTACACTTCATTAGTATTTTAAAGCTATGTAGAAGAGTATTTACAAACAGTTGGTAATTAAAAGAATCAGTTGATCTATGGCAGTAATTCATTTAATATTTAGACTTTTCAGTCATTATAATTAATTACAAACTCATCCTAGTGCATTATTAGTATTTCACACACATGTAGTTCATAATAAAAAGAACCTTAAAATAGTAAAAGATCTAATCTATTTGTCCAGCCTGCAGGACACTACTTTTGTGAAAAAAATAGCTAGACAAAAACTGTTGATGTTTTATTTTTTTTTCTGTATCAAATATCTAACTGAAGAAAGTGATTTGAGTCTAGGTTTTTCTGTGTTTTCCCACCCACTGATGACCATGCTGCCTATGCCATGGGGCGAGGCTGTGCTTGGCATTCACATTGATGCATTCACATCATACCTCTATGGTTTAAAAGTTGTGAGCAAAAAAAAACCTCCATTGACTTAACATAATATTAATTCATAATCCAAACTCATCCTAATCTAACCCTCATCTAACTTATCTTTACCTAAACTAACATGACCTATCCTTTCCTTATACTGCCTACCCTAAACTACCAATTTGATCTAACAATTTTATTATTAACTAATTAACTAACCATTCCAGGTTCAGTGACCTACTCTGTTCTATAGAACTCCAGGAGAACAGTCTATTGGGATGTATGTCTTCATATAGCTGGGTGGGAAAACACAGAACTGCAACTGTTTTATTTATTTTTTTCCTTACTGCATTAATTTTTTTATTTTATTTGTAAATAACAGAATAAAGGAAAAATGATAATTATGAAAAGAATAATGTTAAATAGTAGAGGAAGTGCACCTGAGTCGGATCCCTCCCCCTAAGTAGGACCCCTGGCTTATGATAGGACTTCCCTGGCAAGGAAGTGCTACCGATGAGCAGTAAGTGGCTTAACTACTTGATAAGGATGCCATCAATCCTTGGAATCGCCATTATTCAGTTCGACACTGTAATCTGCGAGTGGTGTATGGGTTTCCATTTTTGTGATTCATCAAATTGTTAAAACCTTATATAGTTGTTATAATTTCACTTCAAAACATGTAAGAGTTCATTTCTCATTACTAACATGTAGAAATAGAGAAGGGCTAATAGATTATGTACGTTTTTAACCATTTCTGACACAATAATTAACGACTGCATATGCTCGAAAAATCAATTTTTCCGATATCAGACCCCCATCAAAGGATGAGACTCTCTTTGGATCATGGATTCATCTCCTGCTCCCTTTTTGACATTTGGGCCCGTCCTATCAGTGCATCATGGAACATCACGTCAAAGAAGCATCAATGTCACATTACATTCTAATTTTATAAAAATTTATGTAAACTTTTACTCTGTAGAACCTATAAAT
Source organism: Thereuonema tuberculata (assembly GCA_023159025.1). NCBI lineage: Eukaryota > Metazoa > Arthropoda > Chilopoda > Scutigeromorpha > Scutigeridae > Thereuonema > Thereuonema tuberculata. The sequence goes on along the minus strand of JAFIDM010009631.1, from coordinate 86,424,625 downwards.
ACGAGGACTTGTTTGTGATTTCTTCAGCCTGAAGACATCACTGACCTCTTTGAAGAAACCAGTTGCTGCAAATTTTATTTAAATGTTCTTTTTTCCCTACCCGGGGGTCCACCAAACCCCAGTGATGGGTAGTAATAGTGTGTCTCCTAGGATGGGTAGGGTTTGAGGGTTAAATTAGTTATGTGTGGATCCCGTCATATGTTAACATTATTTTCAGTTAGACTGATTAGGTTTGTTAATTCATTTTTAGATTAAAAACAGTGGTAGAAGATGGATGAAATAAAAAGGGATGAGCACGGCCGTCAGAATCCATGGCCACCGACATACAAGCTATAAGAGAGAAGATGTGCTGGAAGAAAGCAATAAATACATTTACTGAAAACTTTAATGTGGTTATCCAGACAGAAATATGGCAGTCCAAAAGAAGCATCAAAGGCAAAGATGGGTCGTCCAACTGTTCTTAGCCGAGAACTAGAAGATGAGCTGGTGAAGTATTGTTTAGCAATGGAGGCTACTACATATTTTGGTTTAACATGCTTGGATTTAAGGCGCATGGTATTCCACCTAACTGAATGGAACACCATTGAACATCAGTTTTCTAAAAATAATATGACTGGCAAAAAATGGCTTACCCTATTTCTCAAGAGGCACAAACAACGCCTTTCTGTCCATCGACCAACTGGAACATCATTTGCCAGAGCAGTTGAGTTCAGTCGTGAAAGTGTCAGTACTTTTTTTGATCTTCCTGCCTCAGCTTTTGAAAAGCACAATTACACACCTAATCAAATATTCAACGTAGATGAAAGTGGCCTTGCCATAGTCCAAAGTAAAGTGGCAAAGGTCAGTGGTTTAAGAGGGAAAAGACAAAATGGTTCACTCATTTCAGCTGAATGAGAAGCATTGATTACCATAGTTGTTTGCATGAGTGCAAGTGGGAATTTTGTCCCTCCCTTGGTTATGTTTCCAATACATGAAATACATGAGTGAGCAGTTAAAAAAAGGTGCTTCTCCAGGAACCATCTTTGATATTCATCCATTTGTATGGATCCAAATGGTTTAGGCATTTCGTGGAAACCACAAAGCCTTCCAGTGAATCACCAGTCCTTCTGATTATAGATGACCATTACAGCCATACACGGAACATCGATGTAATCGACCTAGCATGAGAAAACCATGTGAAAATAATCTTGCTGCCATCTCACTCGTCCAGTGGCTGCAGTTGGTGTGTTAAGATGTTTATGTCACCATTGAGAACATATTCAGTGAGGAGGTTATCAGTGGCTTCTAATAAATCGGTGTCCACTAAGTGCCCATGATGTTATGGAATTGTTCAGCAAGGTGTACATTAGGCTGCTGAAATAGCGATCAATGGTTTCTACCCTCTTAATAGAAACAGATTCAGTGATGCTGATTTTATTGCTGAGTCTCAACAAGAAACTGAGATCATTTATGATGATATAGAAGTATCAACTGATGATCCAAACACTCTGGAATTGAACGCTCAGCCTTCTATTTCAGCAGCTAATCCTGTCTTGCCCTGCCAACCCTCTACTTCCTCTTCTACGACCTCTCCGATACTTCATAAGGCCAATAAATTCAAAACCTTCACTACAAGTCTCTTCCAAAACCAGCTTATTCCAAAACTAAAAGAAGAGAAAAGAAAAGAGAACTAATGCAAGAGGTCGAAAATCCTGCTCTGATACAGTGATCACAGCGTCTCCCTACAAAAAGGATCTAGAGGAATCCATTGAACAAAGATTAAATAAACTTGCAGCACGAGGAAGTGGCGGTGGAACCATCCAAACCAAACCAAATAAGGGAAGGAGGGCACATAACTTTCTGAAGTACTGGTAGCAGATGAGTCATCATGAGACAAGTCCATGGTCTCACAGAAGTCAGTTTCCTCAACAATGGAAACTCCACCTGGTGTTAAACCGACTGATGATGAAGCTGTCTGCATGTTTCATGGTGGGAAATGTGAGTGAGATGTCTGCAATGCAGTGTTTCGGCCATTGTAGAATGTTCAGGAGCAGAGAAAGATGAATGTGTGCACGATTATTGTAATTAAGACTTTTTTGCAAGTGATTAAAAGCATAAATATGTTCAGATAAATCCATTCTAAGCCATAATTTGAGTCTTTCATTTGCCTCAGTAAATTTTCATTTATATTGAGGTCAAAATTTGGGTGTAAAAAAGGGGATTCCGAATTTGGTGCACTTTTCAAATCGCCAATTTTTTTTAACATTTTGCTAAACTTGAAAGTGCTCTTTACAAAAACATTTTTTATAGATTCTAACAAAGGGATTTCTTGGGAAACTCATCAAAGAGTGTTTTGGTATAAAGAAAACAATTTTAACTTCAACATTACAAAAGTTACAGAGGGAAAATGAATTGGGGGTCCGAATTGGTGCACTTTCACTAATAAAAAAAGAAAAGAAAAATGTAAATGAGCTTGAAAGTGAAGAATTGAATTAACAATTGTATACATTTGGTTACAACTTCAGATTACAGTTGTTTTCTAGTTGAAATTTATTTTTTGGTCTTTTTCTTGTTTTATTTAGTAGCATCATTTTAATAATAAATGAAGAAATTGTATTTTTTTATTTAATAAAGATTTAAACTACATAAATGTTTGCTTTTCAGTCTTGTTTATGCTTCCTGTTTTTTTTTTTGTTTTTTTTATTTAGGGTCACTTGAAAGAAGGGTATGGCAAACTCATCTGCTGTTACACAAAGCTGTTGGTTGCCAAACTTGATTTTCATAGGAGGGTAAGGAATTAGATTTTTGTTGTTAACTGCCAGTCGACTTATTTTTAATACTTTCTAATCCAGTACTTTTGGAATTTCAACAAAATGTGAAAATAATGGAGATCTAAAGTACGTTTCTTCAATGTAATAGCAGTCTTATTAATCTTGATCAGTTGAATTAAAAGTAAAATAAATAGATGGGATGATGATGTAAAGTAATTCTGTTAATATCTACCTCGATTAAAACTTATTAATACCTAATAACAATGGATGAGACCAAATTATTTACTAGCGACATCCTGACAGGTCTCATCCATTGTTATTATTAATAATTAATAATTCAAACACGCAGTTTGAATTTTATTGCATTAAAAAAATTCATTGAGGCCTGTACATTGATGGCACATGAATTTTCTCACTAATGGTTCATTGGTGAGTTTTTCATTGTTTATTTTATCTTTTGAGGCACCACTGCGCTTCCAATGTATCATTATTAATATCTATTTGGGATTAAAAAGTCAAAGAATTATTTAAATTAGAGATTGAAATTGTATAATCATATTTGGTGTGCTTCAGTTGTGTAATCATATTACTATTGTTCCAGTTGCAATAATTAACTGCCTTAGTACTGTAACTGACAAAATCAAATGTGTTTCAGGAAATCTTGAATCTTTTAAGTTTGAAATTTGATTGAATTTCTTTACAATGAGATTTCTTTACAATTTTTTTTTTTTTAATAATTAAGCATTTCATTAAACAATAATTGTATATATGTTAAAACATGTTTCTCATTAACTGTTTATTAATGAATGGTCTGTTTCTCTTTGTTAATAATAATAATGTTTTACTGTTGTAATAAGTGTATGATGTTGGTATGATTTTGTAAGGCGAGCATTTATTATTTAGGTTTTGCAGGAAACAAAACAAACTTTAGTGGGTTTTTTTTTTTTTGTTTTGTTTTTTTAGGGAAAAGAAAATTTTCTGTTAAAATCCAGTAGGGGTATTTAATTTTGTAGAGTGGAAGGGTTAATAATATATACTGGTTTGGAAAACCCTCTCAATGAAATTAGTGCAATTGTTCAGTGGTTTTAGAATTAATAATGTATTGGATAATGTGGAGTTAGAGAAGTTTGTATTGATGTTTGTGCATTACTATAAGGTAAATTTGTTCCAAATACTCTGTTGATTTGCAGGTATTTATGGCTAATTAAATTTGTTTGTTTTTCAATTAAATTAAGACTTAAAATGCCTGATCGTAATTGCTATTTTTCTTATGTAGAAATATTTTGTAATTTAGTTTACCAAAATGAAGGGAACCAAATTCATTCCTTTAAATATGCCACTTTACTCCAATTACAGTAGACTCCCTCTTAACCGGCTTAAATGGAACCGATGGTAAGCTGGTTAAGCAAAAATCTGGTTAAACTGGAGAAGTGAAATAAATTAAAGTTAGGATGTATTTGTATTAAAAATAAATACACAATTAAAATATTGCGTTAATATTCAATGTATTAAAGTATTATAAGTTACATACCATTAAAAAAATTAGTAACCTTTTTTTTGTTGAAGCCTAGAAGTTCGGCAACTTGCCGCATAGTTTTGCCATTTTTTTATCAGCATTGCATCAATGGGGGAAGCTGATGACTGCTGCTCCACATAGCATAATGCTGCTTCTAAAGCTTTCATTCCATCAGTATGAGATATGAGGGATATGGTATTTTCAGAGATGTCGTCGCCATCATCATTGTCTTGAACCCCATCTGTGACTGCGCCGACAATGTCTTCATCCGACAAAGTCTCTTGCTGGAGATCCTTGTCAACGGCCAGGCATTGCTCCATGTCTTCTGCATCGACGTCTTGACATCCATCGAGATCTTTAAATGCTGATAAAAAGTTAGCTGTAGATATCTCTGTGGAAACGACCGCCTCTTCTTCACCGATTTGATTTGACAACCAAATTTCTTGCCACGACTTCACTAGCATGGATTCCGGTAGCTCCGACCATGATTCGGCTATCATATACACAACATCTTTAATATTGATTTGATCAATAAATCGATGACTCTGGTGTTTTTGCCATCTTCTTTGCTGAAAGCTGTCAAAAGCTTTCTTCTATACCTTCTCTTGACACACTCTATCACGCCCTGGTCCATGGGCTATATCAAAGCCGTCAAGTTTGGTGGCAAGAACATTGCCTGAATGTTACCATCTTTTAATTCCTCTTCACTTGGATGAGATGGCGCTTAACCAACACAAGCAGTGCTTTTATTGGCAACTTCTCTAACTTAAGATGTTTTTTTACAGATGGAACAAATTCGGAATGAAACCATTCTATGAAGAACTCTTGGTTTATCCAAGCAGTCTTTGAGGCTCTATAGTGAACTGGGAGGGACTTAACTTTGATGTTTTTAAAAGCTCTTGACTTGACGGATTTTCTGATTAGCATTACCTGATTATATACCAGTAGTACCAGTAGTGTTGCTGCATAAAGACACAGTCACTCTGTCTTTACTTCTTTTATATTCTGGCTTCTTTTCTAGAGGCTAATGTTTTTGTTGGAAGCATTCTATAATATAAGCCAGTTTCATCTACGTTGTATATTTGCTCTTTGGATAAAGCTTTCTCCTTTACCAGATCTTCAAATTTTTTTTTAAAACTTGGTTGCTTCCTCAGGGTCCGAAGACAATTTTTCCCCACAAATACTGAGCACGTGGATTCCATGCCTTTTTTTTTCCATCTGTTCAGCCAGCCTTCACTCACTTGAAAATCTTCGTTTTCTTCCATTTTCTTATGAAGAAGAACAACCTTTTCTTTAGTAATTGGTCCACTAATTGGTTTTCCATTAGCTCGTTCTTGGTTAAACCATAGAAGCAGCGCGTCATCCAATTTTTCCAGCTTCGGTTTCTTTAGAGTGGACCGGGATCGGAGAGCCCTTTTCGTTTCTAATTTACTACAAAAGGACTCGATCTCTTTCCTCTTTTTCTTCCAGTCACTTACAGTGCTTTCTCCTACACCAACAGATAAAGCAATAGATTTCAAACTTTCGCCCTTATCAATCCTTTTTAAGCATCTAATTGCAACTCAATGGACACCACTATATGCTTTCTTTTCCCACAATTCACCATTTTGAACAAATTTTCAACTCTTAAGACATCTGGTTCAACCGAGAACAAACAATGATTTAAATGATTTCGTCGCTCATCCAAAATCGCCTTTCTTTCCAGCCTTTACAACTGTACTGGATACGTTGTTTCTGAAATTGTATCTGAAATATGTGCAATATCAATACTAAATAACACGCTTTTTTTTTTTTTTTTTTTTTTTAGCTATTATTACATTTTAAAGATAAAAAGAATTCAGCCGGTTAAAGCGGAGATCTGGTTAAACGAAGTCCAATTAAGAGGGAGTCTACTGTACTTCAAAGTTACTGAAAATAATTTTTATAAAATTATTTAAGAAAGTATTATAATTGTTGAAGAAATTTAAAAATTCTGCCTTTAAAGAAATTGATAAATTATAGGAAAGAACTCAATAAATTAATTTCATATTTATTCAAACTACAGCTTAAATCTAAACAATTCAATCCTGAATGTTCAAGAAAAGTAAACTTACTGAACATTGAATTTGACTTAATTGCTCAACTACTTAAATTCGTTGAAGTATTCTAACCTTCCTCTTCACTTTTTCTGTTGGTTACTTAAAAAATGCAGCAGTTTTTTATTTGTTTCTCAAGTCTGAATTTTATTTTATTTTAATTTTAATGAATTTCTTTTTTGTCACTTAAATAAGTGAAAGAATGAAAATAATATTTGGGCTTTAAGAATGTTGTAAAACTTTATTTTTGCACTCCATATACAAAAATTAACTTTTACAAAATAGTCTTCCTTATTATTTTGACTTCAATTGTTTTTCATTATTATGTTCTGAATAAAATTATATAGTTGGTAAATTCAGTGAAACTTGATGCTGATAACATTTTGAAGTTGTGTTATTGTACAAGTTTGGAATGATTGATTTCTTTTTTTTTGCTGTTACAAAGTCATTCATTTATTGTAGTTATGTTTCCTTTAAATTACCAAGCTCCTTTGTGATGATTTGTGTAATGTTGATATGGGCTTTCTGACTTGTAATGAGCTCTATAATGCTATGTGGAAGTAGTTATAACATACTGTCCTGAATTACTCTGAATAAATTTGGATATATATAGACTTTTTAAATAAGCCCTTCCTTAGTAAACTTAACCAAAATATTACATTGAACTTATTTCAGGATGAATGAATGATAATAGTTGCTCGATCATCATAAAAACCTGTACAAAAATTTTCGTTTCTATAAACATTGGTTGTTTCATCAATAAGCTTTTCTTTCCATTTTTATACATGCAAATAATCAAGTCAGAGAAGAGTTAGATGTATTACAGAAAATAACTAAAGGCCATCCAAATTCATTTCATTCAAGTAGAAAATATTTTTTTTTTTATTTTATTCATACATGAATAGGAAATGTAATTTGTGATTGTAAATGCCTGTGAAAATTGTAGCTCCTGCATTATTATTTATTTATTTATTCATTTATTTATTTATTTAATCCATTTTTGTAAAGTAAATACCTTTTAATATTATCTAAGTTATTATTAGGTTAATTGTTATGTTTGGTCTGCAGTAATATATTCAAATACCAGTATATGTATTAATCGTCGTTAATTCTGAGTGCTTACAATTATCAGTGATGTATTGGACATTAATAATTTAGTAATATGTTTATCTTTATTTACATTAATTGGCATTGAATAAAATATTCCATAGAAAAATGTGTAAGTTATCACAGTTATAACACCCTCAAAAATGTTAAATTATTGGTATTTTGATAGTTAAAACATTAAAAATTAAAGATATTTAAATACAGTTATGAGCATCTTATAAAAGTATTTATAGTTTTAATTAATCTTTTTTACATTTTCTTTTTCTTCTTGATCTTATCGTCGGGCCTAAGCCTGAAACATCCAAGCTATTTTGATGGCAGAGGGGTTTACTGAGATTTCAGTGTAAAAACACCTTAGCTATACAGGAACCAAAACTTGGTCAGTAACATCAACAACAATCATAATAATAATAATTACCTCTCTTTAATGCTTACCAAAGATTTCAGAGCATATGAATTACTTGAACTGAAGCTGTTTAACTTCAAACATAGTTCTTCATTTCTGTCTACTTAGATTCAGATTGGTCTATAATGTAGCCAAGTTAACATCAGAAACCAAATCTGAAGAAATCATATATAGATATGTTAGTTGTTTTACTACTAAAAATGGCAGTTTATAATTATGAATTTTTATGTAAGGTTTAAAAGAAAATGAAAATGATTTATGCAAAATAATGTTATCAATAATTGTCAAGCGATAGCTTCCCAGTCACAACATATTTCAGTGATGACCTCTATTGCTGTATAGAAAAAAAAAAGAAAAAACAATTGCTGTTGTTACTAAGAATAACTTGCTATTTTAAAGGGAAAGAATGTGTACCAATTAGAAAGTAATGTTAAAAAGCAACAAACAAATCAAAATGAACAGTAAGAAAATTATTGAATGAAATTTTAAAGCTTTAAAATATATGTTTGTGAGAGAGTCACGCAGACAATTTAATAATAATAAATCATTTTATTAGCACTAGAAGGTTTTTCATGTACTTTGAACATCCAACAATGTAAAGGTTAATAATTTAATTTTTACTTAATTGGACACTTCAGAATTTTAAATATTGTAAATTTCATCTCTTCTATAATCATGAGTCATCAATGTATTAAGAATATAATTTTGTTTAATTTATTCAAAAAATTACTTTCCAACAATCTCCTTCCCCAGCTGTGAATGAGTACTTGCATTTCGTTAGTGCCAATTATTGCAGTTATTTTTCCTCCCAAAATCATTAAATTATTAGGTTTCTGATTATTTATTTCCATTTTTACATTTGTATATCTAGTTTTATAACGCTTTCCCAACAATATTTACAATATAATGTTACTTTTTTTTTTTAGAATCTATTAGGATTACTGATAACTAAGTTGTCATTTAAAGTAAAGTCCTTTGAATATGTTAAAAAAAATAGTGGTTTTTGAAAAAAAGGAAGAAAGGGAAATAACACCTTATTGACTCCTGTCTGAAGATATCCATTTGATGTTTCAAAAGCTGTTCATTATTCATGTAGACTTTTGTTATTATTTTTAGTTTTAATGAGACTTTCAATTAAAATTACAATTGTGGACAGTAAAACATTACTGTAAAAGCACTTATTTTCGCGAGGCTTTAATTTTCACAAATTTCGCGAGCTCGTCGTAATCGTGAAAATTTAAGCCTCACAAATTACTTTTTTTCGGTTCTGTTCATATAAAATTCGCGAAATTTTCAGCTCCGAAATCATCAATATCTTTATTTTCATGAAAATTACGGCTCGTGAAAATAAGTGCTTTTACAGTATCTTTTATTATGCTTTATCTAATTTTTACATTAGTGTTCAACTATGAATTCATTCACTTTGATATTTGTTATTTATGTGTATGTGCTATGTCAGCGTAATGCTTAGGAATAGTTGGAATTAAAACTTTAAAATGTTTTAAAACTTCAATAGTATTAATATGAAAACTTTAACTAAGTCATATCTTGTCAGTCTCCAGATAATTTCCACTGAAAATTAAAAATGCAATTCTCATAGTGCTGATGCTTTAATAATTTGTCTATTACATAAGCATTATAATTTGTAACTATATATGTTACTAAGTGAACAGCCTTCAGTAAATTATATTCAGGAATATCTTATCAGTTTGTATTATTTTAGCTGAAAATGCATATCCACTGATAAAAGTAGTAAACTATTTAATTAAATAAACTATTCAATTAAATAGTTTACTACTCTTAAATGGAGAACTTTAATTGTGTCAACTGTTTATAACTTCAATTTGTAACTTAATCATACTTTTTTTTTTTAAATCCTATTTTTAGTACTTGCTCTGTTATTCTTTTATTTAGCCTTCCTACATTTCAAATTTTCATTAAGCATGTCTTTCTTTTCTTTTCTTTTTTATTTATGACTTGGAAATTTTCTCTGTTATGTTTTAAATTTTATTCAACTTAGTGATTAAGCTAATTTTAAGTATGTTTTTATTTATTTCTTTTTTTTTCTAACTGTTCATGAATTAGTTTTGTTTTTCACTGCTTTTGGCTCCATTAAAACTACTAAACAATAATAAATAACTACCATTCTTTTATGAACAAAAAAAGAAAACTTCAACATTAACACTTACAGTAACAGTATGGTATTTTGATGTGGAATACAAAGCATGACATCAGCTTGCAATTTGCCTCAATTCAGTTCCATTAATGGCGTTTTAACTTTATAAGAGACAACTGACTATTGCAAGAAGCAATAATAATAAAGAATGATTGTGACCAAAATCATGAATATGATTTTATAAATTTATTTTTCAGTCTTGAGATTTAAGAAATTTTCCAAAACAATTGAATTTCAGGGCATTCTGAAGCTTTTTAATAAAAAGGAATATTTTTATATCGTTCATCATAAATTGTAAATGCAAAGGCTTAGAATAAAATTAAAAATAGAAAAATTTTTGCACAAGTTGAAAATTCACAGTATCTTACAATGGGAAATGAAATCCTAAGTCTTCATATGTGTAAAAGTAGAAAAAGAGTATTGAAGATTAAAAACTGATACGTATTTTAAATCTCTTCTTTCCATATTCTTCGACAAGGAGAGGTCACGGGTTGTACGAAACAGATTTTTATGCCCTTTTGGGAGATGAAAGTACTCATGAAGTACTGGTACTTCAAAAATATACCAGGTTTTAGGGTCCAACACTCAAGCGTTTTGGAGATACTTGATGATTTTTGGAGTGTTTTTAGCGCTTTCGCTTAAAAGCTTCCTGTCTGACAGTCGAAACAGAAGTTCAGCATTGGCTGAAGTGATAAAGTGCTGACTTGCAGAGCTAGAGGTTGCTGGTTCAAGTCAGCTACCTGACGAAAATTTTTTTTTTATTAGCATTTTTTTTTTATTAATAAGTCTTGCTGCTGCTTGATTGATAATATGTGAGAGAGTGTGACAGTACTTTTAGAACAAAGTATTTGAAATGGCTTTTTTTAGCGACCCATTTGAGAGCTATTGTGTTTGTCCTGTACGTACGTCCATGTCTATCCTTCTCTAACAACTCCTGAATAGAGAGTTTTTTTTTTTTTTTTTTTTTTCCCCTTCATTTTTATTTTTATTTTTTTTCCTTCATCTTATTTGAAATTGATTATGCACACTTTCAATGTCCATGTGGGTTTTAATGGGTTCACCCTTAATTTTGTGCTTTAGCACAACATTTTTTTTTTACATGTTTTTTTTTTTTTTTAATTGTTTTAACACTTTTCTGAAATAAATATGAAATCTGTCCATTGAAAGCTGCCATTTTATGAAACTTGAGTTCATTACATTTCGGTTATTATTAAGCATGCAATCAACAAATTAACTATTGGTTTTTTGAAGAAAATGGAACAGTTTTTATACTACTGTTTCCAACTATTAGCTATTTATCAAAACTACCATGTAAAGAATACATCCATTTTAATATACCGTAGATAATAATCATATCTTTATTGTGTTATAAAGGATTTTAAACTTACAATGACTTTTATTCATCAGAAATTTTATGTTTTACTGTTTATACAGAGACTGTGAATTTAATTCATTTTTGATATAGAAAAGTTTTTAGATCATTAGATTTTATTTTAAACTGATCAACAATATTGTACTTGCCTTAGTAGGTAAAATAAAAATTTGGTTATGTACAGAATGATATCAGCCCATGTCTGTAAAAGTTGATGCATTCCTTAATTTATAAATTGATTTATAGATTAAAAAGAAATAATCCTTTGAAATAATTAAACTTACAGTTGTTAAGTATATATTTGAAGAAAGAAAAAGTCATTACTAATGAACTTTTTCAAAAATTTACTTGCATGTTTAGGAGTATTGAAATATGTATTAAGAGGAAAGTTTTATTGTAGGTTTAAATATGAGAACTATTATATGTTAAAAGGTTTTCAGAAAGCCTATTGTAGCAATGAATTATTAAGAGCCAGATTAAATATTTGGGTGGTAGAAATTATTTGTTGGGCATTTTTGTTGTTGTTTTACTTCATCAAAATCTATTCTGTTTCATTCAGAACAATTAAAATCAAAATGGGAACCTCTGATCTATAAGATTTTCACTGACAGCATTCTTCCCCAGAACTAATGTGTTAAGAAAGGGGAAAAAAATATTGAACTTTCTCTTAAAAATTTATATACTGTTTGAAATGTTTACACTGTCAACATTTAAGATGAGAGTTCAGGATTAACAGTGAAATTAGCTTTTGGAATAGATTTCATGTTGGCTTGTTAAATTTTGTCTATTCCATTTACATCATCCTCTAATAAAGTGTTTAACAAACAATATTCATCAAAATAAGGGTTCAGTAAGATATTTCATTATCTAAGTATTATGGCTTTGAGGATTCTTAGTTTCTCTAACATACTGTTCTCAATTTTTAGCTTGGCTAAATTTAGTTTGTTTAATGCAGGAACAGATTTTGTGAACGAAATAATACGGAACTTAATTTTGAATTATATCAGTGTTCACATTGGCATTGTACACATGATGAGGTGCCTTTTTGCCATAAATTTCTTTAATGGCCTTTAAGTATAACAGAAAGTATGTCTGTATTTGAAATGAAAATCTAATTGAAATTACCAAATATTTAGTTTGTTTGTTTGTTTTTTAAATCGGCCATTAATATAAAAGAAAAAAGTGAAAAATATTAATAAATTCCCATTGATCATATTTTAGGGCTGTTTGCCCCAAGAATACTAAATTTTATAAATAATTATATATCAACCCCAGAAGAACTGGATTCCAATTTTAAACAACAGCAAATCAATTTGAAATAAATATTATAACAACCAATACTCACTGCTTACACCTATATCCCACTTGAAAGTATTCCCCAATTTAATTTAGCTACTACCCAATCCTTATCATAAGGATTCGGTAGTAGCTAAATTAAATTGGGGAACACTTTACTGATCTGTACTTCAGCCAACTTCTTACTGCATCAAGAACTTCCTGATCATTGCTATATCGCTTCCCGTTTTGCATCCTTTAGAGGTCTGAATATGTAGAAATCCGAAGGTGCGACATCAGGGCTGTAGTCACTAGATGTCAGTCCAGTGAAGTTTTGTGATCTCCTCGCGGGTATACATACATGAGTGTGATCTGGCATTGTTATGGAGCAAGAGAAGTTTGTTCACGTCTTTGTGGCCACAAACACATTGGAATCGTTTGTTCAGTTTCTTGCCTTCACAAATACTTCTGAGTTGATTGTTGCACGTTGCAGGAGTCACAGCTGTGTGCGGCCAGCCAGATCAGACAGATTTCGTTTTCCTTCTTCTTCTGACAATGACGACAGATGATTCGCCTAATGACTCGCTGTGCTTTTTATCAACTGCCTGGTCTCCATAGACATTCTGTAAGCTCTTGTGAATATTTGTCACTGTCTCCTGTTCTGCCAAAAGAAATTCAATAACTGCTCTTTGTTTGGAACACATCTCGTTCACAGATTCCATTTTGAATGCTCCCTACAGTGCTGCCGCACAGTACAGAATGATGAATCAATTTGAGAAAGTGCAGGATTGTTTGAAGATACTGTACAGAAAATTTCATGTTTTTTCATCAAATATTAGCCTAGAAAAAAAATGTGTTGCATTACTTATTGAACGACCCTTGTAGTTTGTTTACGGTTTGGTTACCACTTTGTAGATACTATTAAGAACAGGAAGAATTTTACTAATATTAGGACTTAAACAATAAATTACAAATGTCATCTAAATGTAGAACCAATTTGACATCGGTAATTAAAAAAATAAAATAATAAATAAAGCAGAAAATCATTTGGCATTGAGGAGGAAAAAATGGAAGTGGTTCTTTGAATCATTGAGGTGAGCATATTTTTGATGTGTGTAAAGCAGTGTTTCTCAAAGTGTGGTCTGCCACAGTATATCAGGTGGTCCGCAGGTTCAATATAGTAAGTAAATAAATAAAATAAAGCTAAATAACTCTGCAGAAAAGGACAACTGCAGCAATGCATTTTTCTTTCTACTGTTTGAAGTCAACAATGAAAGCCCATCTTACCTTTTCTTACACATGCTTACTAAATATCTTTACTCCGACAATTAAGCACTTTTTGAACTTCTCTCAGAAATTAAAAAAAGAAAATATGAATTGAACAAGAAAATGATTGCCGATTTCCTCGTTTAAGCAACGTAAGTGTTTTGTGATTGGCTATCTAAAAATGATTGTACTGCCAATCTCGCACGACAACATGATTGGTCTGCCACTTTTTTCTGCTGCCTTTAAACTTGAAAGGCTACAGATTTAATTTACAATTAAAATGTTAAGCTACAATATTACATAATTCAGAAATTCTGTTATGAAAACCTAAGAATTATAAATATTTCATTTTTAAATTTAGGTTATTACATTTTAATTTAGAATTGTGTAATTGTAGACATCTGTTGCAATTAATTAGAATTACGTTACTACTGTTAATTGATTAATAAATATTGATTTAAACTAGCACACAGTGCTTACAATTGTACTTTTTTATTATTATTCCAGGCAATATCCCAATAATATGAATTAGAACATTTACAAATATGCAATTTTTGGTAGGTGGTCGGGAGGGAATCAAAATATCTTTCTGTAGGTCGTGGGTGATCAAAGTTTGAGAAACACTGGTGTAAAGCATTAAAGTTGACACCTTCTACATTTTTTTTTAATCTTGTCAATTGTCCTATTTTAAAATATTATTTTATTATTTATGTAAAAATAATTACAAAATAATTACAATTATAATTCTTTGTAAAAATTGCAAAAACAGTGGTCTGGGTACTTTAACCCCATTGTAAGATGAGGCCTTCCTGTGTATGTAACTACTACGATGCAACTCAAAAAAAATAATGGAAAGTAATGCTTAAAGAAATGGTTACTTTTTGAAAAAAGTAACTGTAATGCCATTAATTTTAAAAAGTAACTTTCTGGCCCAGTGCCGTAGATAGAGGACTGGGGGCCCCGGGGCAGAGCCGGAGGGTGCGGGGCCCTTGACAATCTTTTAACAACCAAAAAAAAATAAAAAAACGGCAATCCTATTTCAACAACCAAAAAAAAAAAAAAACCACAGTCCAATTGTTCGGGGGGCCCTTTGCTCGGGGGCCCCGGGGCATTGCCCCGGTGGTAGCTACGGCCCTGTTCTAGCCCCAAATTATACAGCCTAAAATTGGGTCGAATATACTCAGTGCAGTTTGTGATGTGACTAGTTACCCTATAATGCCACCTTTTGTTCTTTGTCGGGATTTAGTTTTAGGCTTCTCTCCACAGTGTATAGCTCATAGCAGGAGAATCCTTAGATCCCTGCTCTCTCTGTCTGTCCATTGCAAGAAATTCACATCTCGGGAACAACATATGTTAAAGACATGATCTATACCTCATTAAAAAGGTCTTGCCAAGATGAGCTAACAGCCGTTGAAAACTCATTTCTAGCTTATGTGATTCTCAAGTTATAGGTCTCCTCTAGAATTTGATCTTAATTTATAAGTTTTATTAAAATCTGGTGTATTATAAAATTTATTTCTTCATTTTTTATATTAACTTCAACTAGAATTATTATAGTAATTATATCAAGCCAATTTTCTAAGCCAAAAAGGACGAAATTCAACACAAAAATGCTTTTAACATGTTTTATTTACATTGAAATGGCAATACATACAGTTACAGTACATACATTATAAACAATTATTTTATTTTAAATTTATTATTACGGGAAGGCTCTCCCGTAATTTAGTCTAACCTGCCAGCCTAAGCTCCGCCCACTAGGTCGTTCTTTAAATTGTTTGTCTATA
The DNA here is from genome assembly GCA_023159025.1 of Thereuonema tuberculata. NCBI lineage: Eukaryota > Metazoa > Arthropoda > Chilopoda > Scutigeromorpha > Scutigeridae > Thereuonema > Thereuonema tuberculata. The sequence continues at coordinate 86,408,895 of JAFIDM010009631.1, read as the reverse complement.
ATTGGCTTCACTTACTTTGTTAGCCTCTTTTATTGTTTACCTTATTCTAGATTTATTTATTTTTTTAATTCCGTAAAAAAAAAAAAAAAGGAAACGGGAGAGATCTACGGATAATAGGGAGTTTACTGTATTTCATTATTTATTGACTTTTTTTAAAAAAAAATTGTTCTGTCATTAATGATTTTTCTTTCTCTGTCTTTTTCTTTCTTTTTTTTTCGTACCTCAAGTGATCCTTTTGCGTATCACAAGTTGAGTGTATCACAGTGTTGAGTGTAGCTGGGCTACATGATAGGTCATGTAGTCTTATATTAAGCAGGGGCAAAGCTAGGTTTTCCATCACCTGCAGCAAACTCATTTCTTGGTGGCCCTCTCCTCCTGCTCCTTCACAGAAAACAAACCAGTTTTCAGGTTCCCCTCCCCCTCACTTGGCACCCCTGTATTAAAATAGTTCATTTGAGATTATTCTGATGAAAAATCTCTCGCATACAAGATCAGAAATACTAATTTTATTGAAAATACTTTTATTTTTAGATGTATTAATGTGATGCTTTAATTGATATTTTTAGAATTCAATTGAGGCACACAATTTATTTCTGAATGAATGATAAATATGTTGAATTGAATGAATCCATCAATGTTTTATTACTTTAGCTTAAATATATTTTACTATGGTTTTTGAATATATATAATATGCTATTATTGTATTGAAATGTGTATTGTTGTGTATTTTTAAATCAAATGAATAGCTAATTTGGATGATACACTTAATATATTTGTAATATACTTCAGAGACAAATAAAAAAAGGTTTAGAACAAGAAAGGTTTAAAAAGCAATTTGAAGCCTCAATACAATACACATACCTGTCCTTCCATTGTTTCATATTTGAAAAACTTAAAAATTGTATATCCTAGAAAGCTGACATTTTAAAGATAGGTATAGGTTGTAACAAGGAAACATCCTTATTGATTTTGATACATATTTTATTGTTCTCCCATCTGTGATTATGATAAGTAAAAAACTATTTATCCTTCAAATCTAAAACTTTCATAGATGGTCTAGGTGCTTATAAGAAACATCCGTATTGGTTTTGTTTAAGTAGCTAAGCACCTCTGGGCCAAAAATCACCAACATATATTAATGAACAATTATTTTTAACAATTTTTTAATGCACTTTTACCATGTTCTATATTCAAAACTTGGCACACCACCATATCTTGTTTTACCTCTGAGTTCTTTCTATGATTTTTGCTTAGCAAATCTAATGTAAAATGTATCTACAAAAAAGCCATAGTTTTTCAACATTTCTTCATGTATTCTGACTAAGGTTATGGAAATTGGAGCAATCAAATACTTTATTTGCTCAGCAATTTTGTTTTATTCCCATGTTTTAATTCAGGATTTGTTTTCTTTAACTTAATTTTTAAGTGATATTGATTATTATATTCCTTGACAGAATCCCCGTTTTCCTGGAAATCTGCAGCTAACAAATGAACAATTAGATGATATTGGAGAGAGAGATGTTAACAATTAGTGAGTATTAAACGTTTCAAGAAATCACGAGTTTTTCAAAAATATAAGTTTAATTTTTTACTATTTATTTCCCATGATTTAGTTTAATTGCAAGTTATTTAATTATTTTATCTCACTTATTTTTCTCCAGCTAGTAAGCATTTTTAATTTATTTATTTATTTTTTTATTGAGTTAGTATTTTGCACTTCCTTCAAGTTACATGCATGAAATAGGTAGTGAGACAACTTTACATCTTAGTTATGAATTTAATGATAATAAACTGAAATCCATTTAAGAGTACTTAAATTTTTAAATTCTTAAATTATCATTTGCGGCAATAACATAAATATCCTTGAATTTGTTCATTTTGTTTGATTTTTATTGTTATTGTAGCCTTAACAGCAATGATGTTTGCTACTTACAAAATTGAGTAAATACAAGGAGTTGGAATTGCCTCCTAATCTTAGACCAAAACAGCTCTAACTCCTGGAATGCTCTTGGAAGGGGAGGGTATCGTAATTAGTCATACTGCAATGTGCTTTCATTCAAAACTGAAGAAGCAGATTTATCTTGTGCATAGTCATTGGCTTTAAAGAAAGTGATGAACTACAATAGCCCTTTTAATAATGAAGATTTGATTTTAAAGATGCCTCACTAGTATTGCAGTCTCTAGGCTGTTACACAAAGCCTATTAAATAGCTTATCAATAAATGGTTCTTTGATAGCCGGAAGGAGAAAAAGGAGGAGGAGATAAACACAGGAAAGAAAGGAAACGCCCCCATGCTGGCCCCAGGATTTGAACCCAGATTCAGGCATATCAGTCAAGTTCGTAGGCCACTGCCTAGACTACCCAGCTATGTCTGAATCTACATGACATGCATTACTATCCATTAGTAAGAAATGTTATTCAATTTTATCTGATAATTCACCTTTGAATTAACAATTTCATACTTTTTATTTCTAATCATATTACTAAGCCACCTGCTATTCATGAGTATATCATGTTAAATTCGTAGTTTACCCCACCTTGGTATTCAAGTGGAAAATGATACAAAACTGCATTTCCTTCTATTTTAGAACTGACAGGCCAGATTCATAGGAAGAACTATTTTTTGTATTTTCTTATTTTTTTTTTTATTCACTATTTTTTTAAAATTTGAATATAGTATAAATATTGTTACTATATTTTTTGAAATCTAAAAAATAAAGTAGGAAGTGAAGTGAGCAGATAATTTTATGCTAGGTATTTTTAAATGCAATAAAAAAAAAAAAAATAGCAATGTTTCCTAATTTCATCAATTACACTATCAGTGTCCATGATATTTAGGAGTCAAGGATCTTAATATTTAAAAAAAAAAATTGGAGATCATACACATTCCTGAGAGATAATCTCCAAAAACCACTTTTTGTGCTTATAACTGGGATTAAAAATATACAGATGTGACACGTAAAACACTTTGACCATTGGAAGGGTTATCGATCCCTAGAATGCCACTAGATTATTTTACATTTTTATTATATATGGTAAAATAAGAAATCAGTTCATGTCATATTTCAACCTTCCCTCCCCCAAACACACTCAAATAAACTCTCATGGCTCCGTGTAGGCAGTACCTCTGGTTAAATTGCTGTGCTAAGTGCCATTAATATGGCTCCTCGATACTAGATTTTGAGTAGTTTTTTATGGTTTTGTCAATGATATGGTAAAGATATCAAAATAAAATATAAATACGTTAGAGTAAAGGATGTATTTTATATTTATTAATAAAAATAAATGTGAATTCTCAGAAAATTTATACAAAATCAAATTAGGTGTATGATCAATACTTCTATTTTTTTTTTCAAATACTGAATTCTAAAAATCAACAGTCAATAATTAGCAAATTTAGAAAATCCAGTTTCAAGTCCGTGTTACATCACTAATTATTATGGGGAGGAAAAAACTAAAAAAAAAAAACCCACAAAAGTTCGGTGACAACAACTGTTTATGACAGTTCAAGGTGATGACAGTTCAAGATGCTATACATAATATAAGTTCCACTAACGAGTGCCAGCAGCTTACTGGGCAATAGTTTGCCTAGCCACACAACATGGTGCCATGCAATTTGCATGTCTACTACTATTGCCATCTGCCCAGAACAGCGTAGTCAGCAGTCAACATGTTAACATATTGTTACTATTTATTTATATTTATATACTATATATAATGAGAAAAATCAAAGGTCAGGAAGTACAAATCCTTCCTGCCTTCATATGGAAATAATCAATATCTAAAAGATGGAGTCAATATCTAAAGATCTTGTCAGCTTTAATGAGCTGATCTGCATCACTAAATGATATTCTTGTATCTTGAAGTGTTGGAAAGCTTATGTTAAGCAATATAGCCAATTTATTTATTGTTGCAAGCATTTCCTTTCCATTAATATTCTGTTAATATTATTTCTATACAGTTTTCAGATAACCGTGGAAATGTTCGATTACATGGATGAAATTTTAAATCTTCAATCAGCGAGTAAGTTCACTATTTAAGACTTGTTTATAATATTAATGTTAATTTTCAAAGTTAAGGTCATTGGCATTTCTCTTTTATTCCATTAATATCGATAAGTTGATGCTTAATGATATTAAAACTTGGTTTTTTGGTTGATGTGTGTAAAATTTTAACTGAATAAAAAAAATTAATAAAAATTCAATTCAAATTGACATAAACTGGAAGCAATCCATATCTCTAAAATAAAATTATTCATTATTTAAATACACAAAATAAAGTTTCACCTTTCATTCTTAATTGTATTATCATTAAGGATATTCTTCCCTTTATTAAAGAAAAGTTTTTTGACAAAGATTTTTTGATATATCCATTCCAAACATTTGTTGTTATCAATGATCATTGCAAATTTGTTTTGTTTTTAAATAAAGACTAATTGTGTTTTAATAAAGTGAATTAATTCATGGCTAAATTATTAATTTTGGACATGAGATCATAATTGTTAAATGTGCACATTTTCACCTTGAATTTATGTGTTAATTTAATATTTAAATTATCTTGAATGAATTTAACATTCTGAATTGTTTATTTAACTTCCTGTCACAATAAAGCTTGTATTAAGCTAAATTGATTTCATTGATACATCCTGAACAAATCACTGGAAGATTTGGTTACAAAAAGTACTACTTATTCATTGATATGCACACAATTGGCAAAATCCCAGTCATCTAATTCTAGTGTTTAATAATTGAATATTACTGTTAAAGATAGATAAGTGTAGATTTTTGCACTGAAATGTGAGCTAATTGTCATTCTTAACACAAGAATTGGTGTTTTATTAGATAGTCTCATAATGAATTGAGCTGTTAAAGTTTAAATGTTTACTGTTAAATAATTGAATTATTAACTCTTGTTTGAAGTTGTTTGTCAATTCAGTGTACTTTTCAAATCTCAGAAACTCTTTACACATCAATTTATCCCTTTTCTGAAAAATTTTGAGTGAATGAATTCATATTTTCATGTAGAAACAGTTTTGAATTAAATCCCTTTCCTGCAAAAAATGAAAGTTTTTAATTTTTTATTGAAATTCATTTCAAGATAGTTGAAGAGTGAGTTAAATTTTGACATTTAGGTATCTTAACCACATTTATTTTTTTTTTATTTTTTTCCAAAGTGTTTAAAAGTACAGTTCCCTTCTAGAGGGACAGGAATTTTGGAAGTTCATGTTTATGGGAATTGGAGCTTCAGCTAATTCATCATTTTTACTAGCTCTGTTATCATAGTTTAAGATTTATTTGTTTCTTGGGGATCTCACACACATTTCAATGTGTGATTTCTAATACCATAAAGCGACAAAGACTAAAAAAGAAGGAATAAAAACTTAAGTTGGGAAGAACACAATTAGTATTAGTATTGGAACTTAAAATTGTGCCTTATAATAGAAAACTAAAATACAGTTATTAGTTTTCTTTTGATTTTAATTTATTATTTAATTTGTAACTTGAAAGTGTCAAAGCATCATACGATCTTTGAGGTTTATTTGATGTTGTAATTTGTGTGAAGCAAAACAGTGGATAAAAGGACTAAGATAAGTAATAAAACAGTGGTTTGTCCATTAATTCTGATCTTCATCATATGGTAATGCTGTGCTAGATAAGTTATTTATAAGCTTATGGAAAGACTTCTCTGATGAAGTCCACTATAAATTGTGTAACATTCTGTGGATAGTAGATGGTCTATTTTGTCTGATGTCTTTGGGAGAATGTCTTTAGAGGGAACTAAGAGGAAAGGAGAAAATTACTCCTCCAGGAAAACTTCTCACCTTCTTAGCAGAAAGGAGTGAAAAAAAAAAAAATCTGATCAGGAATTGAAATCAAAATCCAACCCTACTAAGCAAGTTCCAAATAATCAGTCTACACAAGTCATCTTTGTTGGATAGCAAGCATAAAGGATATTAGCAGGTTTTATAAACCAATAGAACAGAAGGAATATAATTGCAATTTATATATAGTTGCAAATTATTTTTCTGGAATTGAATCTCAAATGACGGTGCTTTGTATGTTCTTTGTCATTTGTGATTTTTATTTTGCTTCACAAAAAAGATTCTGAATCTGAAAAACTTTGGTAATTGAGAAACTTTAAGGTAAATTTTAAATTCATAAGAATGGGGAAAAATATAATAAGAAGTGAGATCTTGCATAAATATGAAATAGAAATGAATTGAATATTTAGAAATAAACTGTTCAAATATTAAAAATGAACTAATATTTGATCATAGGTAATTTTTAAGGTTCTGCAATATATACAGGGTGTCCCAGGAGGAAAGTTCAATGGGATAGTATCAGTCATTGTAAGAAAAAAAAGTTTATAAGAGCATATGTTATATTTAGAATGGTTTCAGAGATAGAGCTTTTGAATGTGCAATGTTTTGAATTTGGTCCATTGTCCTATTCCACAGTAATGTGCCACTGTCTGTTGCAAAAGTTCAAAAATTCCACTGTCTACATCTATGAAAATTCAAATAAATTGTAACAAATTTGTCACTTAACAATAAATATTAGAAACAGTATGTAATATTGTTACCTGTGGATTTGTCCGACCCCCCTAGAGAATGGAGTCAACTAACTTCATTCCACCTGTGTAGAGTAGTTCAGTCCGACCCGGTCTCCCGCATTGTAGTGGATTCGTCCAGAGTGAAAGGGAGGCAGAGCTCGGGCTTATAATGGAGCGCAGAGAGCTGCAAAGGCAGTTGGTGTGTGGTGAACAGCCACAGAGGTCCTCTGCCAAGTTCGGAGATAGAAGAGAAAGTGAAGATTCCTGTTGATAGGCAGCGACTCACAGAAGGGAAGAGAGAGCTCCCCACTTGGAAGGAAGTTTGATGTCGTTTAGTGGTTGATAGGCCACGGAGACATTCTCATCGAGAGGCTGCACAAGTCGATCCAATTGCCGGGAGAAGTTGACGAGGACCGTGCCGATACCGAAGGCTACGAGGAAGATAGTTCTGGGCCGCACAAGTCGATCCAATTGCCGGGAGAAGTTGACGAGGACCGTCCCGATATAGAAGGCTACGAGGAAGATAGCTCTGGGCCGCACAAGTCGATCCAATTGCCGGGAGAAGTAGACAAGGACTGTCCCGACGCAGAAGGCTACGAGGAAGATAGCTCTGGGCCACTCAAGTTGACCAGGACCGTCCCATTACAGACACCTTCATGGGAGCCAGAACCTGAGCAAATCTTCAATTCGTTAATTTGAGATCTGTAACTTTCGTATTTTACCATTTGTAAATAAATTCTCTGTGATTTTAAAATTTAAATTGCTCTAGTCGCATTTTATACCCCTGCGCCACCGAACCTGTGCAAAAGGTCGGTAGCAATATCTTTTTCATTGCGGTAACTTTGCAACTGTACATTCAAGCAGCTCTATCTCAGAAGCTGTTGAGAATAGGACACATGTTCATGTAAACTTTTTTTCTTTTTCTTAGAATGACCAATTCAGTCACCTCCTGGAATATTATTCTTTTCATCTTATATATTAGTGTCTTTAGGATTATTGCTCATTATCTTAGATAATCTAATTGAATTTCACTATCTATTGAAAATATGTGGTAAATATTTCAATAATGAGAGAGGATTTCTCTATAATAATTTTCTTTTATTACTTAACTGTATTATAAATAAAATAAATTTTGGTTTTATTAATTAAATATGTTCCAGTCTTTCACAGAGAGATTTAGATGAATGTTTAAAAATCACTAGAATATATAAAACCTGACATCATAGACCAATTTCTTATTTTATTTAAATATTTCTAGTATTTGGATCTCTGGATATGTCTCGTTCCAATTCCATGACTAGCACTGGCCAATGTCGACTGGCTCCTCTCATTCCTTGTATTCAAGATTCAAGTCAGTTATATGACTACTGTGTAAAATTACTCTTCAAATTGCATTCAAGTAAGTATCTTTTAGTTTAAATGCACTGCTACATAAAACAATGAAAATTTTCTTAAATTAAGTAAAGAATTTGAAGATATTCTTACTCATAGTAAGGAATTTAAATTTATTGGAGAAGGTGGAGGCAACCTTCAGAATTTTTGTAATCCAAATGATTTTATATTTTCAAACGTTTCAGAAATATATTTTGAAAGAATATAATATTTAACTTAATACAAGATATTATATAAGGTAGAACTTAAAATTTAAGTTTGCTTAAAGTATCACATATTAAACAGAATCTTGTTAAAATATAAAAGTAATTATTTCAGTTGAATTCAAAGCTTCTAATAAATTTAGTAATTATAAATAAAACAAAATGAAAAATGGTAAATAATAAAGATTTACACAGATTATAGCAGTTGTATATATTTTGAAAAATCATTTGGTAAAAATTTTTAATTATTTTTAAAAACTTCTTCAAAACTTGTTACTACTATATTATAAAAAAATAATTCTTTGCCAAACAGCAATTTTTTTTTTTTTTTTTTTTTTTTTTTTTTTTAAATAAATTTTTTTTAGTTGTTTTTATATAATTATCACTTTGTGCATCTTTTTGTGTGTATTGAAATTTAAATATATTAATATTTATGTTGTTTCTGAATATTCTTATGCTTATTCATATTGCATCCTTGATTATTCCTTTGAATGTTACTCAAATATATTGGTGTTTTTTTTTCTTTACCTAAAACAACAAATTTATATGAAATTTTTATGGAATGTTGTTAGTGTATTGGTAATGCCGATAGTTGAAACTAATAAGTAATGCGTATAATATTTTGTCATCTGCAAATTTAAATCCTGTTAAACATGTATAATCACTATTTCTACATCAACTCTTCTTGTAGAAATATTGGTCTTGGGCTGTGATAATAAAATAATGATGGGTAATAACTAGTCCAATCCTGTTAATTAGTATTTCCACATTGCCAAAGAAAATGAGCAATTTCAGTTTTCTTGTTTGATGAAATATTTGGAATGACAACCATTGTATAATTTATAAATGAAAGCAAAGGAAGGGAAAGAGTAATTTCTCAATCTCATGCTATTTTGTAACATGGGAAACTGTGGTCAAGTCGAGAAGTCATTGCTTGAAAACACTTGAAGAAGCTAAGATTTTAATACATGCTTTGCAATTATTGTTGATGTTAATTGCTATATCCATTTATTTTGAGTGAAAATAAAAAGTGTTTTGTCAAGAATCTGTCAGTTTTCAAATCTCCAGCTGATTTTCAATGGGAAGAAATAATCAGTGATAAAAACAGAAGAAAAAGAAGGCAAAAATTAAATAGTTTTGAAATGCACCTTTTTTTTTTCTCTTTCTTATTATTTGTTTTGAAATATTTTTGTTTTGCTGTTGTTTCATTCAGTCATCTATATAAATTTATGAAGTTTCATAAATTTCTTTTAGGTTTGATTCTTAGCATTCATAAAATACATAGATTTGAAACATAATGTATTTTCAGAAAATGATGACTTTAATAGTATAACAGACATTTAAAATATTTGCTTTTTTTCAGAACAGCAAATAATTCATATGATGTAAAAATTGTCTTAAGAATACATCATCAAATTTTAATATCAATATTTAACAGAATGTAAATGCAATCAAAAATGGATACTTTACTGCTAAAGAAATTCAATTTAAAAAAAAAAAAATATTTAGATTGGTTATTGAAGTTTATAATATTGCTAAAATTAGTTACTAATAATTATTCACACAAAAAAAAAAAAGCAGTTAAAGAAATTTCTGTACATTATGTTTTTCAGATGTACATATTTTGTTACTTAATTAAAATTAAAGTAGAATGTGTTTTAAGTCTTCTAAAACATTTATAGAAATTTGTCATCAGCACTGTTATTTTTTTGTGATATGGAGTTAAATATAGATTTTTTTCCTCAGTAATTCTTATTTTTTATTATAATGTTGCTGCTGCAAGTAATTTTTGATGTGTAATATATGATACTCCAATCTTTGGGTATTAAATAAGGCAAGCATTCGTTTCATTCACAACCTATTCTTATAAATGGCACATCATAGCAAAAGAAAATGGTAATTATAAGGAAAGAACATTCTTGCAGAAATAGGTATTGAAAAAAGTATTGATATTTTTTTATCATTATGTTTTTCAAAAATTCGATGAACTATTGGGGGTAGGAAAAAAAAAAAAAAAAAAACACCCTTGTTCAAACTACATTGTTAGTATTGCTGTAAAAATACAGCATTAATCCATAGCCTTCAATTTCAAAACCTTGGTTGTTGGTCTGCGAATGTATAGTTGTTTAATGTTGCAGCAAAAGGATTGTGTTGTTTTTGCTATGGGCCCATGAATCCTGATACTTACAGGAAAATATATAAAAAGAAAAAAAAAAGTAACTATTTGAAACAAAGGAGAAAAAAAAAAGTGGAAGAAGGTAAAGAGTCAATATGACATTAACTCAAGAAAAATAACAGCTAATGAAAGATTAATAGACTGGGCCCAAGGATTCACTAGTTTCTGCTTTTCCTGATCATAAGATCATCTATTTATCAGTTTCTGGCATGAAAATTATTGAAAGACTTCAGGGCTTGCAAAATCAAATGCTAGATAAGTACAGTAGTGGCCATGGCAATTATATCACATGAGATATACCAAAAATCAATCAACGGATGTGCAAAGTAGTATAGTTAAGCTATAATCTCAATTTGTAATATCTTATATAGTACAGAGAATAAACCAAAAAAATGCAATTTCTTACATACAATGCTTCATTGAGCTGAAATAATTGTAATTTCACACCACAGGCTCACCAGTACTGTAAAGGAACACTATCACATGAACGTGTTTTTCACAGTTCTGGAAGCAAAAGGAAAAAAAAAAAATAAATCATACCATAGACAGGTCTATAAAACATAACATGATCACTTAATTCTAATTTTTTGGGATCCTAATACTTTGTAGGGCTACCTCGAACCTTAACAGTTTTGCAGTTCTCTGGCATAGAGTGGACGAATCTAGCTTCTTCAAATATTCTGTACCAATCTGATAATATGAAACTCTTGTAAAATACATTCCAGAAGTTGTCATTTATTGATAGGCATCCTTTCTGCAACTTTCTTGGTCATTATGTACCAGCAGCTCTCAGTTGGGTTTAGATCAGGACTGTTATCTGGCCAACTTAGACACCTGAGCTTGGCCTCTTGTTATTTTCTATTCTGTAAAAATAGAATAGGAAAAAAAAAAATCTTCTTATTAACCAAGTGGTAGTAATTGTCTTGCACTTAATTGTAACCCAAATAATTGTAACATATTTTCGAAACGTAACATACAATTAATACTGAGTAAAAAATTTAATTTAAACTTGATAATACTTAGATAGATTGAAATACAACATTATTTGCTGTGATTGAGTATGTATATCACTGTCTACATTACCAAATTAACAATTAGGCTCACATAATCATTCAACTGCAAATAATGTTGTATATATATATTTATTTATTTTATTTTATTTTATTTATTGGTAAAAATAGTTCTGAAGTAAGAAAAAAAAAAAAACAACTTAAAATCAATAGAACAAGATTATCCGATGAGTTACTTGCATCATCCAAGAATTTATAACAGCAATTGTAATAATCCACATTGTAATACTGTAATTGGTAACTGAATTAATTACAAATGAATTGCAAATGTATTATTTTGTATAACAAAAATACAGTTTGAATCTTCATATAACAAAATATGAAATTATCCTCCAAAATCTACTTCACTCCAATAACAAAAAAACAAATATTAATACAGAAGGTTGGGTTACTGTGTTATGTTTTAAATTGAATTCTACTTCACTTCATTACAAAGTTATGAAGATCATATTGCTATTACATTTAGTAGATTAGATTTTAATTAAATGGAATTTTAAATCAAAGTACTTAAGTGTTTACACAACACTTCGGCATGTTAAACTTATTTTACTTAAGTGTTTAGTTTGCAGATTCTTTCAATGTTTAGTGTTCACCAAAAAAAAAAAAAAAAATATTAACAAGGTTTTTAATTGTTAATTTGATTACTTCATAGACATCTGCTCTTTGCATTTTAAATACTATTTCTAGTGAGGAAAAAATCAAGTAAATGTGTGTCCAATTCTGAATATTTGTGGGCAAATTTAAAAAAGATTTTTTTTTTTTTTAACAAAATTAAAAATCTTTATTGGAATCGGTTCAGTTTTGTCTAAAATATTATACATATTGCTCAAGTTAATAAAATATTCAACCTACTGTAGGCATTTTCAGTTTGGATGCACCTCTTGACTTATTTGACTAAGAAGTGTGCTTCACAAATCAGCCTCTTGAATGTTTTAACAAAAACAAGTCTTATAATAATATGGTAGAAATTTTGAAGTTAAAAACAAAATAAACATGTTAGATGTAATTATTAACTTGGACATGGAAAGAATCCTACTAATGAGTAAAGAAAAATATGAATAGGAATGAAAATCAGTAATAGTAAAAATTCCAGCTGTTAACTTTTCAGCCGATACAGATATGATGAATAGAAGATTGACATGATAAAATATACTTTGATAAGAAAAATAGATATCTTGTCTTTATTTTCTATTTGAATTCATTAAAGCAAAAGAAGATATATTCATATATATTCTTTAAATTTATCCATCTTTATTTTGTAATTATGATGTAATAAAATATTAAACTTAAGTTGCAATTCTTTGAATAGTAACAATAACCACAACAAATAGTAGTGCCAACTTGATTAGAAACTGCTTTAATGAAACTTAATAATAAATCACATCTTGTTCAATTATGTTATAATCTTTGCTATTCTGAAGACCTTGGAATATTTTTTTTCTTTATTGCAATTTACTAATTTATCAGTTAATATATTTTGTATTTGTCCCTGTTATTGCCTGACTACTACTTTTGTTGTTGTTTTATTATCTTCATCATTATTATTATTTTCAAAATATACAAGCAATTAATAATAACCATTTTAGCTTACAATGTATATGTCACCAAATCTCATTGATTTAATTTGTTAAAGAGATCAATTCCTTTATAGGATTGCAGATGACGGTATTCTGTTAATGTATTAATACTTAGTTTATCGCCAGTATTTTGGCATTGACTTATTATTTTCTTGCATTCCAAAAATTGTGATTTTCTACTGTTTTACATTAAAATATTAATTCTTCAGTGTATATTATATTGCTAGTTTATTATATATGCATTTTATCACATTTATATTTTTTAAAATCAACTTTATTATTTCATGGTTATGCAATTAACTAACCTTAGTTAATATTTACTGCTGTTAGATAGTTGATAAGAGTTGAATTTTGAAAAGAAACAAAATTCTTTATTCAATAAATTTAAATATCGTAAATAAGTAAAGAACTTGTTCTTGACTTGTCAGTCATAAATGATGGATATTAGACTTGTTATTCAGTTGATTCATAAAATTGTAAGAATGAGTTTCAACTAGTTTTGAAGGAACCCCTATGCATGTTAATGTTGAGCTCTTGGTTGGTAAAGAGATTTCTAATGGAAATCCAGTGGAAACCCAGTTTTTGGTTTTCTTACAGATTCCATCTTATCTGTAATTCATTACTTGAGTAATTTAATTTTTTTAACCTGCTATAGTGACTATTTTTGAAGTCTTGATTAGTGTTTGGTAAGACAGCTTTAAGATTTGATATAAATAATATACACAATTCATAACAAATGAACTTTCTAAAATGATAACAGTAAATATTTCATCAATAAAAAAGTCTTAATTCTTCTAGAAAGAGCTACATCAAAAGGACACAATTCATTTTAACAAAACTTGGCAAAGTTGTTTCAGTTAAATTACTGAACTAGAAAGAATAGTTAGAGTAAAAATTATATAAAAAAAAAAAAGCCTCAAAACAAAACAAAATAATAAAAAAAAAAAAATAATAAGAAAGTAAAATTGTCATTAACAAAGCAATATTACAAATTGTTAAAATAAGATCAAAACTTTCTTAATCATTTAATTTAAAACCAAAATTTAAAAATATGTTTGAATTGCTTTTAAAATGTTTATATAGAAAATGCAAACTTGAATATCAAAATTAAAAATTAAAATTTTTTTAGATTTAAATAGTTATTTTAGCTTTCTTATTCCCGAGCTGAATAATACATAACGCATATTTAATTATTCTTTTTTGATTTGCATCACATAACACTTTGCTTATTAAGCTTTATGTTTAACTTAATTTTAAGTTTCTGCTTTTAAATAAGATTATACTGGAATTATTATTTATTTATTTATTCATTTATTTATTTTGCATGTTTCACTCTGCCAATAATTTTCAACATAAACTTTTCATTTTTATTTTATTTATATTGTTTTCATTACTACGATTGCCATTCTACGCAGGTCGAGCTCAAGGTGCGTTACAAACAAAAACCATTATTTATTCATTCATCTTCTGCATATACCCTTCAACAATTTAATAATGAAAAGTAAATTTATTTTTCTAAGGCTTGTACATGTTATAAAGATGATTAAAAAAAAAAAAAAGTTATCCATTTTTTCAGATTGAAATTTGAATATAAAGAAGCTGGTGAGATGAATTTTCTTACTAATTTTAACAAATGTGTAATGAAATTTCATAAAAATTAAAAAAAAAAAAAAAATAGTTATTTTTATGACTGACACTCTTATCTCTGTTAAAAGATAAATTGTTTCTTTACATTTGATAAATTAAGATTTATTTAATCAGATAAAAAGGGTATATACAGATATTGGTTTCTCTTGGTGGTAGCATCTAGATACTAAGGTGTTGGGCTCTTTGTATTTAAGATTTTTTTTTCAGACTTTAAATATAAATCTTACTTGAATTTAAACATATTCTTTCATGTACTGATATGAATAATGATAATTTGCTAATAACATCTTTACAAATTTTGGTTTTGCAGACTTGCTTTAAATTAATGTTTTTCGTAATTAAAATAGAGAAATTCTAATTCAGAGAAACTTAACATGCAAAAATATTTCAATTGCATTTAACCAACACTTGTTTGTACCTCCGCAGTTTCGGATAAGTTCGGTAGTTTTAACTTTTTTGTTGTGTGATAGTATTATAGATGAAATTCTTTCACCTTGTAGAAATTCTGAATAGATATAAGGTGAAGAATTTGTTGGCCTTATATAATCTGTCAATAATGGTCTATTCGAAATAGCTTTATGCCTTGGTCAGATGGCATACCTTTACATAATTAAAATTTTTAATTAACTCAATTTCAAAGACCCTCAATGGCCTGCATGGTATTTCTAGACTTAATGGAATATTTCTCTGTACTCATTTCAACTTGAAGGAAGCATACATTATTCAGTTATTAATCTTGGTGGATGCATATTATATTATTCCGGCTTGAATTCAAAATAAAAGAATGAGAATTGAAAATTAAGATGTGAAATTGAAAGCCTAGAGTTGGATGTGAGCCAGCTATAATTAGTCATAGCTGAATTTTTCTTGAAAAGAGGGAGACATGCAAAATTTTGAATCTTTTGTTAGCAACCCAGATCTCACAATCCTTTTTAGGCCTCCTTTGTAGGCCTCGTCAAATTTTGAAAAACCTCTTTAAAAAAGTAGATTTTGGTATATTCTGATGCACTGATTAATATATTTCATTAAACTGATTGCTTGTTTTTGAAGAATAATTTTCTGATTGACAGAATTTATAGTGGCCCTTAGTTCAAGTGACAATGGCACCCATTGCTTCTCTGCTTTTTACAAAGTTACTATGTCTTTCTTGTGCTTGGCTAAAGAACTTAACACGTTGACTGCTGTTCTTGTAAGGGTTGGAGATCCCCAGGTGCCACTAGATTATTTTACATTTTTATTATATATGGTAAAATAAGAAGTCAGTCCATACCAAATTTCAACCACTACCCCCTTTTCCCCACCTGCTCAAATCAATTCATGGCTCCATGTAGGCGGTACCTCTGGTTAAATTGCTGCTCTAAGTGTCTTTTACATGGCTCCTACTGATTTTCAGTAGTTATGGTTTCGTTAATGATATAGTAAGGAAATCAAAATAAAATATAAATAGGATAGAATAATGGATATATTTTTTATTTATTAATAAAAAATAAACATAAATTCTTTGAAAAAAATATACAAAATCAAATTAGGTATATGATAAAGGAACTCCTACTTTTTTTTCAAATTCTGAATTCTAAAAATCAACATAAAATCAATAATTGACAAATTTAGAGAATGTAGTGTTTTTCAATGCCCTGGTACATCACTCGTTATTATGGGGAGAACAAAAAAAAAAGTTCGATGCCAACAACAGCTTACTGTTCAGGATGTCTACTGAGATGCCGCACACAATACAAGTTCCCCTTATGAACACAGGCAGCATCCTGATCAACATAGTTTGCCTAGCCACAGAACACCCTATACAGAGGGTTGTTTACAATCTATGGTAACGATTTGGATTCGGGTCTATTTCCCAGAAATTCCCTTTCTCCACCAACGATTATGCTCTATTTGATGGCCATGAGAAACTGCTATCACTCTGCAGCGCAGTTTCCATTGCAGGAGACTACTGCGAAGAACGGGAAGACTTATACGTTGCCACTCCTGCTGACAACATTTCCAGAGTCCATCCAATGAACGAGGATGTCGTCTTCCCAAGGCTCGTTTTAATAGTCCAAATGCGCAAAAATCCATGGGCGATGCGTCTGGAGACTTCACTGGTATCTCGGTAAACGGTACAACCTGGATTCCGGTTTGCTGTTCCATTCGTGTCAGAAAATTCTGGGTTGATTTGGACGTATGGCTGGACGCCTTGTCTTGGTGGAGACGGACCTTGGAAACGTCGTTTCCGTAAAGAGCAGGTAGTTCCTGTGTATAAATTGGTGTCAGTACGTGATCCTGATAGTACGCAGAATTCACCTTTACATTTTGAGCCACCCTCCGTATCTGTAGCTTGCCTTGATAGGAATAACCCGCAACGATCATGAATCCCTTCGAAAACGTTTCACGAGATTCTCTGTACCAATTTTGAAACGATTTGCCTCCCACTGGGCGATAGAAAGTCGCCCTTGGTTTATTGCAGTCGGACAGATAAACATATGCTTCGTGTAATGTGGCCACATACTTCCATTTATCCCCAGCGAGATGTCATTCATACAGTTTTCTGCAATTTGTCTTACGTTCTGAAATGTGCTTTGATAAGAGCTTGTGAACCTTGCTTTTATGTCTCTTTTGAAGTCTCAAATCTTTATGGATAATCTCGTTTACGGTACGAAGAGATGTTCCTACCTTCGCACCAATGGTCCTTTGGGTCGCTGGATTGTTCCCCGTCACCATTTTCTTGACTTTCTGAATGCCAGTCTTTGTGCGATTATAGGTGTCCTTGGATCTGCTTGCTTTTCAGTCCCGGAAATCTGTCCTGTACGGGCCAAACCAACACCAGCCAACACATTATGAACTCCTTTCTTCGAAATGGTGAAACCTCTTTTTCTACATGCCGTAATTATTGCGGAATAACTAAATTTCGCGTCGGAAAGGGCTGTAACGTACCCTTCCCAAAACTGTGACACTTTCGGCGGCATTTCTCCGAACAAACTAACCCGCACCCCTCCACACTAATCTTTAAGTACTCACCTGTATGTTTGCATAAATTTGCATACCTACTGTGATTGGGTGCGTCATCATGCACCATGCAAATCGTTACCATAGATTG
Source organism: Thereuonema tuberculata (assembly GCA_023159025.1). Lineage (NCBI taxonomy): Eukaryota > Metazoa > Arthropoda > Chilopoda > Scutigeromorpha > Scutigeridae > Thereuonema > Thereuonema tuberculata. The sequence continues at coordinate 86,391,187 of JAFIDM010009631.1, read as the reverse complement.
TAAACAACCCTCTGTAATTGGCGTGTCTAATACTAGCACCATCTAAATGGAACAATGTAGTCAGCAGTTAACATATTAAGGGAGTAAAGGTATTTAAGGTAAAGGTATCAAAAGGTATTTAAGTTTAAAGATTCTTAAGAATTTTCTGGCATGGCCCCCATTCTCCTTTAATCTAAAAGCTTTTCACTTCAATATCTTTAACTGTGCTATCTGACTAGGCTATTAATTAATTAATTAATTTTTGATGTCTTTTGGATCATTTCTTTTTTTTAGAAACTTTTCAATTTCATTTTTACATCATCTATATATCTAGTGATTGTTAGATATCACTTTGTAATATTTTCTGTAATGTCAATTTCCTTTTACAAAGTGGAAGGTATGCTTCTTTTTTCTCCTGAACATTGTATTTTTACATGCCATTATAAAAATAGTGTGTTTGTTTGTTTTTGTAAAGTGACTTCAAGAACTATGATCTATGCCTTTTTTTAATTGTAGTGTTATAGAATTTATTTCATCTAGCCTAGCCATCCAACTTTGAAAATTTTATATTCAAAGTACATTAACCTTATTAATAACTTTCCCTTGATTGATTGTTTGGATCATATTTGTTCATTCCTTATTTCAGTATATTTGAACTGTCATGTTATTTATAATTGTAAGATTTTGAAAGATTCTTCATTCCTGTGCCAAAGAGAAGACATAGATAGGACTATTATTTCTTAAGCACTCCCAAATATCAAACTTATTTTTAAAAAGGCTTATTGCAATCAAGTAGTCTCCCTGCTTTAACATAGTTGTAGTCCTTGTCAGCTATGTGTTCTTAACCTCTTTCCTTTTTAATAGGCTTCTGTTTCTAAAGAGATTAGAATTTATGCCAACTAAGTGTAGTAAAATAGCTGATCTTACTAATGGAAGAAGATTGAGCTTTCCACTATTTGCTGCCTTGCTTGCTTATGGTTCCAGTATATCCCTTAGTAAAGCAATTTTTTTACTTGGGCTATTGCATTTATATCAAAACCAAAGACACTTTCTATGCATTAGTATAAAAGATTGTTATCATTGTACCTTTGTTCTGTATGCTGTTCTCTTGATGTTTGTGTTTTGCTATAGCACTGTAATCCATAGTAATATACCAGTGAAGTCCATAGCCTTTATCACTTTATTTTAAGTTAGCTTGTTGGTTACTGCAATGCCACACAAACATTACTCTGTTTAATGAGAAATCTGTTTTTATGGATTTATATTGATTACAAATTTAGTCTTAGAATTTTTGTATTGACTTATGACTGTTTTAAAGTAAATGAAACTAAATATTAATTATTTTTACAATATAGGCTTTGATATCATACATTTTTCTGATATGATGATATGTCTGCCATCACTAAGATTTTTAAAGATTTTCCAATACTAATAATTTTTGGTTTTAATAATAAAGAACTTTACTGTATATATAAAAAAATTATGCATTTTCAGTCTAACTCTTTGTATCTCTCAAGGCCGGTTGCACCATTCAAGATCAGTGACTAAATGCTGGTCAAACAGCAGCAGAACTCATATTTAGTCTTAAACGTGTGACACCATTTGAGTTCTGGAGATAAATTCAGATCCAGTGCATCAGCACACTGAACCACTGAATTTAGCCATTTATAGCACTAAACCCTAGTTTGGCAATTGGCCGATGTTTAAGAGTTTGGTTTCTTTGCCAAAATACAACTGGAAGATAAATTCTCAAATAATATATACAAGAAGCCTGAATAAGTGAACATTTCCAATTTAATTCCGTAATACTGTAATTTAATTTAACTATTCAAATCAGAATAGCTTGAAATTCTGTCGAACCACATAACTAATATGGCTACTTTGCTAGATAATCTGATGAACACTTAGTAATTTATAAAAATTACTAAAATCCTTTTTTTTTTTTAATTTTACATTTTAATAAAATAAATACCGGTAGTTATACATACATAATTTGTTCAAAAATAATAGGAACTTCCAAATTTCATTTAAGTTTTGTAAAAACAAAATAAAGAACCATCATTAAAAATGAAAACAAGATAAGAAAATAAATTTATAAAATTAAACATCATTGATTAGCTTTATTAATTTTCCACTGGTTTTGAGTAATGACTGAAAATATGGACCACGTGCTGATCAAATCGCTGATCAACCTCTTTGGGCAGGAAACAATGTTTTCTGGAATTGACTTACAACATATCATATTAATATATCAAAAGCACTTCCGCTTTTGCAAACTTTGATCACAGAACTAGTGTTAATCTTTCCATTTTCTGTTTGGTGAAATACACAAAATGTTTAACTGCAAGTTTTGATTCATCATTGTTTTCATAAATAGATCACAGCCAGTTTGGTGCAGCTGGCAGAGGATTTTTCAAAGAATACAAATTTAAAATGAAACTAAGAGAGATGCATTATCCCATAACTATACAAAGTATCATAGTTTTAGTAAGTGCATGAGCTAGGATGCCACAAAACCAAAATGCAACAATCATAATGCTTCTAAAATAAATAAAGTACAGGTAGTCCCTGGGTTACAAATGAGTTATGTTCCTGAGAATGTATTTGTATGTAACTCAAATCCCGAGTTATAATAATAATAACAACAATGCTAAAATGGCTCATATTTGGTAATAATTCAGTGTAATAATAATAATAATAACAATAACACCCCTGTACTCCAATAATAAGTTACAGAAACCACTTGTGCATTTTCTTTTAATTCAAACAAACAGAACATAAAAACAAACTTGTACAAAAAGTTTAGATAGGAGAAATTTCAAAAAAAAAAAAAAAAAAAAATTAAAGGTTCACACTCGCCTAAGAATTACAGTTAGGCAAGGTCATGAGGGTTAACAAAGACTCACAAAATTGAATAAAAAAGTTAGGACAAAAATGATGCGGTGCATAAGCGACCGTATAAACAATGAGACCACATGCTAGCTTAAAGATGCTGCACCAAAGAACCGCTTAGATACGTGGGTTTGTTTACATGCATGAAAAAAAAAAACTAGTTCCCGAATTATTAATTTAATTATTTAATTATGAATTATCTTTTTGGGGAGCCTTGGAATGTATATGGAAATATAAATGAAAAGTCATGTTAGTAAAAACATAATAATAACACCAACAACGATGACAATAAATTATTCACATTAAACTTTTAAAAAATATTTAATAAAATATTAATTTATAAGTTATATATAAATAACTAAAAAAAAAACAATTATTTTTACATAGGTTCTAAATGCACACACAAAAATCATTTCCTTTACAGTCTTATGTATTGATGCGTATGTAATCTATTTTATGTTTAGTTTATCTAAAACAAAAACAAATGTTGCACTTACAGATTATGTATATATTTGCAGATATTTTTCAGTTTGATAAAATCAGTTCAACCCTTTGTTACTTCCCCATCCATAAACTCATTTCTATTTAAATTTTGGTTTCAGAATTTTACTATTAATATCTTTTTTTTTTTTTTCCTATTCATTTAAAAATTGTTTGATTATTTTAATTTAGAATTAGCTACGAAAGAAATTTAGACTTTCAAAAAATTGATTTTTGTTTTTAATTTAAGCTTTTGCAGTACATCAGCTTGCTTTATAATAATTTGAATTATTAAAATATTGTGAACTTCTTTCTAATACAAGGCATCATCTGTAAATTACATATCACCTAGGAAAGAGATGGGAGTTCAGGTTACGATCCATTACAACTGATATGATTGAAGTGCTACCACAACATCTGAAAAGTTTGAAAAGCAAACTTGCATAGAAAAAAATGACTAAGCAAAGACTGAGTCATTTATTTACTTTAATAACTTCTTTAAAACTTATATAATAAATATAGGACTCTTAAAGAAAGTTGGGGAGAGGATAAATGACAAAAATGTAAAAATAGTCAGCGTAGGGAATAGAAATAATAATAAAAAAAAACTGTTAGAAAATCGAACAGTAAGACAGTTTTGTCATGATACGAGGGTGAGTCAATAATTATCCACAATGCAGCTATAAATTTATTTCAATAAAAACAGGGAACTTACAATAACATCATTTTTTCAATGAAGTCTCCTTGTTTTTCAATGCACTTGTTCCATTGTTGCACAAGCTTCTTTATGCTCTCAGAAAAAAAAAAAGTTTTAGCTGAACAGCAAGCCATGCATGTACCGCTTCTTTCGGCTCTTAGGTGAATTGATGGCCCCTTAAGGCCTCTTTGAGTGGACCAAACAGGTTATAGTCTGATTTCATAGGCAGAACCATGAGTCATTTGCAGATGATTTACCATTTCATCAATGTTATTTGTCTGTCTAACAGAACCATTCATGTTCATCTCAGTGTTGTCATCAGTTGTGGCCGTGGAGGGGTGTCCGGTTCATGCATAATACTTAGTGTATGCGACCATTTTTGAACTTTTTGATCTGTTCGTAGACACTCTGTTGCTGCAAAATACTATTCCCATATTGTGCTGAAGTCTTCGATGGATTCGGCACCTGATACATCTTCAGACTATAAAAAAACGAACACTGCTCTTCTTTGGTGCAAATGGAAAGTAAAGAGGCAGTAAACAGTAAAGAGAAAGTAACATCATGGCAGCGACAGTGGAATTGGCCTAGCAACTTTAAACCTGGAAGCAGTGATGAGGCTGCAATCTTACCTAGTGATATGTGCGAAAATGGCAGTGCTCCCAACAGAAACACAAATACGACTGCATTGCAGATAATTATTGACTCGCCCTTGTATTTATGGAAAATAGATTTATATAGATAAACAAATGAATAATAATACTATAAAAATATAGAAAACAGTAATTGACCAGTAAAATAAATAAAACTAGTTAAAATAAATCGTAACAAATATATAAAGACAATCTGAAAAATAAATTAATATAAGATGAAAGATAAAGACTCCAACAAAGAATCAGAGTTTGATTTCTTATAAAATTGCTTACATTTTTGTTCTCAGATAACTCTTAAATATTTATCTTGAGTTGTGTTTAATTTAAATTCCTTCTTAGATTGTCAACAAAGATACATATGTAACCCTCCAAATAAAAAAAAATTGTCTTTTGCTATATCGACAATTTATTGTTTTTGTCACTTTGAGTTTTCTCATTGGGCATTTGAAAGTTAGTATGCCAACTTTTCCTTGTTTATTGAGTATCGAATTTCCCTATATATAAAAAGGGGCTAGTATCGGGATAAAAGTAGGAAATAAAACTTTTTTTGTGGTGTGTCACAAAAAATTTACTTATTTTATTAACTATTCTTAAGAGTGAAACTTCTTTGCATGAGATATCAAAACGTTGATTTCACCATTGGCAACAATGTGTTAATTATATCTTGAGTATAAGAAAAAACTAACAAAAATTAATAAGATTTCAACTACTAAAATATGAGTAAATCTGGTATTTTCTATTTATAGTAAGTAACGCAAGTACTTCAAAAAAAAAAAAAAAAAATGGATAGATAAGAAGTCACTTAAGTTGACTCAAAGGGGAAGTGACGAATAAGAACCATTCCTCATTGGATTTCTTTTCAGTCTGTTGGACATTGAAGTCTTTCATGAAGGTTTTAATTCCTGCGATTCTCAAAGGCTGTGAAATGCTTTATACTAGATGAACACCTTCCATTTTTGCAAATTTGAGTTAAAAAAAATATTTAACACATTATAATGGATAAAATACAGTAACGTTTTAGACCATTTTTACATGTAAATAGGATGCTTTAAGTAGTTTCAAATTTGTATTTTATACATTAAATTTGTAAGTATATTATATCCTCACACATTAAAATATTAAAAAAAAATTAAATAAAGAGTTAATTAAGCATTGTCATGATATATTTTGAGAGTCAAGTTTGGATTTTGCTATGAATCATTATAATGAGGAGGATGGAAATTCAGAAAAGGTCAAAACTATCATTATGTAAAGGAGAATGGGCAGATCTGTCCCACCGCTGTATAGCGATAAGATATATATATGTAAGGAAAGATCTCCATCAATAGAACATTTTTTATTATTACGACTTGTCACAATTATTAGTCCATTCGGAGTTATATTTGTCTAGATATGACTTATCTAGTTGACATCTTAATTCCCGGATGTATTGATTAATTATTATTTACTTGAAACAAATGATAATATTAATTATTAATTACGTATAATAATTATTAAAAGTTAATTACAGCAGGACCTTGATAATCCGGCATGCTCAGGGATCTGTCAATGCCAGGTTATAAAATATGCTGGATTACCAAGGCAATTTTTAAAACCCTGGTTTAAACAAGGGTATATAAATAAAAACTACAGTTTTAACATTCAAAAATGATTAATTGTTATTTAATAAACACAACAGGAAACATTACGGTAAACAAAACAAAAATTAAAAGTTCCTCTTATCTTACATCTGAATTACCTTCGCTAGAAGTTAACAAAACAGAACATGCGTTCTTTTTAGTTAAACTAGTTGTTTCACTTAACTGGATAATAGAACACAACTTATAATTTTACACTGTTAAGCATATCTTTTTATTATTATTTATAGTGATAGTTTTAGACCGATAGCGTCGTGTATGATAATTTTCGTACAACTTTTTAAAAAATACAATAATGTTTTAGTTTTAGTACATCAGAAAGAAAAAAATCTGGCAACCCTCTTTTTCTGATGCGTGCCGGACTATTGGGTCTACCTGACTATCGAGTGCTGGATTATCATGGTCTTACTGTAAATAATAAATTCAAGAATTACGATGTCAACTAGATAGTCACATCTACACTTATATAACTCCGAACAGACTAATAATTGAGATGAATCGTAATAATAAAATATGTTCTATTTCAGGAGATCTTTTTATAGGTATATATCTTATCACTATACAAGGGTGGGGCAACTTCCCATACATTTGTGCCCATCGTCCTTTATGGTTACCTTTCATGGTGCAGCTTAGCCAAAGATGCTTTTATGCCATCAAAATCAAACCACCAACTAATCAACTGTAATTTATGGGTGATGCCTAAAACCCTTGATGTTCTTAATGTTACATTGTTTTGATCTTTGTATACTGGTTTGTGCTAAATAATATTGTGAACTGTCCACTCTATTCTGCTTTGTTATATGTTTTAAAAGCTACTTATTTTAATGCCTGAGAAGAGAGAATTTTTACATGTGTAAAATTTAAAAATATTGCTTTTGCTGTGAATCATATTAAAATTTTGTAATTGTTTACTGAAATTAGTCTTCCCAAAATGAGAGCATTTGTTTTTAAACTATACTTCTTATTAGTAATAAATTCAAATTTCTTTGCAAATAGCAGTGTTTCTACAAAACACACATAGAATTTTATGTGCACTGTTCATAGTTTACTCCACAAATGATAGCCGATGCACCTGGTTAATTTGCAAAGTTCCTTTAATACAAAACATTTAATACAATACTATATAGTTTCTGGCACAACTGAGTGCCTATTATCAAGTGGCCTGATAATAGGCATTCAGTTGTGCCAGAAACTATAGTTGTATTGTATTAAATGTTTTGTATTAAAGGAACTTTTTGCAAATTAACCAGGTGCATCGGCTATCATTTGTGGAGTAAGCAGTGTTTCTAATGTTAAGTAATGTTTCTCTGTACTAAGAAAACTTATATTTTTCTTTTGTGCTTTTGTGTGTACATGTTGAATTTGCATTAATATTTCCTTTTATAGTTCTTCTTTTTATTGGGTCCTTTTAAAGCAACAGTAAAACATTCTTTATTATCCATCAGTGGGAAAGGATTGATATTTCACTATAGAATGGGTTTTATTAATTATGATTTGTCTAATTGTAAATATTGTGATGAAATCAAATTGTGAACAGTACTAACATTTTTTCTTTACATTCTAAAATCCAGATTTTTGCTATTTTAATGAAAGATTCTAAGATATTGCATATTAATTAACTCTCTAGTAAACACTTTAAAGTTCCCCAAATCATATATATTTCTTTCTATTACAAAAGATTATAAAAATTGAAATTTTGTCTCAAATTCAATTCTGGTAATACTTTAATTGCAGACTCACTTTGTTTTTAAGCCAAGAGGTTAATAGATTTGAAAGATTTTCTTTTTAATACATTTATTTTAAAATGACAAGTTTTTATGAAACATATTTGAAAAAAAAGAAGAAAGTTTCTCCAAGTATTAATATTTCAATTACTTTCTAAAAAGTTTGCTAAGAAATCTGTTGTCCATGAAAGATATTTTCTTAAGTTTCTAGCAGTTAAACTTGCCGTAAGGTATCATTTGTTTGTCTTCACATCTTAGTTCATTCTGCAAGCTCAGCCATACACCACATGGCCAAAAGCATTCGGACACCCCTCTGGAGAAGTGGATGTGGCTATTACCATGTGCTATGACGTCATAGAATGAGATAAAAGTGGTCCCCGCAGCATCGGGCGGTCATAAACGGGCGTTAGACAGACAATGAGTAAGTCAACAGAGCTGAGTGATTTCGAATGTGGCATGATCATTGGATGCCATCAGCCTTGCTTCAGCTGCCGCGATCAACTGTAAGTGATATCATTATAAAATGGAAACATCTGGGAATGACAATAGCAGGAAATCAGTCATAGGTCAAAGAAACTCACAGATCACAGCTGTCGAACTATGAAGAGAGTAGCGCAGAAGAATCACAAGTTTCTGTTGGCAATGAACACTAGTGAGTTCCAAAAGCTGCAGGCATCGTTCCTACCACCAGGACTGTTCGTCTGTAGCTGAAACACATACGTTTCCATGGTCGTGCGGCTGCTCACAAGCCCAACATAAGCAAGGTGAATGGTAAATGGTGGTTGCATCGCCATTAGACTGTGGAGCAGCGGAAACAAGTACTTGAAGTGATGAATCCCACTACAGGATCTGGCAGTCCGATGGACGCGTCGGGGTTTGGTGGATACCAGGAGAATGCTTCCTATCAGAGTGTATTGTGCTAACTGTCAAGTTTGGTGGCGGCAGTATCATGGTTTGGGGCTGTTTCTTGTGGGTCCCTTAGTTCCTTTGACCGGAAACATGAACGCTGAGATGTATGTTGACATTCTTGACAACTCTGCACTTCTCACCCTCTGGCAACAGTTCGGGGAACAGACCGTTTCTGTATCAACAGGATAACTGTCTGTCCACGGAGGGAAGATGGGTGTTGAACTACTGACTGGCCTTCAGAGCTATGATATGAATCCTATAAAACACCTCTCGGAAGAATTGGAATGCAGATTACGCACCAGACCCAACTGCCCTTCTTCAGTGGCCGGACTCTCTGCAATTCTCATGTACAAATGGAAGAAAATTCCTGCTCACATATTTCAAAATCTGGTGGAAAGTCTTTCCAGATGAGTGCAGGCTGTTATTGATGCTGTAGGTGACCCGACATCCTATTAATGTGTCACATGACTTTCTGATTGTACAACAGTTGGTATCCGGATACTTTTGGCCATATAGTGTATTAGAACATTGGATACATTATCTTTGACATTTTTAAATTCATCAAAGAATTCAATTTCACCATATAGGGGTTTCATGTCTCTTATATTTGCAACCAGTTGTTTAATCAGTATTTGTCTTTGAACTAATAACACAGAATGAACATCATTCTATGGCTATATCAGTTGTTTGGAATTATGGAAAATCAAAACTAGGTATGTTCTGATTTGATATGGTCTAACAACTTCAAGGGCACCTCAAGTTTCCGTCTTCATTTAAAATACTTTGTCAAGATTCTCTAAAACATTATCAATAAAAGGCCTTTTTTCACTTGTTTATCGGTAAATATAAAATTCATCCAATTTTACACTCAGATTGGCCATGAATATATTAAATACAAATCAGTATAATCTTATTGCTCAGTTTCAAAATTGGACAAATTGACATTCCTCCTATAATTTTTTTATAACACTTTTAAAATGTAGAACTTTTGTTTTAGTTCTTGTATTACAGTAGAATTTGTTCTATACAGCTTGTAAATGTTTATTTTATTTTTTTTTAAATCTCAAAACACTATAACTATTTTGTATGATCACCTTTTCTTATTGTAAGGGAAAATCAAGAAGGTAAGGACTGAAATGACAGATTGAGAGGTTTAGCTATACTTGTTCTTTAAGTGAAGATATATTTTAGAATATCAGTACTCTTTTCAAATCTTTACAGAGAAAGTTTTTGAAACTTATTCAGTGCCTTATTCCAAAATCATTTTAATACAGTGAACTGTATTGATGATCTAAAACATTTCTCTCTAATTTTTAGTTGAATTAAAAGCATATGGCTAAGTTTAGGTCTAACTCAGACTAAACTTATCTCATTTAAAATACCTTGGGTCTTGGTAGCCATGATGTTTGGTTTGATCATATGAGTAGCATATTCAAAATTGTTCCACAGCTGTATCTAACACTGAATAGAATAGAACTTTGGAATGATATGTCTGAACTGCCGAGCCAATTTTTCTCCCAAAGGATGAGACTGAAAGGACTAGATTAGGTCCTTTAACATCTCCATCAGTATTTATTCATTTTTTATTTAGATTTTTAAAGGAAAAAGTTAATTACTTATCCTAATATTTTCAAATATACCAGGTGATTGTAATTAAACTTGCCTTATTCAGCGGGTTGCAATGAACATATGACAATGACGCTTGGTAGATATACTAATTAGACTATGTGGACGTGATTTCTGCTCGAAAAAAAAAAAAAAAATAGTTCAACTTTTTGCCACCAGGCAAAAATATGGCACTTTAAGTTTATTATCAGATGATGGTTCAGAAGTTCTTCAATATGTGCTCCAGCTAGGTCAGTTACATGCTGCATGCATAATACAGCGTGATCAACAGTTGCATGCAGCATTTCCGGTGGGATGTCAGTGACATGCTGCTGTATGCTTGACTTTAGATCAGACACAGACCATCTGTGTCCCAGATGGATGCAATCTTTCAGATATCCCCATAGCCAGAAGTCACGTGGATTTAATTCGGAGATCTTACAGGTCAAGCATCTGGAAAACCTCTGGAGATTATGCGATCATTTCTTGAAGTTCGCACAAAGCGGTTCTTTTCCTTGTCAATCAGTATGCAGTGTTGCTCCACCTTGCACGAAAACAGTGGTCTCTAAACAATTTCATTCATGCAAGGCAGGAATCACTTGCTAAGCAAGGAGTTCACTGTAATGTGCAGTCGTAATGGTACACCTTATTGGTCCTTGAGGTGTAGTAAGCTCTTCAATAAAAAATTGGACCGAGAATAAAATTACTTGTGAATCCACACCATACAGTCACATAATCCAAGTGCAATGGCTGTTCATACACAATATATGGATGCAGTGGACCTGGGGATGAACAATTCACATACCACCGCTTAAGCACTGGATGAATCATTTTGGGGCATGTGCTGCATGGTCAGCCACAGCAACTTCGTTAACAGCATCCATCATAATAGGCTGCTGTCCCCTTCCTGGTGCCACACTCAAATCTCCAGTTTGTTCAAATTTTGTAATCATGTTCTTTAACCCATTTTTTGACATGGGTTCTTTTTGCATTCCTTTAATCGGTGGATATTCTCTCAGTATGGCACAGCTATTGCTGCCTCTCTGATAAAACAACTTTATTGAAAGCGTGCTGTCTTTCTTTCCAACAGCCATGATAATCCTCGCGGAATGGCTTGCTTGCAATGACTGCTGGCATTTAATACCTACTATACAGCAGCATATTTGCACCTGATGGCAAGAAAGTTGAACTTTTTTTTTCAGCAGAAATTGCATTTGCATAGTCTAATTAGCATATCTAACAACTGTCATTGTCATATGTTCATTACAATCCATTGAGAGTAGGGTCAGTTTAATTATAATCACCTGATATAATAAAATACTGTAGTTACAGATCTATATAAATTCTTTCAAACCAATTTATCCAGCATTCCTGACAACTCATTGTTCTTATTGATTATTTACAACATTGTATTTTATTTATTTATTTATTTATTTATTTATTTATTTATTTATTTATTTATTTATTTATTTATTTATTTATTTATTTATGTGAATCAAATTAAAAATATTCATGTTAAGCATTAAGTTCTGTCCTATTTTTGGCATATATATATATATACTGTATATATATATCATTAGAACCTCTGTAGCTTTTTTTTTTTTTTTTTTTTTTTTTTTTTTTTTTTTTTTTTT
>JAFIDM010009631.1:86359217-86378880 GCA_023159025.1 Thereuonema tuberculata | reverse complement strand
TTTTTTTTTTTTTTTTTTTTTTTTTTTTTTTTTTTTTTTTTATGTGAAACCATTATAGACATTATGGAAAAATTAGAAAAAAAAACTTTGGTTTTAGCATTAATGATTTGGGGTTTGGGCTTCTAATAATTTCATTTACAGGGGTTGAGAAAATTTTGAAGATATTATGAATGATTCACTAATTACAAAAAGTAGAAAACTCAATTACCATAGAAAAATTGCTCATAGTCCTATACACTTCAATAATTATATTGAAATTTCTTTAGGTCTTCCTCCAGATACTCTAATTGGACATAGTGATCGGTTTTCCAAACAATTTCATCAGTAAGTTCTATCAATATATATAAGAATAATGGTTTAATTGATTTTTTTTACCCCCAATTTTTTACATTTTTTACTTTTAATAGAAAATTATGGAGTTAATTATTACTTGTTTCATATTTTTCAGACTTCGCCAGTTTTATCTCAGTTCAAGTAATCTTCAGTATTTCAAATATTTGATTCAAATTCCACTGCTACCTGAGGTAAAGGATTTTTTTTTTATCATTTATTGAAAATGTTTTAATTAATTGTCTGTTTTTCTTTAGGAAAACGGTATTTGACTTCATGTTAAGGAAATCATAAAACCAAGGCTGAAAGATAAAAGTATTCATGAAGTTTTTAACATAATTAGTTTTCATAGTAACTATATATATTTCTTTAGATATTACTTTAATTTTGTTGTAGTGAAAAAAAAAATAATTAATTGACTTTTATTTTCAGAATCCTCCTAATTTCTTAGTGCAGTCAGATTTGAGTAGTCACGTCAGCCCCGTGGTTATCCTTCCTCCACAGGTGGACACCCCAGATAATGACAGTGTTGACATGGTCCTTGTTGATACAGTAAGAAGGAAAAATTGATATTTTGTTTTCTTAAATATTGTTGCCTGATTACAGAACTGTTAAGTCCAACTTTTGCAATCAGAACTTATCATAGTTATGTTGTCAGGCTTTGATTTTAATTTCTTATATTATTATTTGATCCAATTCTTAAAATAGTAGACTTCACTGCTCTTTTAATACAGAGTTGGAATCTTTAAAGCCTGTTGTCTTAATTCCAATGAAGATTAAGTAGTGGGAATTTATGATATATCTCATTCTTTATTTATTTTTTTGCTTTATTGACATGAAGATATCAATATTCATTAATTCATGAAGTTAATAATATTTTTTTTTACAGCGAGAATCAATTTTCTGTTATATTTACTTTAAACATTGATTTTTATTATTACAATATTTGATAGCTTTTGCTACCATAAAGGCTTCAAATATTTGCTAGTATTGAGACTGCTGTGTATTTGATATCTAAATATTATTTCTTACAATAACTTTAATACCAGCTATAGTTTGCAATGAAAAATTTAAATACTAAAATTTTTGTAAATGATTTTATAATAAAAGAAGAATGTTTTATTTTCAGTCTAGTCCAGATTTGCTGACTTCTGATGATTCATTTGAGAGGAATGGATCAATATCTCCAGAGCAGATGTCTGAAAAGTAAGTTGATCTCAGGGCTGATCCCTGGAAATTCACTAGATAATTGATATTGCAACTGTGCTAGCCCTATTTGTGTGTTTATCTGTCAACTTCGACTTTTGATTTCCACTAAAGTGATATTTTTTTTTAGTGGGGAGGGTAGAAGCAAGTTTATTGTTTGTATAAACTCTGATTCTTCCTGTATCGAAATATGATACTGGTTGAGCAGTATGGCAAAGGATTTTGCTTTTATCAGTATTGTTTAACCTTTTATATAATTAATATATTTATAGAAAATGAACTTGATATGAGTAAATAAACTAAATAGATCTATTTTATGTTTAATTATTACTTTAGCTGTAATGTATCATGTTGAGGGGAAAAAAAATCATGTTTTTTGGAACTTTAAAGTCCTAATTTTATATATTGAAGCAAAAACATTAAATTCTAAAAATTGAATAATATAGTCTTATCATGAATGAGCAACTTTCAGCAACAATTTTCTCAATTTCTTTAAACTGTTTAACAATAATAATAATAAAAAAGGGATGTTTAGATTTCCCAGTGGAATTGAGGGGGTGAAATTCGACAGATAATTTCATCAGAAAATATATCTTGCACACTTTCACGTGCTTCTTTCCAGTGAAATGAGTTGGAAATTATTGTCTTAGGCAACACCAGAAACTTGTATTCAAAAGGTTTCGTTCACCAACTATTTTGCATCTTTTTACTTCTCAGGGTTACAAGAACAACACAGCCACCCATCACCATCTGAAATGGATTCATCTTCACCACTTTGGAATTTATTACCATTACATCTACTAAGAATTGGCTGTGTTTCAGATGAGTGCAGTGCAGTATTGGAAGACGTAGTTTCTGCTTCTGTCTCTGTATTCCTTATTGTGGTGCTCTAGATAGGGTCAGGCAGCTGTCAAAAATATGAAGTGTCTTTAAGCCTCGTTCTTGTAGAGACTTCAATACTTGTTCTAAATGAGCAAACACTGATGGAACTGGATGATGGAGATCTTACAGAATAAATATATTTTGTATAGTTTTTGTATGATCCTGCATTAGAATCTTCTAAAACATAATAAACTCTGGATATGAAGATTAAACTGTTTCCTTAATCCAGCAAAATGGACAGATTGAATTTCCATATGATATTTGCTTGCATAGTTTTTCGAGAAAATTGCATTTATTATTGCTGTGGAACTATCAGATATTTTCTGTAAGGTACTGGTTGTCAATGGTGTGAAGGTATACCAGGAACTAGGAGGATCTATTTTATAGTTTTCGTGAGAAATTCTCCTTGAATTGCATAAATTTTTTCTTTGCTCTGTACCTTAAAGTACCTTTGTCTCTTTCTTATGTACTCTTTCATCTTCCTTCTGGACCCACTCATAGTAAAAAGCTTCATCTTAACTATATAAAAAGTTCCTGAACTTCAAGGGTCTTTTCCTTGCAGATTCTTCACTTTCCATGCATGCAATTTTCTAATCTCTCTCCACCACGTTAGAGATTTCGATACTTCACTGATATTATCTGTTTTGATAATTTGCAGCTGTTTCAACTTTTATAATTTCAACTGCATGTTGAGGTGCTTAACCCAGGCACATGTATCTAGCACTTTCAGATGAACAGCAAAAAAATGGCTTAAACTTACAAAATGTTGAGTATTCAGTGATGCAGAAAGTCTAAATGTAATTTAAATAACTTATATCACTTTAGAATAGCTAAAAATAATGTACTAATGGTTTTTGAACTTATAAAATTTGATTTTGTCACTGCTTTCCCCTTTTCATGTATTTAGGGGAGGTACAGCAGTGACATGTACTATTTTTTCATACCAAGAGATTTAAGGTTATGTTTGAAGCTTAGTTGAAGTTGGCCTCTTCAAATGTATAAGATACTAAGATAAAAACCATGAAAAAAATTATATGCCTTATGCTGCAACTTACTGTAGGAGAAGGGGACAGTCACTGAATTACCAGAAGTCAATAAAACACTAAAAACGTTACACATTTATAATGCACTGCAAACTGCACTGTCAAGTTTTTCAAGTCGAAATGGCTGGCACTTATTTTGGCTATTCCTGAAGTAGACTATTAGCACTGCTAGCGGATTTTGTTGGCTGTTAATAACCAAGGGACAGCAGTGACATGAAACCAATGTACATCCAAAAACCATTTTTTTTCTTGACCTTTAATACCTTAAAAAATATATTTTAATATCTTAACATTAATTTCAATGTTTATCTATTGATTTTTAAGAGAAATTAAAGGAAAGGTTAGTTTAAATATAATGAGGGAATATGATCCAACAATAATGTGATAAAGTTGTCAACCTAAGATGCAGACAAGGGACAGCAGTGGCATTTTATACCTTTTTTATGATAACAAATGACTATGCTTCACTCATTTATAATTTTTACTGTGTATTTAGGAAGATATATCTTTTTTTCTGTGTGAGGAACATAAAAAGGTAGAAGATAGTTAACACAGTCAAGAAAAATGTTGAGGACATAAAGAGTCAAAGTTAATATAAAAATTAATAAATGATGAGGACATAAAACTTGAAGAGAATTACCCATTCATGAAAATTAAGTTATTTATATAAATGTTTAAGTCAGATAGATATGAGTGATACCTTATTGGAACCCTTATGACTTGTAGAGATGGGGAAAAATAAAGAGTTTGAGCCTGTGTTCACTTTCTGTTCGGGTAACATAATACGTAAGGGTATTGTCAACATCTTACAGGCATTCTGAGTGTTTGTTTGTTTTTTTAAGCTCATGTTTGCAGCTGTGATTGTACAGGGGTTAATACGTAGGTCGATCAGAAAATTTTTTTACAAAGTTTGTGTACGAAAAGCAAACCTCAATTGGAAGAAAATGAGATGGTGTCCTTAGAAACACTATTTTCGTACAATGTCACCTTCACAATCGAGGCATTTGTCACAACGTTTGATCAGTTTGTCCATCCCAATCCCATGAAAGTCAGGGCCCTGCTGTTGTAGGAACTTGTTTTGCATCGTATTGGATGACTTCATTGCATGTGATTCGTCAACCTGACTGTCTTTTAAGACAGTGAACAGATGAAAATAACTAGAGCATCCGGATTATATGGCAGATGTCCCAAAATTTCCCAGTGGAGACTACGCAGCAAGATGTGTGTTCTGTGCAACCTGTGGATGGGCATTGTCATGAAGGAGAATCACACTGTCGTTCAGAAGACCAGGAAGTTTCTTCCTGGTATTGTTCTGCAGTTTCTTTAAGGTTTCAATAGAAGATCAGTTATCCAAGTGGATTGCCATTTTGAAATGACAGCGCACATCTCCAATGACAAACACAATAAAGACTACGCAGCACTGAGCAATGCAGTCCTCTATCGGATATTTCAGCAACCAGTGGCATTATGGCAAACTAAAAAATTTAATTTCTATTGGTTGTAAACTTTTTTTTCTGATCTATCCTCATACATTCATTGTGGCTGAGTAACCCAGGTTTGAATCCTTGCAAGTGCAATGCTTGAATAGCAATTATCAAGAGAGCTCTTAGTTCTTTCTGTCCATCTGTCTATCTATCACCACCTTCACAGCCCAATCTACAAGTCTAGAGACACAAGTCTTACTTTATTGGAACTTTTACGACTTGTAGAGATGTGGAAAATATAAGTTCTGATCTATGGTTGCTTCCAGTCTCACAGGAAATGGCCGAAAATGAAACATGTATGGGATCGTTATAGTTTCGTGTATGCTATGAAACCAGTTTTTTTTTTCCTTATTTATAAATTTATTTATTAATTTCAACCTGAAAAATTTGTGAATTTGTTGTAATATACATTGAAAGAGAGGGGGGAAAAATGCAACACCTGCAAGAAGCTGTACAAATGTCATGAAATGTGGGGAAGCAATGGTATTTATAAATGCATGTGAAATGATTAGGTTTGCAGGCCTATTGAAGCAATTAGACAGGCACGAGCTGACATCACAGGTGCAGAGCAGTGGAACACAAAGGCTACCAAACTCCTTGGTTAACTAAGCATTATGGACATTGCCCTAACTGCTGAAGATATCTTTATGCAGACTTCAGTAAGTGTTCCAACAGTTAACAGACTTTGAGCTGGTTTGTCTTACAAAGATGTAGCCTTCCATGTTGGCCACAATCCTAGTACCAGCATACTCATGTATGTAGCACCATCATGTAGCACCAATGGGTTCAAGAAGAAAGCAGCACATGCTGACAAGGATCAGGAAGACCACTACAGAAAGACAGGACCTCCATTTGCAATGCATGGTATTGTGTGACAGGTTTGCAAGTGCAGTGCAACAAAGGGACTAGCAACAGGTCACACCTCGAATAGCTACTATACATATGGTAAACAACAGGCTTTTATAGTTTTCATTGCGAGTTTATTGTCCTGCACTGGGTTTACCCCTCACATCAGCCCACATTCAAACAAGTCTTCAGTGGTGTTGCTTTAACAAACAGGATTGATGTACCATGATGTTTAATGATGAATCTCATTTTTGTCTTGGTCATCCCAATGACAGACAACATGTTTGTCATTGTAAGGGGTTAGGAATGCCACCCATTGCATTTAACAGCACTGCACTGGTCCAACACTTGGTGATATGGTTTGGGGTGCCATTAGTTGGACATATTGGTCATAGCTAGTCCTCATTAGGCAATCTCTTAACTGCTCAATGATATGTTACTAATATTTTGCAGCCAGTAACTGTCTCATATTTTCATCAGCAAGATAATTCACATCCCCACACAGCCCTCATTAGTCTGCAGTATAGACACGAGCAAACTGTTCAGGTACTGCCATGGGCAGCACACTCACCTGACCTTTTGCATAATGAATACATCTGAGTCACGATGGGCCAACAGCTCCTGTAGCACCCAGGAGCTGAGCCAATCACTATCGCTCAACTGGAACTGCAACTTCATGCTGCTTGTTGTTCTATCTCTCAGAAGAACATTACACAGCTGTATGGCAGCCTTTCCTGTCGTGTTCTTGCATGCATTGCTGCACGGGGCATGAACTGCATACATTTTATGAATTATACCACTTCACTGGGTTGTTGCAGTGATAATTTTCTATGTTCTTACTAATGTGCATCTCAGTGTATATTAGCATCTGGCTGATTTTCAGTAAAATGGCACTAATCCTTTTAGATATTGCTTGCTTGTTTGTTTTTTTTTTTCCCCCCTTTTAGTGTAAGTTTTGATATTACTACTTTAAAAATTTTGTTCAGACATCGAAAACTAACAGTGAACACTATTTTATTTTTCCTAGTATATAAATACATCCTTTTGTTAGGGGATTTTCATATCTCTGCTGATTCATTTTGACAGTTTTTTATTCTAGTTTGACAAGATTTTGTTCTGCAAATGATATAAGGTTGTCGTTTGTTTTGCTTTTCTTATCGTTAATTTATTTTACATTGATCAGTTCAACGCATTTTAAATTTTGATCATTTTGTTCCATTTAAACTTAGGGTTGTTAAATTTGTATCTCATTTTTCTCACTGAATCTTATCACATTAAACCATTAGCTATCATTGATTATTAAGCATGCTACACATTTAGTGTTTTCTATTTTTATCTGTTTCAGGGATGGGGAGCCATATATCAGTTTTTTTTCCAAGATACCCATTTAATTTCATAATAGTCACAAATCTGTTATGTTTATGCAATTGATTTTGCCTGATAATGCTGATTACTGTCCAACCTTCTAATCTTTCTTGTCATAATATTGATTTTTTTTTTCTACTTCATAAGGAATGCCTTAGGTTTTTTTCTCTCAGGTGAGTCACATTACATTCACAGAATCCCCAGTTTAAGAAACTAAGTGTGTTTTGGATTTTGGGATACTACTTTATCTTTCATTTTGGTTTGAGTTCTGCTGTTCATATAATTGTCGGAAGTTTTTCACTTCCTAAACTCGGTAGTAGTGATGATGTTCCTATTTTTCCATAGATTTTTTTTTTTTTTTTTTGCCAAAGTGAAGTATTAGATGAAATGAAGGCCTGTTACTACATTTCATCATATTGATCATCACTTTAAGACTTGATTGTTAAAGCTCTATTAGCATTCAGCTAGACA
The DNA here is from genome assembly GCA_023159025.1 of Thereuonema tuberculata. Classification (NCBI taxonomy): domain Eukaryota; kingdom Metazoa; phylum Arthropoda; class Chilopoda; order Scutigeromorpha; family Scutigeridae; genus Thereuonema; species Thereuonema tuberculata. The sequence goes on along the minus strand of JAFIDM010009631.1, from coordinate 86,371,253 downwards.
TCCTCCAACCAAGGTTCATAGAAGAGGAAGTCTTAAACCTGAAGTTTTTTCTGATGAACATTTTCAACATAGTGGGCTTAGATATCCTTTTATCAACAAATAAGTGGTTGCTTGAACATGGCAGAATTTTTTTTCCTTCCATGAATATTATAACTTTTCAGTAATTCTTATAAAAAATCTTGCAAAAATGCTTCCATACTTTCTTCATCAGAGTTCCTTTTATTTATTTTTTTAATCTTAAGGTAATGCATTTGTTCAACCATCTGAAACTTTATTAATAAGATTCATAGAATTATTCAGCTTTCTATATCAGCAATAATTCTGTTTTTAGTTGATTCCAGTTCTCTGCTGGGTATGTTATAAGGTAACTTGATATTGTGATTGATCTTTCCAGCATGTTGACTTTTTTTCTGGTCAGTGTAAAGTAGTTTAATAATATAACTATACCTATTAATTATTAGTTAATAAAGGTTAATATAGATAACCTGATAATTATTGGTTAATAAAGGTCTACCTGAAATAAATTCTGAGCCGAGCAGTGATATTATTGGCAGACACTTCTTGCACAGAGTTGTTATATCTGTGATTAAATAAAAAGCAATAATTGTGGAAATTATGATATTGAAGCAGACCTCTGACTTCTAATATATTTCTGGTTTGCATTTATGTTGGCAAAATATATATTATATATATTATAGCACTTTGGAAAATATATTGTAGTTGATATCCATCACAAAATATCTGCTGTATGCAGCAAGTAAAAAATACATACCAACCTCTAGTAACTTTAGAATTACTCATAATCTTACTTAATAACTTAGATTTGAAAGGGCATGTTAATTAAATATATAAATAATACAAGTTTCAGTGAGCGATTTTCCTATTCCAGCTGAAATTCGTTCAATATTGTGGCTTGCTGCATTTTAAATTTTAAAATTTTCATAATGTAATTCTCAAGTGTCTCCTGACAAAAAGGCTTCAAGATACTGAGCAGAAATATTGAACGAATTTACCTGCTTATATTTTTTGTATGTTTAATTTTATTTAGTTGTACATAAATGAAATAAATCAAATAGATTATTTTTTAATGAATACACAATTGTTTTACAGAGATAGATTGATTGAACAACTTTTAAAAGAACTTGATGAGCTTCGAATGGAAATGCAGAAAATTAAAATAGAAGACCAACAAGTCATTGACGATCTAAGACGTCAAATTATGGCATTAGAATCTCAAATTGCAGAACTTCAACGAAATTTGCAACAAAAATCAGAGGTTTGGCAACTTTTTTTTTTTTTATTTCTTGAAAATAAAAGTAATAATTTTAGATGTTACAAAGGCTTCACTTAAAGAAACAATTTATATTTTAATGTGCTTAGTTAAATTATTTTTCAACCTTAATTAATTTCATACTTTGTAATCATCATATTAAATAAGCTTTTATGTGCTTTTGTCATATATTTGGCAGTATGATCACAACTGATCTAGGAAAATTAAAAGTATTTCTGGAATAGATAGAAAATTTAATATTCTGTAGCATATTTTCTATTTCAGAATAGAAAGTAAAAATTATCAGTGCAATAGACTGTATGAGAGGAAAAGATAAATAAAGCTTAATGAAAATTAAAATTTCATGCTGCCTTTCAAATTGCTTTAATATGAATATTTTTGTCATTTACTAAATTTTAGATTGTTCTACAACTATGGTTGTATGTATATGTTATGTTTTTTTGTATATATTGAAACCTTTCTATACTTAATAGGGGTGGACACAATAATATGAACACCTATATGAAAATGGGCCATTCTTCATTTGCATAGCAGTGCCACACCATCTAGAATAGACGTCTGCCACCTAATGGGTGTGAAAGCGGAGATATAAGTCAATCAGCAGCAGTCGTATGGGTTGCATGTGAAACTTGTGCTAGCAGTGAAATGCCATTGTATCTGACCTCTCAGACTTCAAAAGAGCATGATCATTGGAGCGTGCCTCGCTGGAACTTCAGTAATGAAAACAGCCACCCTGGTGGGTGTTGAATAAGAAGCACTGTGTCAACTGTTATGACAGCCTAGACAAAACATGGTAAGATGTCATCTGCCAAAGAACAGTGGACAAAAGTCAAAGCTCAGTGACAGGGATAGATGGGTGTTGAAGCAGAAAGTGACCTCACAGCACAAGATATTGATATCCCAGATAACCTCTGAGATGAACACCCATCTCCATGACCCCACATCAACCAAAGCTATCCAACAGGAATTGCATGCTGTGAACATTCATGGCAGAGCGGCTATTCCAAAACCATTGGTGACACCGCATAATAGATTGATGTGAAGGCACTGCTCGCAGCACAGATACTGGATACAACAGCAGTGGGACACATCATTTGGTCTGACGAATCTTCTTTTACATTATTTCAGACCACTAGATATGTTTTTTGTGTGGAGAACGCTCACAGAAGCCTTTCATGTTGACTGCCTTCTTCCCTCTGTTAAGCATGTGATGGTGTGGGGTGCAACTCTTTGGTGTGGTCTGGAACCACTTGTATTTCTGCATGGGAAGGTCACAGCACAGCATTATCTCAGGATTCTGGATGATCATCACCATCCTATGCTTCAGACTGTGTTCCCTGGCAAACTACCTCTCTTCCAAGACTACAATGCCCCCATTCACACTGCTCGGTGTGTCTAAGCATGGTTCGATGAGCACGAATACGAAGTGGAACATCTCGTCTGGCCTCCTCAGTCTCCTAATCTTAACATAATCAAGCCTTTGTGGGGTATTTTGGAGGCCAAAGTGCATGCTAGGTTTCTACTTCCCTCCACAATTTCTGAACTAGAGACTGCTCTGCATGAGGAATGGCTGCGTATTCCCTTGAACATTGTCCATGACCTATATTTGTCCATCCCATATCGGATGCAAGCTGTAATTCAAGCGAAGGGTTGGCCAACACCCTACTGTCGTTTCATAGGTGTTCATATTATTTTGTCCACCCCCTGTACATATATACATACAGAATGTACATTTCAGGAAATACCATAATTCACTGTTTCCTTGATCATTTCGAGCATTTTCTGTTTGACACCATCCCATTGTTTCACATTTTTAGTAACATTGTCCACAACTTTCCTATCTATGATCAAATATTTGTCTTACTGAGGACTATAAAATACCTTAAATTTCAACAATTGTCTTTACTAATTCCTCCTCTAAAGCCACCTACAACACTAGTAGTTAAGTTGGAATCCCTTATTTGCCACCTTCACTCTGTTTTTTTTTTCTTTAAGCAAAGATAAATCACAGAAACCATTGAATTTTTTTTTCAAGAGTATTTACAGACGGGTCAAAATATACCAAATGCTCAGGGAATGGGTTAAAAATGAGTGATGAATTATCCAGGTAGCATGTTAAAAGATTTCTAATGACACTGATGGTTTCATGAGAGTTGGAAACAGATTGTTTGAATTGGGCATCTGTCAGAGTAAAAGTTATTGAAGTAATTAGGATGAAAAAGAGGTTGATTTGCTTTAAATATGTCAGCTTTTGGATTGGAAAAGAAAGGGGAAAATTATGCAATAAAAATTAATAAAGTCAAAATTTGAGTTCTCTAAATCTCAGATGGAAGGCTGGATTATTCTAGTAAATACAATATATACCAGTGCATTGAGACATACTTATTGATATTTATGAATAAGTGAATGAGTTGGGGTTTTTTTTATTAATACACTGTGAAAATTAATTTGAGTGGCCTATGAAAGGCTGGAACTTGACTTTCTCCACTTTTTTTCTTTTGTTGTTGTGAATTTCTTTCTGCTTTTTAGGATAAAGAGGGGCCATGTTTATTTCCAAGATAAACTGACTTTATAAAACGTATGGAAAATTGAAATTTTAATCCATGCAGTCTATTAAAATATACTGCAATTTTTAGCAAAAATTATAAAAGGTTTTCCACCTTTTTTAACATACATTTTATTGATAAATGTATGAAAAACAAAAGATCATGAAGGCCAACTTTAGACAGAAATCACATACATGCTCAAATGCTCGTTTAAGATAAGAAGTGAAATTTTAATTTAAAGTAATTTGTAATCCTCAAAATTTATTTAAAGACATTGTTGTTCTGGAAACTTTCGCATACATTTTTGACAGGTTGGCATGGTAATGATATGGGAAATTTAGAATTATACCAAATTATGCCAGATTAGTGGTGGCCAAACTGTGTACAGTAGAGCCCCGATTATCCACGGAATTGGGTGGCAAGAGTACCGCGGATAGTGAAAATCGCGGATAACCCAAAAAAAAGACTAAAAATGAGGTGTAAACATGAAAAACAAGTATTTCAGCATAAAAACTACGTTTCATTATACAAAAAACATAATATGCAAAACTTTTAAAATATGTACAGTACAGCAGAAACCTTTCTGCAGAGCAAGAGCCTGCCACTCGTCCACAAATTCCGAGAAGGCCTATAGGATTACAGTGCACAATAAACCTGTCAGTAATTTTCGACCTTCGTACTATAGGGCCTATTGTATTTTCCCTGTTGTTGGCTTGGATTAAATTTTTTTTTTTTTTTTTTTTTTTTTTTGAGGTTCGTAATTAAAAAAAAATTTTCACGGCACTCGCGGACAATCCGCACCACTGATCATCTGCTCGCTGATAATCGGAGATTTACTGTATTTCCATATAAGGAAACTTTTACTAAATTAAGTTAATTTCAGAATACATATTCAACACAAGTGGAAATTTATAAATAAATAAATAAATAAAATTTGCAGTATTGTTTTAAGTAAGACTTAACTCAAAATAATAAATGTAATAGAATGTAGGATAACTTCACCTAAGGCTTGCATTCACATAATTCATATTCTTGCATAATTTTATGAGTTACTCTATTTTTACAATTGAATAAATTTAATACTTATATATTTCAACTTAACCTCTCTTTTGTTTACAGGAAATTGAAAAATTACAGAAAGAATTATCTGAAAGTGCACAGATAGGTGAAGCTGTAACCAAGTTGCAAGAATTAGAAAGTTAGTTAATTTTTATATAATGTATTCTTAGTTTTATAGAATGAAGAATAATATTATAAAAGAAAAGTGTTTCCATGTACCTAGTATTTTGCTTTGATTTTTTTTTATTATTATTTGAACATCCTACTGAAGTGCCAGTACTGTAGTGATTTATGTTGCAACTCATCACTTAAAAGTTGTATTTCTTAAGGCTTATGTGTGAGCTGCCCCATTCTTTGATTATCTGTGTAATCAACAAATGCTACAAACTTCAAACATAGCAAGAATTAAAATAACAGATACTATCACAAGCAAGAAAATTAAATTTATTGTAAATTCATAGATCTGGTAATCAGTTATCCATTGATTCAGAATTGAAGAACATAACTTGTCAGGAAATAATCTGCTGTCAGTATTATAAATCTAATGATATGTTAACTATTAAATTCTTAGAAGAAATTATAAAGCTGGATCAGATGAATTATACAGAAATTATAAGGATGAATTGTTTTTATTATAGTAGTACTAACATCAAATTCCGTACAAGAAATAAAAATTTACTCCAAATCTCATACTGATATTTCGTCTTAACTTAACATCAAGACTTCCTCAAGGTTCTTATACAAAATAGAAATGAAAAGAAGAAAATTATTCTTAATTTAACAAAATAAAACATATAACAACTGAATAACATCAAACCTTTGTGAACAACATCAAACCTTTGTTAAAAATAAAATAATGTTAAATAATGACAACAATAAAAACGATAATAACAATGAAAAGTAAGTTGAAATCGAAAAGACAATTATTATGATATCATTGATCGTAAAAACTTTATAAATCTTTAATTTTATTACTTTAATTTCTTTTACTTCCTTTTACTTCAATTTCACAATATCTTTTATTTTTCATTAATGACTTTCTAAAAACGTTTTTATTGTTGTTATTATTTAACATTATTTTATTTTTAACAAAGGTTTGATATTGTTCACAAAGGTTTGATGTTATTCAGTTGTTATATGTTTTATTTTGTTAAATTAAGAATAATTTTCTTCTTTTCATTTGTATTTTGTATAAGAACCCTTGAGGAAGTCTTGATGTTAAGTTAAGACGAAATATCGGTATGAGATTTGGAGTAAATTTTTATTTCTTGTACGGAAGTTGATGTTAATGATACAGAAGTACTTGTATATAGTAGTACTAACTTTTCTCATTTGATTTGTATTGCTTAATCCATTAAAGCAAAACTCTTGACATTAAAAAACTGGCCATTTACCAAGTATATCATTCTAAGAACCTGTATTTGTTCTTTCAGATTAGTTGGAACACTGACTTTTTTCTTTTCATACTATAAAGATTATTATTTCTTATCTCTTCTTGCTCGTTCACCATTTTTGCTTATTTATTAAAATATTTTTGCAAGCAAAAGTCAATATAAAACTTACAGTTAAGTGAGATAAAAACATAAAGCACTTATCATTAATAGAAATACAGTGGTACCTCGGGTTACGAACTTAATTTGTTCCAGAACTCTGTGCGTAACCTGAAACATTCATAACCTGAAACATTGAAATCAATGAAATAGAGACTATCGATTATACTAACTATCTAAGATGAAAGAATCATTCCTTTTTATTAACATCCAGTCATTTACCTACAAAACGCAAAGAATACGTATACTTCACGTATTAAATAAAGAGAAAGAAAACAACCAAATAAATTAAATGTAAAATAAAAAAAAAGATTTAGTCTATCGTTTTTACCGGTGGAGATAGTTGATTTTGCCATGCTGTACTCATTAGCGATGTTACACACACAAATGCCAAATTCATGTTTCATAATTATTTCTTTCTTTACCTCCACTGTTACATATTTCTGCTTCCTAGCAATACCACTACCATTCTTCAAACTCATAATTTATGGGGTTAACACGGAAAATAATGAAAGAGATAAACTGAACACAGTGCCACTGATAAGAAATCTTTTACTGCATATAGTAAGGTCAATGAAAGCAAGGCCGTGCACGCGTGAAAAATAGACTACTGGGCTAGCTCTAAGCGATGTCGGTACTGCGTGGCCTTTGTTTGTACTGTATGGGATCATTTTTCTCCGTTAGACCTCTCTCTCTCTCTCTCTCTCTCTCCTTCATTCGTAACCTGAGGCACTGTTCGTTACCCGAGACAAAGAATTTTCAAAGTTGTTGTTCGTAACCCAAAATGTTCGTGTCCTGAGTCATTCATAACCTGAGGTATCACTGTATGAGTTTTAATTTAGAAGTGAGTTTATTCTGCATAAAGCGTTAGAATTTATTCTAGCCCAGTTGATCTGTCCCTTGTTGATCTGTTATTCTTAGGATGCCACCAAAGAAAATGTATCTAGAGTTAAGTGTTGCTAAGTTGGAATTTGCTGATTTCATTAACAGAGATGCTCACAAAAGTGAAAATTCACTTTCACCATATATGGAATCTTTGAAAATTAATGTGAGACTTAACTAAATGGATGAAGAATGAGTGAGAGATTTTTGTAGGACTTTTTTTTTAATTTTAATCTTAAATTTTACAGGCAAGCTGTAACCAAGGGCCGCTAAAAACAATTATTAATCATCTGTATTTTGTGAAATTAAATTTAACATTTCCTTTTTCATTTTGCAAAACCTTTTTTAGAAGATAACTTGATAACATATACAATAGTATTTCACATGGGTTACTTTACATATAATAATTTTGTTAATCCCAAAAATTGAGGGTTTGTTGTATTAAAAAGAAAAGTGCGATAATGTACAATTCAGAACTAAGGTTTTAAGAATATCGCTTACGAAATTCCTACTTTTCAGTTTATTTATTTATTTATTTATTTATTTATTTATTTATTTATTTAAAGAAAAAGCCAAAGGTTCCGAAGAAAAGTTTCAAAGAATGAAAGATGTGTATAATAAATTTCGGGAGGAACACATATGTCTTCTTCAAGAGGTAATTTCCTTTTTTGTTAAACAGAGCTTACTGTGTAAATTACATAATACTGCATGATACAAAAAAGTAGTTTTGCATATTGATATCAGTATGGAAGTATATGCTATTCTTTTCATTTGATTTATTTACTTTTTTTTTTTATGTAGAAAGCAAAAGCTGAAAAACAATTGGCAACAGCACTTAAAGCCAGTGAAGAAGCACAAAGAATTAAAGTAGTAAGGGCTTTATTTTAAAGTAATAACAACAATAAGAATGTATATTTATTATTTAAAATTTATTTATTTATTTAATGTTTGAAATCATGAAACAACACATTGCATTTCTAATCAAAATGATGTAAATGTCTATCAGTTATTATATTATATGAACATTTAACTTAAAATTGATTGCCACTTTCATGTTGCATTCTTTATGAATAGGAAACTAGATTAGGAAAAACAAATACCAAGGGGGAAAAAAAAAAAACTTGGATACAGTGGAATTTAATGTGAAAATAGTGTATCCTTCTCAACAACAACGGAAGAACAAAACAAAAAGTATCATTACAAGCATTTTCAACTACAAAATTTGCCATCAATGTTTGTACCAGTGTTTTGTATTATCAGCCCTACTGATGACATGCAGTAACCTGTATCTACCATTTAAATGATCTTTCCTGTCGAAAAGCACTGTGATTATAGGGCTTCTTTAGTTTTGGACAAGTTTCTTCAGGATGGTTTCAGGTATTCTTGGGCATAAATTCATTTTCATAAACCTCAAATGTCTGCTTATTTCTCCATTTGTTACTTTCAATAATTTGTAACCAATAATTTAGAAAGTGAGATTTCTGAGAAGAATCTTTTTGCATCACCTCTTTCAAATTTCTAATCCTCATGGACACTTTCTTCAGATTTCAAATCTTAGTTCATTGTGCAAATTCTGTTACGGATGTATTCATAACAGTAAAGAATGTACCAAGAGAAAAGCTGAGTTGGCCAGAGCAAAAAATTATTTTTCCCAACAGCATGTCATCTTCTCTGCCTACTTAAATAGTTACTGTATTAGTTTTCTTAAGCATCTCATTGTTTACCCATTGTAAATGAAGCTCAGTTGGCTTGTCCAAAATCATTCTTTGTAGGATATGATTCATTAGGTCTGTCTTAGCCTCAAATTTCAGATTACAGATTAGAGAGTTCCTTCAAGATCTAAAAGCTTTACATGAGAATGTAAAGCCCAAATAAAAGGGCTGATAAAGATGTGATGTTTACTTTTCACATCTCACATGTTTATTTTCACTTTTAACCATCTTAAATTTACAAAATATATCTTCACCATGTATTTGCTTTAAAAATTTATTTAAAGTCTCTTATTCAATGGAATCAAGTAATTTTGATTATCTTCATCAAACTAGATGATTTTTATTTACTATTGTATGCACTCATGGAAATCATTGACGATATTCACAACAGATCTAGAAATAATATTATTAATTTGAAACATCAGATCTATTAATACTTACATCAATCTTCTGAATAAAATAAATGATAAATCAAAATCTTAATCTCCTTAAAAAATCTTTAAATAACACAATATTTCGAAAATATAAACTATTTTCTTCTTCAGGTGAAATATAAAAGAGAAGAACTTTCTTGTTCTTTCTCATAAAACATACAAATAAACATGAATCATATAATGATGACAAAAACATTATTATGAAACAATAATCAATAGTAACAGTAGTGATATTAATTTTGATATCGTTCAACTGTTAAAGTAATAATGACATAGTTGAAAGATAATAGAAAAATTTAAAATAAAGCTAAACTTTAGCATCTCGAATATATTTTTTAAATAAGCTTAGCAAATGCTATTTACTTTTAATGACTTATCCTTATTGAAACATATTTTGGAATTAATAAAACATGATTCTAATAAGAGTCTGTCTTTTTCATTTTTACATTTGTAGACTAATTTAACAATAGGGTCCAAATTGTGCGAATTAGTGATTGCATGGAAAGCCCATTAGTCTACAAATTAAATTGTCAATTGTTAGCCATGACCCATCGTGTCCATTTGGACCTGCAAACGAGAGGCAGAGTGAGAGGATGTCTTGAGGCAGTCCAGTCACAAGTGGAAGTGTCTCATGCACTGAACTTGTCAATCAGCGTCATCTCTCACTTATGGAGACATTTCTAGCAGGATGGAAATATTGCCCGATGCTATATTAGAGGATGTCCACATGTCGCCACACCCTGGGAAAACCGCTATCTATCGCTAGACAGATAGGTCAGATGGAACCCTCGAAGTATGGCACGCCACCTTGCCAGGGAGCTGGCAGCAGCAAAACAGACCACTATATCCAGACAAACAGTGTTCAGGCGACTCCATTCAGTTGGTCCATATGCCAGGAGACCCATGAGGTGCATCCCCTTGAGCTAAGCTCACCAGAGGCATGCTTGTTGTGTTGCACTGAACAAGCACCATGGACGTAGGCACAATGGAGCCAATTCATGTTTTCTGATGAGTCCCAGTACAGTCTAGACTGTGATTCACAACTGGAAGGAGCAAGGAACCAGGGCCAATCTTGCCAACATCGTCGAACATGATCGATACGGGGGTGGTGGTGTGATGGTGTGGGCAGGCATTATGCTGGGCTCTCATACACCACTGCACATCTTCGACAGAGGATCCGTAACTGCCCAGTTGTACTGGGACAGTGTCCTTCACCAACATGTGTCACTTTTCAGGGGTGCTGCTGGTCTAGAGTTTCTGTTCATGGACGACAACGCCTATCTGCATTGGGCTCATCTGGTGAAAAAGTACCTCCAAGAAGAGGACATCCATCATTTGGAGTGGCCTTCACATTCCCCAGACCTGAATTCAATCGAACATGCATGGGATGCTCTCAGAAACGTGTTGCTGGACGCATTCCACCACCACAACTGCTACCCGAGCTAAGGACCGCATTGGTTGAAGAGTGGGATGCAATCCCCCAAAGTTTGCTTGATACTCTAGTGTGAAGTATGCCAGCAAGTTGCATTGCTTGCGTAGCTGTGCGGGGGGACCATACAGCCTACTGAATGCTCTTTATGCCTTCCACAAACACCTAGATAGTACTTCAGGTGCTTCTATCTCAATGACATTTCGGACATTTTTATTTCTTCTGTTAGAGGCAGTGCTGCCACCTTTACTTTTTGTGTGGGGATGGTATTGGGAAGACCTTCTGCACCCCCCTACCAAGTTTGGTCCTGACCAGAAAACCAGAACAGTTCATTTTGCAACATCCCTTTATTTAAGAACATCAGTGTGATATATATGTGTGTGTGTATAGGTTGTAAATGTTTTGACAAAAAGCGTTGCTCCAAGTTAGTTTAAGCAAAATTATTTTTTATTATTATTAATAATTTTAAATGAGAAGAGCTATTCTGGTAAATTTTCACAAGAACTGAATTTCATATTTACTTTTCACTCGTTTAGGAAATTGAAGAAAAATTAAAAAGAAGCCTGTCAGAAAAGCAAATTGTAGAAGAGAATTTGGTAAAATCATCTGGTGAAGCCACAGAGCAGTTAACTTCTCTTTTAAGTGCCAAAGATGAATTAGAGAATTCCAAAAAGGTAGAATTTCTTTTTTTTAATGCAGAAATATTTTTAACTTTAATTCTCTTTAATGCTATATTTGGTTTTATTGTCAGTGTTAATTATATGTTAATTAACATATTAAATATATTAATTTAACTTCTTTTTTTACTATTCTAATTAAGAAGTTTGTGAATTAAAAAATAAGAGGGGTTTGAAACATCACTTGTTTTTTTTTAAAATATCTTTTTAACATGGGTTTAGCATTGAATGCTAATAATATTTAAAGGTTTTTGTAATATCAATGCTAAGGCTATTAAATTACAACATTATTGTCATTGATTTAAAAAAAAAAATTACAATTTCTTTGGTTGTGTGAAATATTTTTTCTGTTTTTTGTTTAATTTGGGGAATCAATATTTAACAAAACCAGCCAAATACCTTATTTTTTTTAGAAAGTAAATGGTTAAAATTTACTAATTTTTTTTTTTTTTTTAT
>JAFIDM010009631.1:86329749-86342143 GCA_023159025.1 Thereuonema tuberculata | reverse complement strand
TATATATAGTTTACATGTGATAATAAAATATAAGAAATTATTTATTGTGATCCCCAGTGCAAAGCTATAATTTAACAAGAATTCAAGAAAGAACTTTATGAAGATAACTCAATATTTTTTTAAATAAATTATATTATTCAAGAAATTCACGACATTTATTGTATTATATTCAGTGGTCATAGGCTTGAGTGCTTCTATGCTCAGTACATAAAAGTTACTTAGCACTATTCGCCATCTGTCAGTGTTGAATTCTCTCTTTACACTAGCATTCTGAAGCTTTATAAAAATTGAACTTAGGCCTTACTTATCAGCATTGCTATAGTCTCTGCTTTGAGTCAATCACCACAAGATAAGAGTTTAATCATCTAAGTCATATAACTGAGTTTTTAGTCATGTGCTAATTGCTTCAGTATCCTTTTCAATCAATTTGTGGAGTTGGGCTTTAAAGAGCCCATATCTAAATCAAGATTGTCAAATAAATCATTATTTGTACTGGATCTTTCACAGTGTCCTAAAAAATCAGGAATGATTTCTGGTAACTTTACCTCAAAATTATGATCGTAACTACTTGGTTCAATCAGTGAAAAAGAAACATCTTAAGAAAATTACATGACAACTCTACACTTGTTCTTTGACATTAGGAAAGAGTTCAATCCATAAACACAACTTATCCTATATCTGTTTCTGGTACATTTCCAACATAAAACCCTAGTGCTTTCCTCATCAGGGACTAAATGCTGGAATGGCAAATACATCCATTATATTAAGGCCTAGCTACTTATAGAGGTTGCCATGACTAATTAGTTATAATTATTTATGAAACCATTAGTTAATCTCATTTCTAGCAATGGAGATTTTGTGACTATCATTTAATCCCCTGTTAAGTGTTGTAACTTACAATTATCAGTAGCTGGCTGAAAACCATCTCTCTCCATTTTTTTTTTGAAACTATAAAGATCTTAGTTATTGCTTAACCCTGTCAACCCAAGTAAATATAATTGTGGTTGATATGTCATTTATGCTACTGTACAGATCCAACATTCATTATTCTTTTTTTTCCCCATGGATTTAGTTTCTTAAACTTTCCTGACCTCTGTCCTCTTCAGAAATAATTGCAATCTGTTTTCTACCAAGCCCTGCACTCCTCAGCAACATGGCAGAACATTCACATTATCTTGCTCTTGATCGTGATATCCTTAGTTTCCTGATTAAAAACATCTTTCCATAAAGAGAAATAATGCATTTCACCATAGCACATGTAATCAGGGTTTTGTTTTGTTTTTTTTTTATCATTTTCTGCAATTGTTTCTATTTCTGTTATTTGTCTGAAGCCAGCTAAGATAATACAGTGTCCTTGAGCTTTTTTCCATCTGCACCTAATTGTGAAAGCTATTTCTTTTTCTTTTTTTTTTTCTTTAAAGTAATGTCTGTGGTTAGATAAATTTTCTTGCTTGTATAGATGTGTATGTATTTAGTAAGGCCATAGCCATTTTTAATGAACCCCTACTAGCAGGAAGGAATGAAGTAGAAAAGCTATAATTTTTTTAGCGAAAGATATGCATCCAAAGGTTTAGCAAAAAATATTTGAGCTCTGTTACTGGCTTCCTAATTTAGTTATAGCTCTTGAAAAATGCTAGTTTTTTCTTCTTTTTTTTTTCAAAGTTCGAGCCCCAATATCTCTGGTGGGGGACTTAATAAAAATTTGATATTTACAGTATAAAGAGTACTCTATGAGAGGTAGGTACCTATGGAAAAATTTTGAGTTTGATATTCCATGGAGAACAAAATTCTAGCAGGAGGAAGTTGGTGAAAAATAGACAAAGAACTTTAATATTTTTATGTCCTAAAAACTTAGTATTCTGTTGAAAGAATGATGCAAGTAAATTGAGTGAAAAAACAATATTATTATTTTATTCTTGAAAATGTGGAATATCCCTTGTAAGTTTGTTATGAAGCACAATTTGGGGACCATTCCTCTAGGGTAAAAGTTATGGGAATCTATAATCTTGAATTCATAGTAACTTACAGCAATATTTCTTTCTGTCTGATATTAATTCTCACTCTTTATGCATCTTTTCTTCCTGATGGCTTAGCCTTACAGAGCAGATCGCAAACAATTAAAATATCAGTGGATTGAATTATATTATATAGTAGTTCCCAACTTATTTTAATCATGAACCATTTTCATCTCGATAAAAAAAATTTTGAACCCTGACAGTTTTCATTGAATTTAAATAATCAAAAAATCAAGAATCATATATTATATAAAATCTTTTATTTGTCTGTCTTTCTGTCCAGCGCAGTTGTTGTGATTTGTGAAAATAGAAATAATTTCTACAAGTTCACTACGGGAATCGAACCTGCAACCTTCTGATCCGAAGTTAGACGTCTTATCCATTAGGCCACGAGGACTACATTCTAATCCCTATCAAAAAATACAAATACGTCATAGACGCACTTGCTGGTTCTAAAAGCAGTCTTGGGTGGGAGAATCCACTTTTCCCGGGTTGCTAGTAATTTATTGAAAATAAAAAAGATTAATAATGGAAAAGCAAATATTAATTCAAACTGGTAATCAATGTGAAAGATTAAACTTTTTCTTTCCTTTTGGTATTCTTTCAAAATTTGATTTAATTGTGGACAACTGAATTCCAATATCAGGAATGGCATCCACTTACTTCTGTATTTTGCTTTTGTCACAGTATAATGAAAATCCACTTTCCCACAAATATGTGGTACTAAACGGCAACAAATAACAAATTGCCCTTTTGAATAAAATTTGGATATTCTTTCTTTTAAGTCCCATCAAAACTTGTTTAATGAAACTTCATTAACTTTAACTTTAATTGGCTGTTTGATGTCATGTTGATGAAATTTTCATATTCTGAAATAGATAGTTCCTCTGGTTTTTCTTCAATATTGAAAGGATTGAAAAAAACTGATAGTTATTGTCATCTTTTAGTAGAGGGAAATATTCATTTAATGCCACAGTTAAGTTTTTTTAGATGAGAAATAACTTTTCAAATTTGCTTGTCAATTTCACAGTTAGATTCCTGTAAAAAGTCATTTAAAGTTGGAAACAGATCCATATTATTTTTTTCAATGATCCAGTATTGTAACTTTCTTAATAATGATAATTTATCTTTTGTATTGAAAATATTTTCATTTTTTCCTTGAAGGGAGAGAGAAATATCATTCAATTTTGTGAATATCTTCACCAGATAAGCAATTGACTCTACCATGAAATGTTTCTAAAGCGATCTGCTAATAGAAATTGGTCATTGTGTAAGAATATGACGAGCTCTTCTCGTAATTCAAACCATCTGACAAGAACTCTGCCACATGACAGCCAACTAATTAATCTCGTTTTTAATGGTCATGTTTTCACAAAGTTAATAATTTTCACTGCTTCATCTAAAATAAATTTTAAAGATGAAGGAATATTTCGAGCAACTAGTGCTTATCTATGAAGAACACAGTGACTACTTGTACACGTTTTAGCAACATTTTTATTTTATGTTACTACCCCTTTCACAGATCCTATCGTTGACTTCGCACCATCACTGCCTACATTGACACATTTCGCCTGTTTGTAAATTTTCAGAGCAACATTTTTCTTCAATATAATTATTGTAGTAGGTTTTTTAGTATTATTGATAGGTTTGCAACATCCATTGTCTCATCTAATTGTAAAGAGTACTTTATCACATAACTGAAGTCTTAAAATAAGTTCCTGCTCAATATCCTCAACTATATCATGAATTCTGTATGAAACTGTATTATTTGAGAAACAAATTTTATGAATTTGTTGACAGGATTTCTCATTAAACATACACTAAACAACATTTTTGATGCATGGTTTTATGAGAGTTTTAGAGATTTCACTTCACCTGTTGAGCTCTATACAATAACTTCCTTTGTAGTTATTTTTCTCTCAGTTTATTGTAAACTTGATCTGAATTTATCGTTTACCATTTTACTTGTTACTTGTTAGATATTGTAAATAAAGAAAATTCATATTAATAAAACTTTTGAAATTGCTGACAAGGAGAATTCTTAATTTATATGAAATAGATGGCAGTACAGTAGCTTTAATGAAGTGTTACATTCATTTTTTTTTTTTTTTTAACATTTTCATTATGCATGGTTAACACATCCAGAATTCCAACCCTAGAAGGTCATACCAATGCTATTTTATTGTTGTAAAACGTTTTTTTTTATTATTAAAATTACCTTTATTTAACTTGATATTTAGATAAAACTCTCTATGGAACTAAAAGTTACCATTAATGGCTAACCAAAACATAAATGGCTACCAACAATCAATTGCAAATTTCGCTTGACTCGGACGCTGCGAACCAAATGGCTTTGGGAAATATCTCTATATGGGTTCAACTAACTATAAAAAAAAATTCAGACAAAAAGATCTGAGGAGCTTCCCTTGTGAGTAATAAATAACTGGAGTCGTATTTACATTTTTTATGACTTAGTGTTGTTTTAGTATTTACAAACAACACTTCCCTTTTCATTGTATTGTCAACACTTCCCTTTTCCTCGATTCATCTGCTTCACAAGAATGCTAGTGCCTTGATCTGTATTTTTGTCAGTATACGCTTTACCAGTCTCGTTGTCACTAGAAACTTATATATATGTATATATATATTAAACTCTCTATCTCTCTCTCAACCAACGATCCATAATATTTTAATTTGGGGTATACACAATCATAATAGCATGTAAAGTACTTAAGACATCACAAAATGATTGCAGTGTAAAACACCACCAATCTATGACTGATATAATCATTCACTCTTTTTTATTCCTATCTTATATGCTAGTTGTCTAAAATTTGGAAACACACTGAATTTCTGAGAAAAGTGACATTTTGACTAATTTTTAGTAAAATTATAGAACTAATCAATAATTCACAATAAATTATAAATTATAATAGTGTCTTAAATACATCAAGCTGCCGAAAATTATTGTTTGCGAGTTATTGCAGGTGGTTTAAAAGAAATTTATTTTACTTCTAAAACACACTTTCAATAATTTCATCTGTCTTCTTAATCTTCTGTGATTATTTTGTAAGTCTCATTTGAAAAATATTAAGATGTATTTTTTCTGTTCCCTTCTAACAGATGAAAAAGATGCTGTTATTGAAAAGATTGCATCAGTTCAACAGCACATTGAATTAGTTGCAAATACAGCTGAAGCACTTAGTTCTAAGATGATTCAGACAGATGATATAGCTGAGTTAATTGAATCTGAATTACAGTCGATGGATAAAGCTATTGAAGAAGCAGCAAAACGGTTTGAAGATTTTGGAAAATCAAGGGAAGGGGAAACGGGCATAAAGCTGGAAGTAAATAGCAAAATCTTGGATGCTTGTACACAACTTATGCAGGTAAGTTAACAGAAAAACAAATGTTTTATTATTTAACATTTGTTTGGTTTCTAAATGTAATGCTTAGAAAAAGGCTTAAATTATAATTTGTTAAGTTTAACAGTTTGACCAATTTAGGACTTATTTATATTTATTCTGACTCAGTTGTTTTGTTAAAAATAAGGCTTGGATTAGAGGTAGGGTTATATAATCAATCTGGGTTACTTTGTCTTTTATTTGCAGACAAAGATGTAGGCTCTTAAGTTTGGCAAATTTTGGCCTCATTTGACATTTAGACCTACATATACAGTATATATTTTTGATTGTAAAGGATTAGGTTAGAGGTTTAGCCAATTTTGTTAATTTAAGCCTAAAACTGTTTGTTTTACAAAGCAAGGCTTAGGATATGTTATATTTAGCTGATTTTGGCTTAATTTGACTTTTACAGCTGAGTAAACTTTTTTTTCAATAAGCCTTAAACCCTGTCCATGTTTCTAACAGAACTTCATTGCAACCTTTGAATTTCTTGTTTAGATGGTACCCTGTAACCTTATCACATAGCTTTGCCAAGAACATTTCTTATTCACAGCAAGGTTTGAAACAGTTTTATGACTTGTCTATTTTTTGACAGAAATCTCACAATGTTACATCCATGTTATGATGAATGGACAGTTCAACAAACCAAATTCTATAATATCCTGTGCAAATATTGAATTTATTTATACCAGGTCTTCATTATTTCAGTTCAGCTGAAATATTAATTGCATTAAATGAACTAAAAGAAATTAAATTGGATAAATGCAGTACCTCAGTATCTCTAGTTATTTAAAAAATAAGATATATATATATATAGCCATTATATAAGCCATTAATATATGAATATCAGGCAGTTAAATGTAGACAATTTATAGAAAATAATAACTAAAAAAAATCCAAAAGATTTAGTTAGTTATTGGTCAAAAAGCTCATACTTAGTTGATGGAAAACAGGGATCAGTGCAATTTTAACAATACAACAAGGTTCAGTTCACTACAATTTTGTTCCTAATTGTTACACATAAACTCATTTCACACAAACCATGTTCACAGGGAAGTTCTGTTACTAGTGTAGACACACCATTAGAATAAATTTACCCAAAAATTGACCAATTTAGGTCTTATGTCATTTGTTTTTGAAGATAAAAGGCATAGATTAGTTTATGGTTATATTTGGTTAATTTAGGCCTAAGAAGAGAAAAAATAAACCTGTAAACCAAAAAAAGAAATAAATAATAGATATTATAAAAAAGAAAAAAAAAAAAAAAGATGAAGATGCTAGAGGCAGTGGGAAGGGAACTGCAGTAAGGCTGGGTGCATACCGCTCCAGACGAGTCATCTCGAGACGAGTCATTTTTGTCAGAGGCTGACTCGATGAAGAAGTTACAATGGTTTTCTATGGGTCAGCCGCACACCGCTCCTGACGCTTGTCTCAGGCTGTCAGAGGTGGTCTGTGACAAAAAAGTGAAGCTCTCCGAAATTATGTCTCGCCTCTTGGATACTCGAGACATTTCGCGTTGCACATGCGCATTAATTAGCTATCACTCATTACGAGACTAGTTCAATGAGATTTCATTGTGTTTGGCGATAATGGGTTCATTTTTGAAATTATGGAAATAAATTTTGACAAACTGCTTGTTTTAGTTCAGGCAAGGCCTACACTATATAATTATCAGTTGAAAGATCACTCTAAAAAAATATGTTATTGACAAATTATGGGATGAAATAGCTTAGGAAATGAATGCTTCAGGTTTGCAGCAAAATATTATTTTTGTAATTATGATCATATTAAAAATAAAAAATGTTATGTTCAAAATAAAACAAACTGTTATTATACAAGTGAAATGAAAATACAAGTATTGAGAAAGGCTTAAAAGCAACATATAGAGAAAAGAAAATTTGTGAAAAAAGATTTTTTTTTCAAAAAATTTGTTCCCAGAGACAAAAAAACAAACAAAATAAAAACAGATTGGTTGTTTAAAAATACCTCAGGCAATAAGAAAAAGAAGGCATGCTTTTCTAATGTTTTATTTTATTTTATTAAAATATTTAATAATCTTTTATTAGACTCTTAAATTTATTAGAAACGACTGATCACCTCCTGTTTGTATAAGATTGTATCTGATCACCTCCTGTTAATACAAATAACATATACATAACATTTTAAATAGCAGAAGTCGAAGTTTTGCATATAAGTTCATATTGTTTGTAAATGGTTACACTATAGTCATTCCAAAAGGACTATCCTATTTTGTTATGGAACACTGCCATCTTTAGAATTAAAAAATCCATATATTTATTGCGAATAGCATAAGGTGTGTTACATCTGTGCTGGAGGTTTCGAACATCTTGATCATTGTCATCTTCATGAAGATATTTGATAGTTTTCCCTCCTTCACTCTTAACATGTTATGAAGAACGCAATAAGCAAGCGTGATCTTTGGTACTAACATGATAGTTTCAAACACTTGAAATTTTCTTGCAAGCATACCAAACGCACAATTGACGATTCTAGAATGGCAGTAATTATATATTTGATTTGCACGTGTCAGGGCATTTTTGGGAAAAGGGCTCATTAAATTGGGGTTCAGAGGATAAGCTTCGTCTGCAACGAATACATATGGCGGATTCTACTCTTTTTATAATTCCACCAAATTGGTGGATGGAGAAGAGATTGAAAACGCTGAAAATTCATCTGGGCCCTCATCGTCATTCAGCACAATGATTTACTCCCCTTCAACTGAAATCAGCACCATTCAGGGGTATGGGGATCATTCCAATCGTTATGCAAACATTCAAACAATCAACCAACAACAACAGAGACACTTTCAGTGGTCCTACAGACGTGCAGTTTTATTATATGAAATAAATCACATCAAGATTAAATTTGTAGTATGATCTAAGATTTATGTTTATTTTGTGTCTTCACAAATTAGGGAAATTATCATTGATAATTTCACTTTTAAATATTATAACTAACAAATTAAAAAGAAATATTTAATTTCCTTAGAGTAATTAATAATCTCCCAGCAGATGTCACACTCTTCCAGTAATTAGTGTTTTGTTTCTCAATTTTTTTACTGATTAATCCTAATAAATAGTCGAAACTGTTAATACTCATTCATGTAAAATTAAAGAATTTCTTTTCAACTCCTCTTAATTCATCTAAAAGAAATGTTGAGTTTCCTTTTTTGATTAATAGGATGAACCCAAAACGAACGACTTTGCCTTTCATTCTCTAAACATAAATAATAATAATAATAAACAATCACAGCCACTTGTTCATCACTCAGAGTGCAAGAGACATTCACAGACAGTCACAGGCAGTCTGAAGCAAAATATTTTGTCACTGATGTTTTTGTCTTTGAGTCAATTTGTCGCTGACATTTTTTCAGCTCTGGTGTGCGCCCAGCCTAAGAGGTCAAGGAGCTCATTCTCTAGTACTTTTGTTTCTATTCTATAAAAGTTAATAAAAGTAGTAAGTTAATTCAAGGAAGCGTATCATAACTAGAACTGTGTTTTAGCTTCTAATCTTCAGAACTTATTCTTTTGCTTCACTGTAGATCACAGCAATAACATTGTAAGGATCTCTCCAGAGCATTTCTAATTCCCATTGGATTCTAAAGGTCAGTAACATAGATAGTTATTGACTGATGGTTAAAATACTGGTCTGAGAATCCTGCCCTATTTCAATCTCCAAGTTGTAGATAAAGGTTTACAACAAGTAACAAGTTGTATACGAATCTTTTGATCTAGCAAATGATATTTAAGTTCAAACTCAAGCAAAAATATCAGTGGAAAGACCTGTAGGAAAGCACTGTCAGTAGCAGGGACATTTGTGTTGACTTCCTTATTTGAAAATCAATCGGGTACAAAGAAACATGAGTTTTTGTTGAGTAAATAATAGAAATTAATTAAACTTTCAAAAATAAAATTCCTTTAAAAAAAAAAAAATCTGATAAAAAAATTAATTTATTCTTGTTTCTTCTCATTTTAAATTAGACAATTAGAATTTTGGTGCAACGATCAAAGGACCTCCAAGCTGAAATAGTTCTTCAAGGAAGAGTAAGTATTTGTTTTTGTTATTGTCATTATTTAAAATGCGTAGAATTCGTTTTAAAATAATTTAGCACATATTTATTATTATTATTTTCTGTAATTATAGTAATTGTCAGTGATTCTGTTACTTTTGTTGAATTCTTCATACTTCAAACTTATGATGTTCAAACTTATAAGATTCAAGCTTTCTTCATACTTCAAACAATAAAGAACAATAATTACATGGAATGTTAAAATATAATAAAAGTGGCATAACTATATAAGGCAATTACATCACTTTACCAGAATTGAAAGTTTTATTGCACTGCGTATCTTTTACAAACACATTAATATCATAAAGGAAAGATGAAACCAGGGCTATGGAATCCAATTCATACTTACTAAAGCACAATAGTCAGATATATGAAGAAAAAAAAATGTGGAATCTTGAGTCAAGAAACAAAGAAGTTAAGTCGGTTATTTTTCAGCAAGTTAGTCACACTTACTAAAATACTGGAGTCAGAAAAAAGAAAAAAAAAAACTTCCAACTCCACAGCCCTGAATGAAATGAGATGTTCTGATTATATCTTAGTAACTAAAAAATTTCATTATTCTTAAATAACCTAAGTTTGCATTCTTCTGAGTTCTGTTAATGCATTAATATTAAATACTATATTTTGATGATGGTGCTTGATTCTAAGAGTGAGTTCTTTTATTTGACTTTATATTC
Organism: Thereuonema tuberculata; assembly: GCA_023159025.1. Taxonomy (NCBI): domain Eukaryota; kingdom Metazoa; phylum Arthropoda; class Chilopoda; order Scutigeromorpha; family Scutigeridae; genus Thereuonema; species Thereuonema tuberculata. The sequence continues at coordinate 86,331,957 of JAFIDM010009631.1, read as the reverse complement.
TATCCATATGTGTTGGAATTATGGATCAATAGAAAGAAAACTACAGACATAATTTTTTTCCAGAAAGTTGTTTATTCATAATAATGAAAGCAGTTAACTTTAGTGTCTTGATTAACTGTTAATGGCGTTGAATATAACATTGGTTCATATGTGTTGCTTCGGTTGTATTATTTTTTTTTTTTTCAATTCCTTATAATAAGTTTCATGGGAGCAACACAAATTTATTGAAAGTCATTTGTAACATCAGCTTTGATTAAGGATTTCATTGACATTGGGATAAGAGGACTTCCACAAAAAGACACTATTAGATGTTTATTTTTAGTCCCTCTCGGTTAATTTAAGCTGCTATTTGGAATCTTATATGAACTAATAACATTGTCTCAACAAATTTTGATATGATGCTATGTAATAAGATCTAGAGATAAATATTTTATCTAACATTTAGTAGGGCCAGTAGAATATCATCACTGCATCTGCACAAGCCAAGCCTCAATCTCTGAGCACTTTTTTATTTGTTGAGAGTTGAATTTATTGAGAGTTTATTATAGGCCTAATATAATTCACTGTGCAGACATTTTTACTGTAGTGTACATTAAAAATGGAGAACGACTAAAAAAAAATGCAATAAAGCTTGAAGTTAAGAAATACAGTTGCTAGGAACTGGAAAAGAAATCATATAGATAGTTACAGTATTTTTCTGTACTTTTCAGTATTCTTTCTCTCTCTCTCTCTCTTTTAAAATAAAACCTAATTTTTAATTACTTGTTTTTTAAAGCCACTTTTTTAGGAAGTGTCAAAAATTATTTTGATAATAATTGATCCATTGCACAATAAAGCGGAGTGTTTTTTTGCAAAAGTGTTTTATTATTTATTTATTTAAATGAGCTTTTATTCTATGTGAATTTGCAGGGTTAAGTCATAAAAACTCTGACAGTGCCTCGTCTTTAAATTCTCCTCTTATAAGAAAACAGTAGAAATAACATTACTTATTAATTAGGAAGATGAATCTGTGAAAAACACAAGTATGTTTGTATCCATTGATAGAAATTTACTAATAGAAATGTTTAACAAAATTTAGAAATTTACAGAGGTATATAGAGTAATAAATATGTATTTTGAAAGTATTCATTTTATGCTGGGATCAAAATTATTCTGTCTGCTATAACTTTTCATGTGATATTTTTTTTTCTTTTTTTTAATCACATGATGTTTTAAAGTAGCATAAAGTTACTCCCATAAAGAGAAATTATTTATTTATTTATTTATTAATTTATTTATTTATTTATTTATTTAATTTATTTATTTAATTTATTTATTTAATTTATTTATTTATTTATTTATTTATTTATTTATTTATTTATTTTATTTTATTTTATTTTAAAACATTTCATTTGTTTCTTTTAGGGAACGGCTTCTGTTAAAGAATTTTATAAACGTAATCATCGTTGGACAGAAGGCCTTATCTCAGCTGCCAAAGCTGTTGGTCTAGGTGCCAAATTTCTTGTGTAAGTAGATTTCCCCCCTCCCTGATTTGTTTCATATGTGAGATAATTTTGGAGATCCTGTCAAGAAAAATATGGTACTGTATCTCATTTAATTTTGCAAGTGGCAGAGTTTTCTTCTGAGTCTCAATAAAAACAATGATCTTACAGTCAAATTGAGCCCTCTCTCACATGGGTTGATTGGTGAAAGTTATGGTCGAGATCTTGCAGCATTCAAGTTCTTTTCACAATATTGTTGGCTGACTCAACAAAACAGCACTTGTCTCCAGTGCTGTTCCAATTAGAGGGGTAGGGAAGACACTTTAATAACCTAAGAGGCACACTAAGGGGCATCTTACAAAGTCTCTTGTGATTAAGGTCAGACTTCAGAAAAATGATTTCTAGAAGCCAAAATTTCTGTAATGCCTCTTGAATAATGCATGTTTGAACCATGTCTGCACATTGGACAGCTTCCTGTGCTCACCACAGCTGTCCAGAAACTATCAACTATTAATGTTGCATAGTAAAGATATAGATAAATATTGATGTATCTGAATAATATATGTATGTGCCTTCTTTCTTTTGGGAAGTGAAACTTACAAAGAGTGGAGCTATGTCCTATTAAACATAATGCTTAGTTATCCACGGGCTTTTCATATGCCTTTGTATACTATACTTAATATACATATATATATATATATATATATATATATATATATATATGTAT
>JAFIDM010009631.1:86277889-86314749 GCA_023159025.1 Thereuonema tuberculata | reverse complement strand
GGGGGGAATCGCCTGTCCCAAGAAGAACAATTCATCACTAATATGAAATTAACATCTCTTCCTGGAAAGAATCAGTGGAGAAAATTCATCAACCTTCATTCTTCCCAGCCTTTGACAAGAGGTGTTCAATTTGCCATACAGAAGTGCAAATAATTCTGTAGATATTTCAACTGAAATAAGAAGTCATATAATTGTATTTTGTAAAATTTAACCTTGTTTAAGATAAACAAAAATTCATTTATTTTTATAGAAGATAGATTGAAAATTCTTGAATATTTATTTCTAAATCCTCTTTCATTGTTGTTTTAGTCACTGTCAATAATTTAGTTCATGTTCTTTGGTAACTTAACACTATTGCATATATGTATTTGATTGAAATAGTTAAAGTTTTCTAGAAGTAACAGCTAAGATTAAAACAATATATAAAACCTTGAATGTTGTTTTCAAAATTGACTTTTCTTTTGAGCTGTATTAGGGAATAATTATTTAAATGTTGTCCTTAATTGTAAAAATTAGTAATAAGGTAATTAATCTAAAAAGAATTGACGTGAATATGGGATTACCATAATGAAATAAGTTTGCATCCATGAAATGATTAGGAAGTTATTATTAACACTATTATGCTGGTCAAAGACAGAAATCTGGCACACCATAGAAGTTTATCATTTAAATTTAACAATCCCTAATCAAATATTACAAATCTTTATTAAAACTCCAAAATACTGCACCACAGACCAATATTTCGTCTTATTTTTCAAAGACTTCCTCAAGGTTTTTTGGTTCTTTCCTAAAGATTGTCAGGGGGTCTACATTGGAAGCACATGTCGCATAGTTAAAGAACGGGTGGAGGAACATGTACGGGCATTCCGTAATAAACATGAGAAAATATCTGAATGGGCAGACCACTGTTTTCGATATGGTCACAACCCAGATCCTTTAGTGAATATCATTTACAAAATTCAGGATGAGTATAAAAGATATGCATTAGAATCTTGTCTAATAAATTGCTGCATATGTTTTAACAGGGATAAATCACAAAGTGAATAACATGTCTTTGAGCATTTTCAGAGAATCTTTGATAAAAAACAAAAGATTAAGTAAAATTTTAAAATTTAATTAGTATTGTTTTAAATAACAATAAGTATGTAGCATTTAATGTAATAATAAGTTTCAAATCTTTTGATTGTTTTCAAAATATTTTGAATGTTTTATTGTTATATGACAATAGTATTATTTGATGTACTTATTGCCATAGAATTTATTTATTGATTTGTAAAGGTTTGAGAAGGTTATTTCTCTTTCCATTTTGATCTTTATTTTTTATTTTATTTATTTGTTTATTATGTTACCAAAAAACCTTGAGGAAGTCTTTGAAAAATAAGACGAAATATTGGTCTGTGGTGCAGTATTTTGGAGTTTTAATAAAGATTTGTGATATCTTATAGAAGATCTAAGATTTGGTTGATTTATCCCTAATCAACTTTCCAATGAAACAAAAATCAAGTTACAAATATATTTCTTCTTTAAAGTCATTTTGAAATTTCATTACAACTATAAACGATATTTCACAAAATAACAATAATAAGGTGTAACAACAATAGCAACAATGTATATACCATCAACGATCTTAATGGCCTAATAACAACAAATAATAAGTCTTATTTCTCAACAAAAACAAATATTTCAATACCAAGTATTTAAATTTATCGTTTTTATTCCACATTAAGTCCTGAAAATAAGATAAGGTGTTACAATTAACAGAATAACCTTTATCCTGGTTGATGCAGGGATAATTCTTTATTGTGCAAGCCTCTATTATGTACCTGGTGTATTTATCTGTAATTTTGAATAGAATCTCCACAATTGGATCGGGATTGTGATTTTCAGTAAGGCAATGTTCCACCCATTCTGATACTTTTGTTTTATTCTCTCCTTCAATGTCCTTCCCAAATTTCCAAATTAGATTTTTTGGCAAGTTCTACATTTTAATTTATAAACTGTACCCATAGTATTCACTTTCATTTGGACCTTTTTCACTTTCATTTTTCTTCCTTAATAAAGATTTTAAATTCTTACCTTTTATGTTTATCTTAATTTCATTCTCTTCGCACATATTTCTTTTTGTTGTATGAAATTTGAAAATTACTTTAAAGAAGAAATATATTTAATATAAGACGGAGAGATTTTTTATATTATCAAGTTTAATTTTAATCTTTAATGTAATTTAAAATTTTTCTTCAAAAGTTCAGTTGTGGTGATACAATAAAACATTCCAGAAATGAATAAAATACATTGTAATGTTGCCAGTTTTATTTTTGCAAAAGCTGCTTCAAATAATGTGACTGTATGTTAAGGGTTAAGAAAAAAATGGTAATTGTTTCTTTGAGTCTTCTTTCCCATTAGGCTACATAGATACTTTTTTACGTTTATAGAAACATTCAGTGAAATTCCGATAGTTGAATCAGAGATCTGAATTGAAGCAAAATTTAATTTGGCCATAATTTAATTCCATGTGAAGGAAGTTAACTAAAATGAAATATATATAATCTTAAACTGTTCTTAGATAACGACCTATTGCAAAGTTTATTACCCATCTTCATTTCTGTCCAATCAAAACTGGAAATGACCTATAGTATGGAATTATATTGTTGTTGTGTTTTTTTTTAAATACTTACTATAATTAATCCAGTGTCCACTCTTGGCCATTCTGTACTGTGCTGTTCTTTCCAGGTATCCATCTGTCTTAATGTTCATAAGGGCATTGCATTGTATTACGCATTTTTGGTTGCTCATTGGACATATTAAGGAGACTGTTAAGTAACCTGACCAAATGTCAAATAAAAATTGACTGTCAGTTCCATGGGATAAAAAGCAGGTATTCTACCTGTAGCAGTCATCAGTGCTTGCCACTCTTTTGGTTGCTTTAGCTCTTCCAATTAGGGTTTATAATTGTTTTGGTCAGAATGAAATCTGATCTGTAGGCAGTCACATCCCTGTTTAGCTAATCAGTCAGCTTTTCATTACCAGGGATTTGAACATTGCCCTTGAACTCAATGTAGTACAATTTGTCCATTCTTTAGATCTTTAATTTTTCTTGGCATATTGGTAGAAGGATGCCCTTTTGGCCATTGAAAGAATAAATGACCAAAATGGCAGCTGCAGAATTGTAAAGGAAAACTACCAGTTTTAAAGTTAGCAGTGGTTTTGCAGATTTATGAACTGAATTAAAAGCTCTGTGGTTTTTTTCTCAGGTGTAGAAAGTTAAGCAATGGCAAATATATCAAAAACATTATGGTGAATAAGGTAATTCATCATAGTATAAACTAAAAATATATATATATTTGTTGGTACAAGGCATTGTTGGCTAGTGGGTATTTTTTCTACTTCTAAGCAATTCCTGTATGATTCTTAAGTATTAATAAAAAAAATTAATTCTTCAAATGAGAATATAGCCATTTGAGAATTTTTATTTCAAATAGATTGGAAGGAGAAAGTTATTCCAGTAAAAAAAAAAAAAATCTGAAATCATTCAATGGAACTTTGTAATATCCAGAAGTTTATTTTCTCTCTATCTTTCATCATTCTCTTAACATCTGTAGATTCCCTCTTGCCCTGTTTTATTGCAACTGAATTTGTGAATCTTTTAGTTATTTTTTAATATTCATTTTAAACTTAAACATTTCCCATTGCTAAGTTTTATTATTTATTCTGATTATTCACATGTGGAAGGGTAATCTGAGATCGTTACCATTGCTGTTAAATAAATGGGAAGCTATTGTTGCTGGCCTAGAGAATCATCAAAACATTAAAAAAAAAAAACTATTTTATTTTTGGGGTCTTAAACAAAATTATATTGATTCATCTTGTAAAATAAAAATGTATTCTTGGCTTACTGCTAACAATTCATAGTTTTTCTTAGTAGAATTTTTAAAATAAGAATATACTTGTGTGACAACTGTTAGATGCTAAAGCAAGTTGGTTGTTTTTGTTTTTAATTTATTTTGTTATTCTATAGATAATAATTTAAAAAAAAAAAAATAATAACTGTAATAATGTCTTTTTGTTTTAACTGATAATTTTTATTCAAGTAATTGTAGTTAATTTTTCAGCAACTGTTATTCTCAGAACCATAGGTGAATATTTTACAGGAACCCCCCCCCCCCTGAAAAGAAAAAGAAAATGCCTTAAAAATATATGATGTATGTGAGATTCTTTTAAAGTATATTGAACCAATTACCATGTTATGCATTTAGACAGTTTTTCATTCTGCTTATTTATTTAGCTGAAGCATCTGGTATTGCTCTAATATTTGAATGATTATTATTGCTACAGCAGTCTTCAACTATCACAATTTTACATGCACAGTTCATGTTATAAATGAAATGCTGAAGCCAATGCATCTGCTTTAAAACACTTTATATACAATAAAAACTGAGTTACAATTAAAAAGGAACCACCGGTTTCTGCTCCGAGAGGGACCTTTCTCAAGTAATGATTACTCGAGAAAGATCCCTTTCGGAGCAGAAACCGGTGGTTCCTTTTTAATTGTAACTCAGTTTTTATTGTATATAAAGTGTTTTAAAGCAGATGCATTGGCTTCAGCATTTCATTTATAGCAGTCTTCAACTGTTGTTCCTATTGTCCAAACTTCAATTTGTGTATGTAACATGAGTGCAGTAGCATCTTTCCCTGTTAATTACCCCAGTAGATTCATGCACAGCTTTAAAATCTTCCCCAGGGTAAAGGGAACGTTTATGCAAAATTGTTTCTAGGTCTTGCCATTTGAAAAGAAAAGATGAACAACAAATAAATGTTTTTTAATGTTGAACATTTTTTGTTTTTGAAGACTGTTCACTGAAAATTGCATGATTTTCATAAATTCTAAAAATATTACACGAGCATTTATGTACTGCCAAGTATCATTATTATTTCTTAAACACGTCGGTAAATTACCATATCCAGTTACTACATTCTAAGATAAAATGTAGTTTTACCAAACTGAATAAATGCCATCCTTCCCTTGATTATTTAATAATGTCTCAGGATTTTGGTCAAGAAATATTCTTTGTCAAATGCTTTTTCTTCATAGATTAGTTTCCAATTATAATTTTTCAAAATCTTGTTAAGCTTTCAATTAGATTTAAAGAGCTTTCCAAATAGATCCAGCATTTTTTGATGTTCACATTCACCAATTTAATTTTTTAGTACCTTAGTGCCGTTAAACATTTTATTTGCATAACTCAAAATGTATTCAGTTGTGCTGAGCAAGATATTCACATCAGCATTTTAACTTATTTTATATTTATTTATAAACTTATTTAATAAACTCATTCCTTTGAATTGTTTATAGTGATTATGTAATGTTGTACTAATTTTATGGTAATCTTATTTTTAATATATGTAAGTTAAATCAAGTTCATTTTGTGTATAATGTAATTTGAAATAATCTACACATATGTAAATGGTATCTTTCATGATAATAAATTTTTATTATTTTTCTGAAAATGGGTTTCTAAAGTTTCTACAATGACAGAAGCACTAATTAGGCTTAAGGATAACAAATATAATTTTAAGATAACTTGACTTGTAGAGAGTCATGACAACTGAACTAGATTTCTGGATAAAATCCTGTTGTAGTCCTTTAGTCATAAATGTAAACTGAAATTGATTTATAAACAATAGATCAATCCTATGTTTGGCATTTGAGCCCATAAGTGGCTATGTAGCAAAATTAATTAATTAGATATGAGGTACCAAAAATATTTTCTATATGACAAATTGATGACTTTTGTTCAATTACTAATCTTAAGACCAATCTTATTTACTTAAAATATTTTGGCATTTACCAAAAACATGCCAAACATAAAAAGACTACCAAAGATTGGTTAGAAAATGATTCCGATTTAATCTAAAAGTTTTTTTTTTCTTTTTCTCAAAGGCGTGTAGGTGAAGAAGTGCTATGTAAAAACTTTCATTTTAACTGTTCTTTGCAAATGCTGAGTTGAAAACAATCTCATTGATGCATTAATTTTGGTGAAGGATTCTCAGAGAAAGACTGAACTGTCAATCAATTGTAAGGATCTCTTTCAGAAAGGGAGGAGGATTTCATTCTTCAAAATTTACTAAAAAAATATTTTGTACTACTGTTCTAAACAATTAGCTTACAGTAATTCAATGTTATTTTCTCTTTAATTGAAGTGAATTATGAAATTAATTATGTTGTATTAATTGAAAATGTATTTGTTATACTTGTTACATTTCAAACAACACATGCAGCCCTGAATTTCCCCTATTTTAATTTTATACCCATACAAGGATACTTTTGTGAAAAATGGTATTAAAGCTTATTCATATTTTTTTTTTAAAATAAAATTTTATATTTATTAATATTGAATTCATGCAGTCCTAAAAACTGGTCTTTTTAGTCATGAATACTAAATCACTATCTGTAAAGTAATGTTTCAAAGTTATTAGCTAATCCAGTAATTCCTGAATTAAAAAATAGTAGTACATTATATTGTAAAGGCAAAAATTAATTCTACAATAGTGAACAAAGGAGCATCATACCATAGTGGTATACAACTAACAAAACTTATTTTCATTCTAAACAGTCATTTTATTAAGAATCTAATTCTTTAGAATGCAACTTAGGCTTAACATCAATTCAGACATTACACACACACAAAGGGGGGGGGGGGGTATAATTAATGGATAGGGGTCAAGTGGTCCAGCACTGGTTGCTTGACCATTTAAAAAAAAAAAGATTGATGTTTTTACTGTTGTTACCCCTATGCATGGGTACTTCAAAACAAGCATTATTTTTTTTTTTACTTCGTTTAAAAATGGCATAAAATTTTGTTTACGATTTCCGGCATTTTTGGCCTTTTGCAGATAGTTGCGGTAAATTTGATAACTCAGCTAAAAAAAATGATAGAAAGCTATGGTAAAAAAACATTATTTTCAGCACATTTTAAGCTACTTTTTTACCATATCTCTAATGCAAATAGCTGAAATTCGCTTTTGAACAAAAATCGAAGTTACAGGGTTTTTTTGAGGAGGAAGGAATGAAAGAGGAAAGATATACATCTGAAGGTTTAGCAAAATATATTTTAATTCTGTTACTGACTTCCTCTTTTAGTTATAGCTCTTTGAAAATGCTTGTTTTTCTTTTTTTTCAAAATTTGAGTCCAAATATCTCTGGTGGGGGACTTTATATGGTAAATATCAAATTTTTATTAAGAGAACTTTATGAGAGGTACTTATGAAAAAAAATTTGAGTTTGACATTCCATGGAGAACAAAATTTCAGCAGGGGGAATTTGGTGAAAAACAGACAAATTAAAGCTAGGCTATTGCAACACTACTTGTACAATTCAATGTTTAATGAACCATCATACATTTATTAGTTAATAGTTACATTAAATGTTTTAAAAGTCCATTAACTTACCACCAATTAATTGTTTTAAGATTTATGTTGATTAAGCAGTTGAGATATTTCTTCAGACAACTTCTCGGAAATAACATGCGAGTGGCTTATTTAATAAATCATCATACATTTGTTACAGTTAATATTTACATTAAATGTGTTTTAAAAAGTCCATTAACTAACCATCAATTAATTGTTTTATTGGATCATTTATTTATCAACAAGATTGTACATCTGAGTTTGCAACTAATGTTGGGTGAATATAGCTATGATGGATAGTGGAGGATTGCAGAAATGGAGGACATCAGTTTAAAAAACAATGATGGTTATGTATTGTTCTATCACCCAGCAGGCCCAAGAACCTCTTTCAAAAAGTCAGCTCTTGACAGAGTGTGGGTGCCTGTTGAAAATGTTGTTCAGAAAATCTCTGCTATGGAACAGACAACAGTAACATGCAACTCACAAGTTATTTCTGAGAAGTTGTCTGAAGAAATATCTCAACTGCTTAAAACAATTGATCGTAACTATTAACTGTAATAAATGTATGATGGTTTATTAAACATTGAATTGTACAATAGTGTTGTAATAGGCCTAATTTGTCTATTTTTCACCAACTTTCCCGGGATATTCCATGGAGAACAAAATTACAGCAAACTCAAAATTTTTTTCACAGGTGCCTCTCATAGAGTACTCTTTATTCTATTTGTGTTAGAGATACAGTAAAGGACATAAAATATAGCCTAAAATGTGCTGAAAATAATGTTTTTACCACAGCTTTCTATCATTTTTCTTAGCTGAGTTATCAAATTTACCACAACTGTCTGCAAAGACCAAAAATGCATGCCATTTTTGAACTACTCCTGCATAGGGGTAACAACAGTAAAAAAAATCAATCTTTTTTTTTTTAAAATGGTCAAGAAACCAATTTAATTTTTCCTGGATCGACTCATAGGAGTAGGTTAAATCCAAGTTGTTTAAAGATTTCCAGAACATAACCCATTTGCCCGATTTCCTTAAACAAAAAAAAAATGCCTGGTAAAGCTAAACTCACTCTTAGTGTTGGACTACCTTGTAAAACAAAAGTTCTGTTAATATAAATAACAACTAACAAATAAGTTCAACACTTCAGAAAACAGTCTTGGTACACCTAATGAGACTTTACCAGGGTTCTGATTCTTTGAAAAGTCCATACCAGTCAGACAATTAGCAACCAACATGCTTATTATTAGGGCCCAGATTGTTATAACACATATCCCCCCCCCTCCCCCAGTTTCAATTCCATTTTAAAATGGGGAATCTAATTTGAATAATACAATTTTGCTTATAAATGCTTTTTTTGACATTTGGAGTTTTAGTGTGTATTTTGCCTTTGGTTCAAAGTGATAAAAAGCAATTAATAATGTCATACGCTGTAAAGTACTGCTTTAAATTTTATAAAATTTAAAGCAATACTCTACAGCGAAAGTCAGGCAAATTGAAGATTTGTCCTTTATTGGCTAATCACTTGATGGTATTTCCTGCTTGGAGAGCATTTGAGACTAAGTCTGTAAATATGAAACCGGAATTTGCCCATAGGTGGCCCTAGCTGACAATGTAGTTACCATCAAATCGTCATTGGCCCCATCTGACAATTGATTTTCATACAACAGCATAGTTTGTAATAGCATTGAACATGCTGAATTTTGTGCCTGGAAACTACGATTTGAGGACAGCATTGATTTTCTGTTACCATTTGAAGAAAACTGCTGCAGAATCGCATCGAATGCTTGTCGAAGCTTATGGTGAGCATGCTCTTGGTAAATCACAGTGCTTTGAGTGGTTTAAAAAATTCAAAAGTGGCGATTTTGACGTGAGAAACAAAGAACGTGGAAGACCACCGAAAAAGTTTGAAGACAGCGAATTGCCAGCATAATTGGATGAGGATGACGCTCAAACGCAACAAAAACTCGTGGATAAATTAAATATGACACGAGAAGCCGTCTCCATACGTTTGAGCCATGGGAAAGATCCAGAAGATGGGAAAATGGGTTCCACATGAACTGAATGAAAGACAGCAGGAAAACCGAAAAACCACTTGCGAAATGCTGCTCGCCAGGTACAAAAGAAAGTCATTTCTCCATCGAATTGTGACTGGCAATGAAAAGAGGATATATTTTGGGAATCCTAACCATAAAAGATTATGGGTTGATCCAGGCGAACCATTGACAGCGACTGCAAGGCCACATCGCTATGGACGGAAGATTCTTATCTCTGTGTTTGGTGGGATCAGAAGGGTGTGATCTATTATGAGCTGTTAAAACCTGGCAAAACCATTAATACTGAATGCTACTGACAACAAATTATCGACTTGAATCAAGCTTTGTGTGAAAAACGACCAGAATATCAAAAAAGGCAACAAAGTGATTTTGCTTCATGATAATGCACCATCATACTCAGCGAAACTGGTCAAGGAAACGATTGAGGCGTTTAGTTGGGAAATACTTTCGCATGCGGCTTACTCACCTGACTTGGCTCCGTCTGATTACTATTTATTTGCATCGATGGGACACGCACTTGTTGAGCAGCGCTTCACTTCTTATGAAAATGGCTTGATTAATGGTTTGCCTCAAAAGAGCAACTGTTTTTTTGGCGGGGCATCCACAAATTGTCAGACAGGTGGGAAAAATGTATAGCTAGCGATGGGCAATACTTTGAATAAAATATTTTTTATCATTTTGAAACAATAAACGTGTATTTTCTAAACAAAAATTCCGCTTTCATATTTACAGACCTGGTTTTCTTAACATCTTCAGTCTCGGGAGTGAATAGGATTTCAAGAATATATTGTAACATAACCAAGAGCACTGTTAACAACAATAAAGTCGGAAGAATATTTTCATCCATATATGGCAGATGACCAAACAAAAATTCATCAAGACAGAGAAATAATGAGAAATAGCAAATTGTGGAAAATCACTATTTTTTTTATTAATTTTTTTTTTTTAATAATTTAAAACTCATTGAATATATACATGAAACAGTAAAAATTTATTTCTTACACCAAGGAATGATTATGTTTGCTCTTATGAAACAGGTCTGAATTTATCATGTTAAGCAATTACTAAAAAAGTACTGTGTTCATCTTGGAGCTTGGGGTGTAACATATGCGTAAGTTTTAAAATCAACTTCTTGCCTCATAACTCCACTGAGAATGAGCTCCACATTATATACAGCTGGAAGGAAAAAAAAATGCAATTAGAATTATACAATGGTAGGAATTCAGATAATCATATTTCAACAAATTGATATTAATATGAGAGATGTAACATTATAGATGATCATAACCCCATTTATGACATTCATTGATCATTTATTTCATTTATCTGAACACTCAATATAAATAGAATAACATTTGGAGTAATTAATTTCCAATATTACAAAAGTTTTTGTTTTATTTACTGTATTGGCCATAATTTCTCTCTCTCTTAGTACTTCAACTGTATTTTCTTACAAAGTGTGGGCTTTTAGTGAAGGGACTTCACCTGATAATAAAAAGTCAACACTTAAGTAAAGGTTCATCCTTTAATTTAGAATGCTAAACAATAAGGTGTTCCTACAAATTTTGTTACAAGTTGAATAAAATAAACATAAGAATACGCAAATTAAATTTTGTCAAGTTGCGTATGTGGTGGGAAGTTAATGTTTAAAAAGGCAGTAGTAGTGGATGGTGAGGTGTGTGACATTATGGAAGGTCACGTGATTGGCAGTGATAGTTGTGAGAAAGAGTCATTCACCTTGAGGGGGGGGGGGGGGCAGAGAACAAAATATCATTTTGTTATAAATATTTTGCCAACATTTATTCTTGTTTTGTTTTTTCCATCAAGGAAAAAAATATATTGTGAAAACCATTAGACCAAATATGCAGAAACTTCGGGGATGGATATATTGGCATTGTAGTTATTACTATTGTGTATAATGAAAAATAAGGTGTCCTATTTGAAATACAAATTAAAAAACTAGGTCAAATCCTTCTATTCCCATTTGTCGTATTTGCCTACTTATGCCAATCAATCAAAAGCAGCACAACTGTATATTTTATATTGGATGAAGTGGACAAAGACATCAGATCTATTGATTTTCAAAACGGACACCTGGGATTACCAAACAGTCCTTTTATCTTCTGCCTTCAACCAACCAGGTCAAATTTTGTCATATCTGGTCTTAGCTTTTCCAACTAATCAGAATTTTCTTTAATTTTTTTTCCCTTTTTTCAAAGAAAGTATAAACTCTTAAACTTATTAAAACTGAATTTATTGTTTTATTCACATTTCCTGATAGAAGCCTATTGAACTGCCTTTTAACTATATTTTAACCTTCAACTATGTAATTGCAAACATCCACCAGTATTAAAATACCTTTACAACTGACTCAATTTTGTTGGATATAAAGATGTAAGTGTGAAATGAATTTTTTTTAGCTTCTTACATTTACATGAATGTTGGCTCTGACCCATGGCTATTTCACAGCTAAACCCACCTATTTAATACATACAGCACCTACACCCTATAAAGAAAGTATAAACTCACCCAAGTATTTCATTACATGATTTGTTTACTTCGTCTATTTAAAAGAAATTAATTCATGTACCATTTAAATATCTAACATTTTGAGTAGTTTTTAAATTAAAAAATAAAATCAATTTTCAACTGTAATGAAAATATCTGTGTATCGGAGGTAAAAGCCACTATGTCCATTTTTTACGAAATTAAGGTAACACATTGTCCTACGCAATATTTTTTGTTTTTTCAGAGGTACAACGCACTATGTCCTAAGCCTAAAAATAACAGATTTATCCAGTTGGAAACGGCATATGTACCAACATGCTAGTGAGGTAAAGAGCAGTATTATTAAATATTACCAAAATCTAAAATATATATGTTAGATATGTGTAAACTGTATGTACTATGCCATAAAAAAAGTTTACAAAGAGTGTAAATCAAAGTGCAAAATTTAAGAAAACATTTTGTAAAAGAATCATTCAATTGGCTCTCCTGAAAAATTTAACATTTTTGACATAGTGCCTTTTATTAATATCTCAGATACATAAGATATAAACTTGCTAAGAAATGTTTTGATTTTGACACCTGCAAAGTGATTGGAATATCGCAAATTTGCAAAGATAACTAAAAGTGGCTAAAGTATGTAATCCATTCATTTTCGTAGCAACCTATGCCACTACTTTATCATGCCTCGTGGAAATTCATTTACTGACAAAGAAATACGAAAAATTCATTTTCTCCTTGGTCAAAAAAAGTCAACAAGGCAAATAGCCTCAGAATTAAATCGTTCACAGACTGTTATTCAAAATGTCATCAAGAAAGATGATAGTTGTGGAACCACAAAAAGACCAGGTAGATCTCCAAAACTCACACCTTGGGACCAACAGATAATTCAAGATCTTGCTGCGTCTGATGAGATGTCCACCCGTGAAATTGCTCATGTGTTGCCAAAGACTGTATCTCACCAAACTGTATGGAAAAGCTTAATGTCAAATAATCACATGAAGTTTGTAAAATTGAAAGCTACACCCAACCTCACTGCCACTCATCTTTCCAGCCGACTTGACTGGGCTAGTAAAATGGCATCAAAGGAGGAATGAAATAGTTTTTTCTGATGAAAAACATTTTTGTCTTGATGGCCCTGATGGATATTCCGCATACTGGCATGATGTACGCCAAAGATAATATTAAGCAAACAACACGGTGGGGGTGGAGTGGTGGTGTGGGCAGCATTTGGGGCAGGAGGTAAGGCAGATATAGTGTTTGTGGAAGACAAGATGGACTCTAAAAAATATCAGAACCTTATGTATGACCATTTAATACCATTTGGACCCCTTCTAGGAGGGTCAACTTGGCAATATCAACAAGACAATGCTTCTATACATGTATCGAAATCCACCAAAGCGTAGTTTAAAAAAGAGAAAATTGATGTCATTCCATGGCCCTCCCGTTCACTGACCTAAACACAATTAAAACATGTGGGGTTGGATAGCAAACATTGTATATGGCCAAAACAAATAGTATCATCACTTGAATGATCTGAAGGTTGCAATTTGGAATGCTTGGGACCAGATAAAGATGTCCGATTTGAAAAAATTAATTGGGACAATGCTTGGCAGAATGATAGAAATTATAGAGAAGAAAGGAGGGCCAACACGTTATTAATTTCAATAATTTTCGAAATATTATGTTTTGAGTTTATATTTTCTTTACAGTTGAAAAGTGATTTTTATTTTTTACATAGACTATGAAAAAAAAACAGCGAAGTAAACAAATCCTATAATAAAAAGTTATCTGAAATACTTGGGTGAGTTTTTACTTTCTTTAGAGGGTGTATATTATGGTTAGTTCTTTCTGTCTTAAAGAAAATATATATACACACTCACTGGCCAAAAAATTACAAATCTCTGATAAGACCTTCTGGAGGGTCAGGCAACTTACAAGATCCAATTTCTTTCAACTCTCAGCTCTTGGTTTAGGTCATTATGGATGGACCTTCACTGAAACCAATATCTTATACAGCACGCTGGCAAACCAGTTTTTCCATACACTTCTCATGATAGTCACGCTTTCCAGTACGATTTTCCAGTCATATCTTTGCCATTTGGATACAAAAGATGCACTTATCTTCGAGATGGTTGCTTTTGAGAAAGCTGTTATTTCTTTTGTTTTGTTATCATGGTTTCTGCTAGACATGCACCGACAGTTAGGCCTTTTTCAAATTCTGACAAGATCTTTCATTTTCTCAATTTTTACATGAATATCTGCAACTGAATACATGATGCAGAAAGTCTTATAAATGCTTCAACACATTAGAAGCCCATACGATCATTGCCTTTTAATATTTTCTCATTTCTTGTCACGAACTGTTTAACTTAGACTGGCCAAAAATTATGAATCTTTTATCTGGTAATATAAGTATACAATAATAATTTCTTAGCTCATCTTGTATTCATAGTGTTGTGGTCACATTGTAAACTACTGGTTTGCATCATTTTTATTATGTCTATCTTTTTGATGTCTTTAAATCAATCAGCTATTGTAGTCATCACATAGTTCTAGAAGGTAGGAGGGATCTGTGAAGTATAAGATCGCTACCTTTCACATTATTATACTGATGTTGCATTACCAAATTCCAATATCTGGAGAGTTCTTGCAGATTCAAGAAACTTTCCTGTTTTAATTGGCATCAAAAATTGAGATCAGTCCCATTTCATTTGTAACAGAGTAACTGTGCAGTATTCTCCCCATCTTCTTTTCTCTTTTCCTCAAGCTCAGTAAAGAGAGTTCTACTATTAGCCTTACTGCCTAAAAGTTGACAACAGGATTTTTTCTTCTTCGTGTGCTTAAATGACCTCAAGAACTCAATGAGGAAAAAATCTTTTAATTAGCATATAATACAAAAATGATGTTTCAGTTGTTCTCTCTCATTCTAAATATATTGCATTTATATCTGGTGTAAAAATCAAGGAGTTCTTTTGATGGTGGTTCTGGTAGCTTCTAACATACTTTTAATATCATTTAAATAGGAAACTGTTCATCATTGAGAATCCCTTGTAGTAAAAAAGTTGTGAGAGGAATGAATTATTGTTATGGAATTTTAACCATGTTTCGGCAATAAAAAATATTAATTTTAATTGTGGGAATTGAATTCACTTTTGTCTTAATCACTTTGCATTTAATCTTACAAATAATCTGAAATAAGGAAGTCTTCCGGTGCATATATTATTATTATATTATATTCTTCTAAAATGACAAGAGAGTGAATGTCATGAGAGATAAACAGATTTCTTACAAACATAATTTTTTACATCAGAATCTATTTACATTTACAAATGTAATATTTGAGGACAAAATACCACTTGCAAAATGCTGAGAAAGTTCTGAAGTTATAATCTACTGGAAAGTATAGCGAGAGAAGGAAGTAGTTAAGAGTAAGAGCTAGAAATAGCTCATCATGTAGAAGCAATAACAATGATTCTGTGCCAAAGAAAATAAGGAAAACTCAATAAACAACTGGCAAATAAGTCAACCCATAATCTATGAGATTTCCTCTAAAGGGATGCCACGTGCATGCTCATGCAGTAGGAAAAGAGAAGTAATGGATTGAGGAAACAAAGGCAAAGCACTATCACAAGAATAAAACTTAATGAATGCAAATTAAGAGCCTTGTAGCAGAGTATGGTCTAAAAACACCTAATACCTTAAAGGGCTTCGGAAAATATATTTGACTTTAATTATTCTACTTTTTAGAATCTCTGTAAGAGATAATTACAGTTGTGAATAGATTCTGTATCAAAAAACAGTGATTATGTTTTCATGCAAGATAGGTATGCCAAGCTAATATTACCATCACCTATTTTCGGTCAAAATGCACAAATCACTTTGAGAGATTACCATTGTAGATAACTACACAGTTGATGTTATTATGAGGGCTGTTCAAAAAGTAATATGACTGGGTTTTTTGTTTTGTTAAATAATTAGCAACTTGAAAGTGAAACACATATCACATACAGAAAGCGCAACCATTATTAAACCTGACTGGGCATGTGCATTGCTCTAACTTCAAGTGTTGTAGAACTGCAGGAATTAGAAGTTGATAGTTTTGGTTTTCGCCTACGAGCTGCAGAAATGTTGGCAACTTTGGAGCAACATTACACCATTAAAGTTTGTGTATCAACAGGCAATGGAGTCTGAAAAAACTTCGTGAACATGTGATCCAAAAGCGTCCACATCTGAAAGGCAGATTTTTCCTTCATCACAATAACGCCAGACTGCACATTTCTAACCATGTGGCTGATTTCATCCAGAAACAAATATCAAGGCATATCCCACAACAATACAGATCTCTTTCCCTGTGATTTCTGGCTGTTTTCTGAACTATAACAGCAATATAACAATTGCATCAAAGCTTCGTAGGCAATACTGAAATCTCTCTCGAAAGAAGGGTTGCTGAGGGCAGGGCCCCCACAGGGGGGGGGGGACGTCAGTTGGTCTGTCAGCACCGGGGCCCGGGCTGAGATCTACAGTATGTTTATAGTGTAGAATAGGGGTGGACAAGACATCGATCGCACATTTTGGGGTGACAGCATATGAGATTTCAAAAGCCTGAAGATGTGTTTTTTTTTTTAAGCTGTCGATTCGGAGATTCCGTTTTTTTTTTTTTTGGTCTTAAGGTGACCGCGGCACTTGGAGTATACTTGAGGTAGCCCTTACCTTACAAAAGTCTGTCCCACCCCTGCTGTAGAAGTATGAAATCGTGTAGTATTTTCGCGATATTTTTGGCTAAGAATTTATGATTTTGTTCATAATATGGGTGGGAGGGGGGGAAGAGCCCGATATTGCATTAGGTTCCTGGGCCCGGAATTTGATGTGGGGGGCCTGGCTGAGGGTGTACAGTAAATGGAGTGAATGTTGGGACAAATGCATAGAATGCAACAGAGAGTACTTGAAAAACAACATATAGAAATTGACGAATACCATGGTATTTCATTTGAGTTCTGAGATACCCGTGTTATTACTTTTTGAACAGCCCTCACAGATGAAAATAATAGCAATATGTTTTCCATAAGTTTTCTTTTACTATTTCTGCAACCACAGAACTTTTCCGATCTTTATGTATGGAGTTTCATTTAAAACATAACTTTTAATTGCTATAATTAGTTTCATATATCTTATACTGTGAAGTGCAAATAACTTGGTCACCATAGCAATAGGGGTGGTTAAGTTCTGAAATATTATTTTATATCAAATGCTGATTAGAATAATAATACAAATTTAGTATCAGATCATCTTTCTCAGAATTAATCTAGCATCCTTTCAAACATGTAAAGCATTTCTTAATAGTCAAGATATTAACAGCAGCCATCTTTATTTAAGCTCTTGATTAAAATCACCCATATTATCTTCGGTAGGCACTGTTTACATATATGTATAAAATGTCACAAATGTATATGACATGAAAAATTGGGCATCAGCAAGGCAACAAACAGATCTTTGTTTGTATCCTATATGAAAGTGACAAAGGCTCATTAATTAATAACTGTGAAATTTGTTATTACAGTGCAACTTGGATAATTCGAACATCTTTAATTCGAAATCGTGGTTAATTCGAAATTTTCTCTTAGTCCCTTGAATTTCTTATTAAATCAATGTTAAAAAATCGTGGATAATTCGAAGTTCAACTTCCTTAATTCGAAGTTTTTTATAAAAAATTTCCAACTATAACGACTTTTCGGCGTTTCATCGTTAAGAAATTCGACACGTGACGCTTCAGATGCCATTCGAGCTTTCTGCTGTCAGTGTCACCATGTCTTTCAGTAAACCACACGGGTACAAGAATTTTACGTTCGCTGAAAAGGTCGCCATCATTCGCGAGGTGAAAAAGGATGTGAAGAAGAAATGCCAAATCGCCAACGAGTACGGGATAGCGCCGAATTTCGTCGGTACATTAAAGGACAAACCAACGTAAGTGAAGCTGTTTTCCGTTCACTAAACATGCTTGATGATTTTGCTAACCTTAAGCGACTGAATTCTACAAAACAATCAGACATTGCACAATTTTTTGAAAAACTATAATTTTCTGTATTGAATGTAATATGTACTGTAGCTTACGTAATGTTAATCTTATTTTGTTTACATACATATAGTGTTTAAGTCTTTCATACCATGATCTTTCTATTGACACTTATATCAATCGAATAAATATTTACTTATTGACAGAATAATCTTTTGAAGCATTCAGTAGACCTGAAATTAAAGTTAAAAGATGTAACTTGTTTAATTCGAAGTTTTGTAGTGGTCCCTTCAGCTTCGAATTATCCAAGTTGCACTGTATTATTATTTAACTCATTAAATCTGGAGTTTTTGCCTTCCATTTTCTAATTTTTATTTATTTATTTTTGATGTAACGAAATTGCATACAATTGTTGACAATTCACCATTTAATTTTTGTATTAAAGGAATTAATTAGCTGTTCTAGACACACTATTTAAATTTTTCTTACTTATCATGTCATTTATAAAGTGAAAATTTTTATTTTATAAAAAAAAAAATCAATGGATGAACCTTGGCACACGTACATTTTGACTACATTTCTTATGTTAATCAAGAGCCTATGTAATACAATCACAGATTATTTATAATCAATTTTTATACTTCACTTATCTTTAAACTTTTTTTTTAAATACAGTATTCCTTAAAATTAAAAACACTACTTTCAAATGCTTACTTCTCTCTCGACTGAATCAGGAACAAGAATAAATATTTTTTTGACAGAATTGTATATAGACCTAATGCAATTCTATAAGGTAATTATTTTTTTTTTTATACTTACTAATTTGTTTTGCCAAAACATCCTTCAGTAAATGCAAATCGTTATCACACGTTACTATAGCCACCTGAGGACTATTCTGCAAATATCAAATGTTAAAGCATAATTGATAAATAATATACAAGAATTATAACTGAAAGCATGCCCTTAAATGAATAAATTTGTGTTGATCATGACACATTATTGAATGAATTTCAAGAAAGGAAAACAAAACAATGTAAAGCAGTTACCTGGTTTAAAAGTTGAATATCTCTAGTAGAAGGACGTTTAGGAAGCACTGAACCACCTGCATTTTCAACAATTTCTTTAAGGATTGAAGGAGATGGAATGACACCAGGAGTGATATAAATTTTAAAACCCTGGAATGAAAATTCATTAAAAAAAAATTAAATAAATGGCAAAACGAACTTGTTTTATATTAAAATCAACAAATAAAGATACAAAAATAATTGCAAGATATCTTACTTTAAATAATGAACTTCGATTTGGCTTTTCTAGCAAATGTCTCAAATTGCAATGATAACTCATTTCATTTGTAGGATCATTTAAAATAAATGGGCATTCATCTAAAAAAAAAAAGAAGAGAAAAAAATTATATTTCTGTCAAAAATAATTTGAGGCAAGCAATATTTAAAACAAGTGAAGGATTGTAAACTTCATTTCTGTCATCCTTTAAAAAGCTATTTCTATAAGACAAGCACTCCTGTCAAAAACAAATGCATGACGTGGAGAACAATAAAAACAAACCATATCTGGCAAAATACAGAACAGTTAGAAAACTAGGAACAGAAAAACCCAATAAGTCTTCAGTTTTGTTGAAAATAATGCTCATAATATGTTGCAACCACTGTCTATAATTGCCAAAGTAAATTTTAGAAAGAATTAAATTATAGGATTGTTTCAAATACACAAATATTAAAATATTGGTTTATTAATTGCTTAAATGATGTTAAGCATATTATTTTTTTTTTTATTGAGCCCTTGTGTCCAATGCTCTTTTTTAAATGGGATTATTTTATCTTTATAAACCCTTTAATTTGCTTCTATTGATATGGACAATCCAAAAATTCTGGTCCTTTCGTACTAAAAACTCTATTTTACCAAAGATAGAAACCGTATATAAGTATTGCACATAATTGTCCAAAAATTATTACAAATAAATTGTAATAATTAGCAATGATTAAAACTACTCAAAATTAATTAAAATAATGCAAAAAATGCCTGTGTCAGGGAATCAAACCTGAGCCAGTGGATTACACATTCCATGCCTTAGACCACTCACGTTCGATTCTAAATGTTACTATTTTTGTACTTGAATTCCATTAAAATTTTTAATTGCCCATAGACCATGACCAGTGTCCACTCAACACTTGGGACATATTTTTTTGTGTTTTCCAAACCGAAAACTATGTCCCTGCCAATTTTTATTAAAATCTGTGTTCCAGCGATGAAATCCTTCCCTTGTGAGATTATTTTGTCACGAGAAATGCTAACCCTGGCAAGATTCAAATTAAGCAAATTTTAATAATAGACTATTAAAAACTTAATCTCCAGACTTAATCAATTTCCTTTAAGTAAAATTAAGAAAAAACCTTTCTAATTAAATTACTTAATTGCTTAATATTTTGACTAAATAATAAAAAAAAAATCAGTTGATTAATTGCATACACTTTCAAATTGAATCCATACTCAACAGTAATTAGTATCTACTTAACTTTAGAATCAAAAATGATACGAAAAATTTATCAATGAACTCACCTATAAAACGATTCTGCTTAAAACTTTCAATGATCCATCTCATTGTGACCACAACTCTACAGTAACTCACAGCACACAAGAACTTCACAGTACGGACCAAAGAATTTGCTATCAAATGGGTACATTCTGATGGTTTTGTTGCTATTCCTCCTCCCAACTGCTTTACTTTCTATATCAAAAATAAATTATATTTATGATAAGTAATTTAGTATTAGCAATTCAAGTATGCCAACACTCCACCTAGTGGCTAAATAGTGAAATGCAATTTAAGGGATAAGACACAATTTTTATACATGTAGCTATTATAAGTTCTGCTTTTTTCTTGAGTTCATAAAAAGAAAATCGACTGATAGTTAAGTGTCTTTGCTTAAAAAGTATCACAGATGTCGTTTTAAATATTTACTTTTTAAAGAAAGACAATGCCATTTCAAAATAAAAAATCCAAATCTCTATTATTTCCCACCATGTGATGGCAAGACATAACACAACAAATGTAGATAAGGCAGTAATTATTTTGAATACCAATTGTTAAACTTACCATCCAGAATAAATAAAAACAATTTGATCATATTCACGTTATAAGATTCAGAAATGAAACAATAAATTTAATCACTTTAAAATTACACTGCCTTCTTCAATACTTGCAATTAACGAAAAGAACAAATTCACATGGAAAGATCACTATTAACATTTCTAAGAAATTAACTGCTTTTTTTTTTTTAAATAGAAACAAAAAATTTTTAGAAACATAATTTACTACTATTAAAGTAATTGTTTAAAACTGTATTGTATTGTAATTTTTTTGGTTAATATTAGTAGATTAATATAGGCAATCATAAACAAAATAAGAAAATTAAACCAAAAAATTTATTATTAAAATAAGGAAAATCTTCACATAAATCAGTAGTAAATTGAAGAATTATATGGCATGGTAGAAATAAACAATCATTATGGAAGATATTGATAACTAATGTAATAAAGAATAACGAAAATAAATCCAGTCAAAATAATTCAGTAAAAGATTAATTTTTTAAAGTAAAATTTAGTTATAAGATTGATTTGATCTGATCTTTGATTATATAAGTCTGATTAAAAAAAATAAACATAGAATCTGTATCTGTTAAATCAATTAATTTAGAATTTACTGTTTTACATTACCTTCATCTTAGATATACAAATCTTAAGTGAAAAAAATTGTTTGGATTAAGTAGTAGTAATAATTATAAAAATAAAAGTACTTCATGTTTTTCTTCAGAGAACATAGACATGCATTCCGATACAAATTTTCCAATTTTTTATGAAAATGTTGCCATTATCACTGCAATTTTTTTTTCTTTTGAGAATTTAAGAAACCGAGACTTTTAATTGTAATGAATGCATGTTTATCATGCTCCATAAACCACCCATATACTCAACAGTTATGGAGCACGATAAATAAATAGTAAAAAACTATACTTCAGCCATGTTAATTTTCGAAGTCGTCCCTAAAAGTTGCACTAAATTGTGGAAAACATCTGCAGCACTCCGATTTCCCAGTGGTCTCTTGCATAATTCATAATTAAAAATGTATCAAATTATATCAATGAAGGAATAGATATATTATTTCCAGGACTATATTTTGAAAATAAATGCACCAAAAATTACTCATATTCAATATGGCACTATTTACTTCAATACTGTAATCAAGCATCTCTGAATATATGAACTAGTTAATTAAATAGTATATCTGCGATCAAATTTATTAAAGATTTTCAGTTCATCATAGTACAAACTGAAGCTAGCTAATTTGAAGTGAACTGATGTTTTAGTTTTATCGTAAAATTGCTTATAAAGCAACTTTAGTAAATTGCACTGCCAGGAAAATTCAAAGTTTTGTCCCTGTATTCCCCCATCATTCCAACCTCTACTCTAGTTATCAGGGGGGGGGGGGGGCAGTAAAATTTGGTCTCAACTCATCACAAAGGATGGTTTCCTAATCACTTTGCTTCAAATATTTGAAGTGAAATCTGCAAATGTTACAAATTCTGATGATTACAAAAAATGCCAATAATTGGTGGGGAATTCTTAGAAACTAAAAATTATCTTTAAAAGTTGTTCAAACACACATTTATAGAATTCACAAAGTCATGCACTACAGGTCAATCTACTAACTCATTCTTTCTGCAGATGATTGTCCTGTGATTGGCAGAAAACAAATTCAAAATTCCATTTACGTAATTAAGAATAAAGCAAATTTGATTAGCATTCACTAACTAATAAAAATACAAAGAAAAATTTCAGGATTTTATAAAATAGCTTATAATCCAATTATAAGCACTGGTTTGGGACTATTTTGTTTCTGACATTATACAAAGTAGTAAATTCCAGCAAGTCCTTTGTAAATAAAATATGTTTCTTGTTTCAGAAAACACTATTTTTAGAAGAGAAGTGAATCACTTTTTAAGAATTTGAATGCTTTCTGCTATATTCAGTTATAGCCATCCTTTGGACATTCAGTCTCTTTTGAGCAAAACAAAAAAACTTGTTTCTCTTTCTGAAAACAACATTTGAGACAAACAAACAAAAAATAAGCAAATAAAATACGAGGGTTGATTCATAAGTCATGGCAACTATTTTTTATCTCTCAAAAATATGCTACCACTGGAAATCGGAAATATATGTTTGAAAGTGTGTGACATGACGTAATGTTGCAACCAGATGGGGCATGCATGCCCTGGTCTGGCAGTGTGCAAGCTCCCAATGTCAATTTTTTGGTGACAGCGGTGCATAATGGACCTAACCAAAGTTGAACAGCATTCGTACGTGAAGATAGCTGTTCTCTGCGGCCACAATGCACGTGAGTGTCATGCCAAGCTTCATGAAGCATTGGGCAATCGTGCGCTACCCTATCGTACCATAGCAAGGTGTGTAAAGGCCTTCAAACAGGGAAGAAACTCAACTGTCAATCTTCCTCATTGGATGTTTTGTGCTAGCTCACAAAGATGTATTGATGGCTGTGATTGAACAGTTCCTCATGGATAGAATTAGCTTGGCATACAGGTATTCCTGCATCATCAGTGTGCCGCATTCTATGGCAAGACTTACACATGAGGAAGATTGCTGTGAAGTGGGTATCACATCACCTAACTAAGGTAGAGCAGTGGACTTGCTATGAGACATGTCATATCAATCTACATAGATTTCATCGCGAAGGAAAAGACATGCTGCATTGAATCATTGCAATTGATGAAACATGGGCACAAGCCTATGAACCGGAACTGAAGTGACAGTCCAATGAATGGCGTCATTCTGGTCACCATGGAGACACAAGGTTCTCCAAAATCCGTCCCCTGTGAAGCTGATGATCATTTTGGCATATGCCAGTCAAGGTGTTCTGGTGTGTCATCCAGTTCGGGATGGACACACTGTAACTGCCCAGTATTACACCTCATTTTTGCGATACCACCTTCATCGTACAGTACGGGAGAAACGTCCCGAACTCTTGGGCAATGCAATAATCTTGCATGACGCTAGATCTCACAAAGCAGGCACTGTTGAACACTGTTTACAGCATTGGAGTTGGGAGGTCATGCCACACTCACCCTATTCCTCTGATCTTAGTCCATGAGACTTCGATCTCATTCCTAAAGTGAAAAAGCCGTTGCATGGGAAACGCTTTACTAACACACAGGACATCATCACTGCAGTTCGGTGTGAGGTTAAACACTAACGAATCGCATGCGACCAATGGCATTCTCCATCTTACTCATCGATGGCAACGAACTGTGCACAACCTCGGAGATTACTTTGAAGGATGTTGGTTGGTTAGTAGATTTTAATGGTGCAATTGAAGGATGTTAAACAGGTTGTATGTGCATAACCTGATGATTTCCCAGTGATGTTTCATTAGGTGTAACAGGTTGTATGTGAATAAACCGATGATTTCAAGTATCATGTTTATTTCTTTTATCCTCCCAGCGATTCCTGCACACATGCCCCATCTGGTTGCAATATTTCATACTATATGTCACACACTTTGATTTTCAGTGGTACTATGTTTTTGAGAGATAAAAAAATAGTTGCCATGACTTATGAATCGACCCTCGTATTAACAAATTGTATATGATTAAATGGCAATCTGTACAGTTGATTCTAGTACTTTATCAATATGTATATTATACGGTCCTGTTGTATTTGGTTTACACTAGTACAGTGTAGCAATGTCCATCATCTTGCTTCAAGAAGCAGCTCCACTATTTCTAAATATTCGCAAAAGCCTTTGTGTTATTTTACTTTATATTACATTATGTAGAAATGTAGGAATCATTTTTATGTGGATCCTAACAAAGCAGCCAACTGGCTTAAGTATGTTTTTTTTAAATTCTCTTTTCTGCAAGAACAGGTTATATACCTGAATCAAGTTTAACAGCTTTTTTCAATAGACTGTTCTCCGCTAACCATTCCTCAAGGTTGATTTGTCCATGGAGATTGTAACTACTACTTGATTTCAGCAGAAATCTTTCAAAATTAGATTACTATGTTTTTAAGAAAGACAAAATTCATAACAGATAAACTAACAAGTTATTTCTTTTTTAATAATTGGAAAAGTAACAGTAGAACCTCGATTGTCCAAGGTAATTTTACTGCAGTCATTTAAGGAATCACAAAATTCAAATAAGAGTCTTTTGCGAAAATTACTATATTTTACTGACAATGGAAGAACCATTATTAAAACTTAACTTTATTCCTAGGTTACTGTACCAAAAAATACCACACACACACACTCACTGCCAGGATGAATGATCCAAGAATGACAAAACTCTGTATACAACACTGTCAGATAGTTGTGCCACTGATTACAGTTCAGCTGCAATTACCTGCTGAGAACTACCACTAGGGACAGTAGTATCGCTAAGGCTGTGGTCATAAGAATGGCCGTCATATGACCATTGTGTGCTTTGTAATCAGTGTGGTTGTGGTGTGCAGGTCTCAAGTCCTCTGCAGGCCTCAATGAGGCATTCGATAGTTTTGAATAACTGACAATTTCAGAGAAGTCATATCATTGGACTGCAGGAGGCAGGCTATCATTCCATTGAACAGCTCACCACCTGGATGGTTAGACTGTACTGGGCAATAGTGTTGGAAGTATTGGAGACCACAGAGAACACACATGCACAGGGAAGGTACTGTGAGACCTAGGCAGACTGTCAGAAGAGAGGATTGTGTCATAGTTCAACAGCAGCAAACTGATCCAAGGGTGTCCCTGTCCACCATCCAGACATGTAGCGTCATCACTAGAAATCCCTTTGTCTATCCGCACAATTGTGAGGTGACTTGCAGAATGAGACTTGCATTCTTGGTGCCCCTTCAGCTATCTGCCATTAACATCCCACCATCAGTGGCTTCGTTCGCAGTGGTGTAGTGAGCGGATGGCATGGATGGCTGTGGACTGGCAATAAATTGTATTTAGGGACAAATCCAGGTTTTTGTCTGGTCACAGATAACCCCCGCACTCAAGTATGGAGAAGCAATGGGCACAGCACAAATCCAGACTTCATAGTTGAACGACACACTGCCAAGACTGGTTGCATCATGATGTGGGGAGCTATCTTCTATGATTTTTGGTCTCTGTTGGTAGTGATCAGGAGAACATTAACGGTGCAGCGGTATGTTCAGGAGATCCAGCAATCTCATGTGCTTTCCTTGGAATGGTTACAGCAGTCCATTTTCTAACAAGATAACGCCCGTCCACATACATCACAGGTTTCCCTGGACTGCCTCCGTGCTGACAACACCCTTCTTTGGCCTGCCAAGTCTGCAGACTTGTCACCAATTGAACATGGGAATGAGAAAGTACTAAAGGGTCTACTGCACTGTAGTGTTTTGACCGAATAAATGCCCCATTTGATCTTATATTTTCAGATATTTGTATCATCATTCTCATTGCCTATACCAAGTGTCATTCCATTCCGACTGCTGCTTCTGGGTGCACTAATTTTTTTGGCAATGAGTGAAATTGTTTTAAATGACACGGCCTTATATCCCTTCTTTCTATAGCTTTATCTTAAAGGTAAAGAACGATCTACTATGTTTTTTAGAGTATTTACTGCAACTTACAAAATAAAATACTAAGTCTAAAAACTCCACTATTAGAAGTTAAATGAAATGCCAAACACTTACACAAGTTGGTAACATCAATAGAAAATGGTAACTTTTCACTGGGTAATATAATATGCCTGCTGTCATAAACTACACTATAACATTGTTTGAATGGTATAACTGACTACATTCAGAGACACAATGGCAAAGAAAAAAAGAAGAAAAGAAACTGAACCATCTCAGTTAGTAGAGACAGATAATCAAAGCTCTACTATAAGCTCTATTTTAATTTGTGTCTTATAAGTTCACAATCTTAAAAAAAAAAAATCACACTAAACATGTATACCTATATAGGACATGCTATTATAATGACACTTGTAACTATATTAAGAAAACACATGAAGCTTTCAAAATCTTTCACTAAATTATTCATTAATTTCAGCATTTAGAAAGTAATTTACTTGTTAAAACATTATTATTTCTAAGGGTCAGTCTACACAAGCATTGAAAATGACCAGTTGGCAATGCTCCAAAAACTTGCCATCTATAAGATAAAAATACAGCACTGGTGATACTAGATAGGATCATCCATCTACATAGTGTTGAAAATGCAATGTTGCTAACTCTCTTGAATCATCTTGGCTGTTGGATGATGGATTTCTTTGCAAATGTTACAATTCTTACAAAAAAATAGGAAAACGAAGTGTCAGTGGACTCGTCCTATATTATTCAAAAGCCTTTCTGTTCATATAATCTTTGAAATTATCAGAAATATCTAATATATCCTGCTAATTAATTTATCAACATTGTAAATAAAAATATTAATTTATTACCATATTTCAGCAATAGTTATCTTTTAACATAATTTTAAAATCTAATTTATGTAGATATTACAAAAGACATGATGTAAATATGCTACAAAAACAATAAGTAAAAAAGAAATCTTTTTCTATAACTTTAAATCATTTTCATTTAAAAGATATTGGTCAACATTTTATGATTATAAAGCCATAAATTAAAATCTTTGGAACTAATAGCTTTCAATATACATGAGATACGCAAGTTAAAGAGTGGCAGAAATTGTTAATACTAAATAATTATTTATAATTTATAATTCTTGATTGTATTGATGTCATTACTGACAATGTGAATGAATTCATTAGAATTATGGACATTCTTTTCCACTAAAATTCCAGAAAATATAAGGAAAAATGAATGAAAATAGAATACATTTTTCCCTAGATTAGCACTGGATTAAAAAAAATCCATCTGATTTGCTGAAACTGCACGAAACTGAGCACAATTCCACAAAAGAAACGAAACAAAAAAACACAAAAGTTCTGATAATTGTATTAAAATGACCTCAAATAAATCATTAATTTAAGTGAATGGTTTTCACTTAAATTTTATATTGAGAAATTAAAAATACATCAGTTTTATTATCACTTGACAAAATAAATTTCTCTATAATCAAACATTTCACATACAAAAAGTGAAACAAAATAATTTAGAAAAAAACTAAACAGAATTACTGAACAACATAATAAGTAGTGCACATAAACAACTAAGCATTGGTAACAACTGACAAACACCCTGCATAGACGACCCCGTGTTGCCAAAGTTTACCAATGTAGCATTGAAAACACTTCTGCAGATGGTATCCTTCAATTTGCCTTGAAATAAAGGAGGATCCACTCGGTTCTATAACAGCGTTAGCAACCCAGCATTTTCAACACTTGTAGACCAGTCTTTAGGATGTAGATACTCACCCTTGCCATTTCTGTGGTGTTCTTGAGACCTGTGAACAGAACCATTGGCTTGTTGGATTCTAATGGTGGATAAGGTGTGATAATGGGAATATCTTCTCCATTCAAATTAGGAGACATTCTAAAATTAGGAAAAATATATTTTAAATTAAAAAGAAAAAGTCTATTACAAGAATAGATACAGCCTATGTAAATTCTCACAATTAAATATCAAAAGACACAGTCACTGTTCTTGGCTCTTTCAATAAGTTCATTCCTATTGAGGTATGTACAAGCAATGCACATTCGTTTAGTTGATGGCCAAGATACTTAATGAGCAACTTATAAACATTCGATTACACATGATGAAATCTTTTTTACTTTGAATGGTATTTTTTTTTTTGCAAATGAAGTGCGTATGTTGATGATAATCTCAGGTAAGATCTCCCTTCTACTGAAAGTTCTGATGAAATGTTGATCAGGTATGCAATTAGCTAAGTAACAATTATGATGCCAGCAAATTACAAATACTTCCAAAATGTTATAAATTATCATGATAACTTGGGTAAAAGAAGAAAATATACAAGATTCATTGCTGTCTTGTCTCATCTACCTCATTTGCCACAATAACATTTCTTTTTTGACTTAAAAAAGCCTTGAATTTAAGGCCTATCATAGGATGTTCCCATTCATTCAAAATCTATGGCAAAGTTGATGAAATACATATCAACAATGACATTAGATTGCTTATGCATTTGATAGCATATTAATGCAGAGGGAGCTGTATTTTTAACTACTAAGAGCTTTTAGTTTACAAGTATCTTTTAATACATTATACCATATCCATCCTGACGTACTTTTTGAATTTTGATAAGTTTTAATAAGTTCACTCAAATAAACTAACCAATAAATAATGAAGACCAATAACACATTCTTTAAACATGAAAAAGTTAAAAATAAAGCAATGATATGTTTCAGGTACTGTTTTAACGAGTAGCTGAAACATGTCAATGTTTTATTTTTAATTTTTTCATGTTGAAAGAGTGCGCTATTGGTCTTCATTATTTGTTTCTATTCTTAGCTGCACGGTTATATTGTTTTATTAAACTAACCAATAATTTAATGGCCTGTTGCACAAACTTCATCTAGGATTTTTTTTAAATAAAGATAATGAACAAACATGTTAAATAAAATCAATATTTCTTCAAAAACTATATTCACAATTAGTTTCCTGA
The DNA here is from genome assembly GCA_023159025.1 of Thereuonema tuberculata. Lineage (NCBI taxonomy): Eukaryota > Metazoa > Arthropoda > Chilopoda > Scutigeromorpha > Scutigeridae > Thereuonema > Thereuonema tuberculata. The sequence continues at coordinate 86,285,138 of JAFIDM010009631.1, read as the reverse complement.
TTTACAACTGGTAAATTGAAATATTCCTCTTTTAAATTCCTATAAATGCTACAAGACAACTCAGTGCCTTGCTTTGTACACTGAAAGGACAAAAGTCATGGGATAGGAATCTAATAATGGGTTGATCCTTCTCCAGCCCTCAGAAGTGCTTCCAGACATCGTGGTATGGAGTCAATGAGGTGCTGGAACCGGTTGTTCTGCAGGATGGTCGCCCCATAAATTTTGAGGGTACACCACAATTGTGTTGCAATGGCTGCAATGATCGTAGGCTCCTTTCCATTGCATCCCACAAATGCTCCTAAGAGGTTCACATCGAGGGAGCGCGGGGGCCAAATCATGGTGGTTAAGTCCGTGGAGTGTTCCTTCATCCATCTGGTGACAAACATAGACCGGTGGCACAGTGCATTATCCTGATGAAATAGTCTTTCACCATCAGGGAACTTGAGAAGCATGAAGAGGGGCAACTGATCTGCGAGCATATCCGGGTATCGCAAACCGGTCAGCAAAAACGAACGAGAGGGTCTTCTTCCAACAATGTGAACATGCCACAAACCATCACAGAGGCATCTCCAGCCCGAATAGTAACTTGGAGACAGGAAAGGTCCATGGTTTCATGAGGCCTGTGCCATAGTCTAACACATCCGTCTGGGCGAAACAGCAGGAACCTGGATTCAACAGACCATGCTACCCGATGCCACTGTTCCACCATCCAATCTTGATGTTGTCGGAGCCCATTCCAGTCGTTGAGCTCTGTGACATGTCAGCAATGGGACATGAGCTTACAAACAATTTCAAATATGTCAATTTCTATCAATATTGGAATTTCTAAATTAAACCTATTTAGTTAATAAATAATAAATATATAAATATAATATAATAATAATACAATAGAATAGTATATAATATAAATATAATAAATATATGCCTAGTAAATATCAGATCTTTGGTCTTCTCTGAAAAATTGATTCATTAAAACCAATATATCTGTTCCTTCCATTTCTGTCCGAAGTTTTTAGCTTTATGCATATAAAATTGGTATCAAGTCTTCCACTTATTAATTTCATCCTTGAGCCTCTGAAAATATAATCATCATTAACAAGCATTGCTTATGGGATATGCTTAGGAACAAAAACTTAGCTGTTAGCATAATCCATGAAAGCACAGTTAAATAAAAACTCGTTTTCCACATTCCCATGAAATCACATAAGAAATCGCAGATTATTCACATAAACAAAGTAAAGTAAAATCTAGTTACATATAATGAGTTATAACCTGCTTTCATGGAAGAATAATAGAACTAGCACTTCAGTAAACTAATGTCTGAGCCATTTTAAAGTGTTCCACTACAGGCCTATGTGGCCCTTTGGATAGATGGAGGTAAGGCCCCCGGCATTCTGTGACCAACGAGAAAAAATCGAGATCAGGTGGTCAGCCCGATGCTCGTCCGCCTTTAACCTCCAGGAAAGAAACCAAGTACCCATTCAACAGAGGGCTGGGTAGACCCTAGGAACAGTTTGAAGGAGAATGGAGGGTGGAAAAATCCCCAACCCTTTGCCGAGGCAGGGGATCTAACCTGCAACCAAGCACCTTTACCACTCAGCTACTGGGCCCACTGTCTCAGCCATGAGCAAAGATTAATTTACAAAGCCATGTATAGAATAGAATGGTTGATGCCATTCAAGCAGAAGAAGGCAAAAGAAATCTTTAAAATTCAGCAAAACATTTTCTCAAGAACTTAATCGTTTAGATTCGTATCCAAGGAAGGTATGGCTAATGTGGCTGTTGTATAACCGGCTTTGATGTTTCTCTAAATGGTAAACTGCTGATGCTGACATGACCTGTGTATGTGGATTCAACCATGTTAACAGGTGCTTGGGTAAGAATGATTCTGAGAGAAAAGTTCTGCTGAATTTCAGCATGACAGCAAAATGCAGTTCCAAGAAGATAAAATGAGAACTTCACTCACAATGCTTGGTGCAATAGGAAATCAGCTTGATTTAAATGCCAAAGACTGTATTAAGTTATTGGAGTGAGGTCCAAAACCCAGGATGGGAGACAGTAAAAATAAAATAAAATTATAGAAATGGTCATTAATTCAGAGCTGATAATAAATTTCTCTATTGTAGGATTACATCACATGATAGTCATGTTAAAAAACAAAACAAAAAACTATAGAAGGATGTGGTGCATTGCTCTTCCAAAACCAAGAAGGTACTAGAACCAAGATTGGTACTCTTATTCCAACTGCAGTAGACAACTATGAAGATTAATAATGAACAATAATTAGAATAGTAATACAGAATATTTTATAAAGAAAGATCAATGTTCATGAGACCTGATGTGTGAAGTATTATTATTATTATTATTATTAAATCTTTATACTGATCTTTTCAGTAGGACAGGCTACAACATGTAAATGTATTCCAGTGATGGAATTTTTGTTTTATTTCAATACTGCTTTCCGAAATACCAGACACTGCCTAACCCATTTTCTTGCAAACTGAGAAAGCAATATATACTTCTAACAATTTAAACTGTAAGACACTAATCTCATGGAAAAAATTAAGATTTTTCGTCACCATATAAAGTGGCAGTTTATGTAAATGTTGATAATATTAAAAAACAAATTATTGCGATACTCATGAAAATAAAACTATTAGGAGCAATCATTATCTTTCAAAGCTGATTTTTCAAAATTTAAATATATTTTATTTACAAAGTCCATTATACTATATTATTTTATTTATTGAATTAGTCAACTATAAACTATTAAATGTTTTCGGCTAGAGTCTAGAATACGGTACCCCTCAATAGGATGATACGTAAGGATACATCGGTGACTGGTGTTGTGCAAGGATACATGACGTCCGATTAATTACCCTTCGAAACATATTTCATCCGAATGAGGTCCGAAAGACCGAAGTGTTTATTTCCATTAGCTGTAGGTTAGGTTAAGTGAGGTCTGCTCAGCCCCAGGATGTATCTGTTGGTAACTTTTGAAACAATTTTTGCCCTTCAAAATAGTTAAAAAATGGCCATGTTTGACAATGCAAAAAAACAAAAAACAAAAAAAAAACCAACACCGGGCATCGTAAACTAGACTTTTACCATGTTTTCTTTTCATTAAATGATGCAATAGTTCCTGGAAAATCATTTCATTTTTGAATCTTTGACTTAAATATATAAAAAACACCTTCATTGCTAAATGAGAGAATAATAACAACAGTAGAATGAAAGCATTAACAGTTAAACTATACTAATGTCATTAATCATCATTAAAAAGAAATAAAACAATAGTACTATCAGGAAATTAAGTTTAACTTTATGTCAGAAAACTAAACTTCTTACCTGCTTTTCTTGATAGGTCCTTTCAATAAACTATCATCTAATGACCTCTTTGAATTTTCCTAATTTCAAATATAACAAAATTAAAATTATCATCAGTAATAAAAAACTTTTTGCATTAAACTTTATTTACTGCTTTTTAAGCAGAAATGTCATTCTACAAAGTTATGTAGACTAAAACGCACTGTGCAGATTTAAAATATATTAAATATATTTATATAAACATAAAGAGAGATAGAGAATTCATTCAATCCTATAAACTATGATCATGCAGATACACGAGTACAGGAATTTGCCAAAATTAGAAATCCAAAAAGGGATGACATTGTTGAAGTAGAAATAAATAATAGTTGTTGTAATCCACTGATTAATAAGATTTCCATTAGTGACAACATACTGCAAATGGGCTAAAGAAATTTAAGATGCTACATGTTTGTACATGTGCATATCATGTGCTATGGCATACACACACAAACACAGTCATTTTGTAAAGTGCTTTGAATATAGCTATGTCATGGTTTTACAACAATATTACTATCAAAACATCTAAACAGGAACAACTTGTCTGTCCTCTGTGATTTCCTGGACAATGGTTAAATGAGCAATGAGAATCCACACGTAAGACTCTGGAGAAGTTAAAACCATGCAATCAAGATAAATAATTTTGGAGTTATCCTTATCCTTGATAACACAAGCCCACATACTGCACAAGTTTCAAAGTAAGCATTACAGAAGGTTGCATGGGAGATTACCTAACATTCAGCATATAGCCCATATTTGTCACCATGTGACTTCCATGTCTTCAGCACTCTCAAGAAACTGTTTAAAGGCAAAAAAAAAATCATCTTGGACAGAAATGTCTTGGTACTGTTCTACACTGATTCATGCTCAACTAAACGTATTTTATGAATCAAAATCCATTATCTGAATTCACTGGAAGATCAGTACCATATTTTTTTTTTAAAGGCGCGTCAATGACAATTAAGCTTCATTAAATCAATCTTTTATGGAATTTGGAAAAAATATATATATAATTAAATTCTATTTACCACAAATTATTATTTAAAATTAGAAATGAATTCCCTACAAAGTCTAACACATGAATAACTCCCCTCTGATCGAACTTCCAAGAATATACTACAAATGCAGCATAACATTAAAAACTATATGGTATTTTCCTTGAGAATTCAAGAAAATGAAGGCCTACAGTATTGAATTACATTAATAACTGTTTTACATTGTAAAGACAACAGAATAATTAAACAGATTAAACATTTGTGTGAAAATGCAGATTGTATGTATATATGCACATAAAACCGGCCCCAAAATAATAACACAATACAAAAAGAAATGCCTAATGGGGCCGGTTTTATGTGTGCCACCTTATATATATATGTTATATATTATATGTAGGATTCCAAAATAAAAACTATCACTTCTTCACTGTAAAATTTATTCTAATGACTATAATTCTAATGCAATACAGAGAACAAAGGATTTCAATTTTATTTAAGTAAAAGTTTAAAATCTTATTACAATTCATAACCTCAACAGTGTATAGCAGTTATCTATTTAACTATTTAAAAACAAATGGCAAGTTCAGTGGAACTGCAAAAAAAAATTTAAAAAAATAAATATCATATGAAATGAGGTAACAGGAAAGAAGAAAGCTTGGAAAGATGGTTCCTGCTGAACTTGGACTGCACAGTATGAATGAACTTATCAAAGTATTTCTTTGAGGTGAAGAAATACAGCAAAAGGCAAAGAACTCAACTTCAGTGGAAAAGGGTATAATGAAGTTGATATGATGGAGAAGGATGGATTTATAATGGAATTATTGATTATCACATAAAAAAAAAAAAAGATCATCAGAAATTGCTTGTATTATATCAAGTAAGAGACAATCAATATTCACAGAGGTTGCATGGTACATTTGACAAAGAACTGGCTAAAGAAAGCATATATCAGGGGTGGCCAAACCGTAGCTCTTTGACATATTATGTGCAGCTTGCAGAAACATGTTGGCTGAGCTCCATTCTCCATCACAATTAATAAAGAAAGAAAACAAACAAAAAATTCAAGCTTTGTAATTATTTTCCGGGTATAAACTTAAATAAGAGTCCATTAAATAAGGATTAAAACATTAGTTTAATGTTCATGCAGTCTCATTCATTGAAATACATATTTTTCTCAGTTGTTTCCATAGTTCATTATTGTATTACATATTCTGAATATAGTTAAAACAATAATCAATCAGGATTTTGAAAACATCTAGTATATAAGTGTACATTGGGATTTTTAAACTAATACAAATTAATAGTTTAAAAATGACGTATGAGAATAAATACATATATATTTGTTATGGACATATATTTCTTAATATTTATATAAAGTTTTTGTAACAAAATTAAAACGTGTGTAATATTGGTTTATGTCTTGCAGCTCTCAAACATCTAAAGTTTGTCATATGTGGCTCTTCTTACATTAAGAAAGCTTGGTCACCTCTGATATATGTATGGTCTACCTAGCTGTTGACATTGAGCTAAAAGAATTTCTGAAATATCGTAAAATTAAAAAGGCATAAATTTTATACAATACTTTATAATAACCATTTTATGTAAGGCATTCATTGTTTATTTATCAGAAAACAAACAAATACAGAGGGGCAGTTTTTCTGTACTCACCTGTTCTGATGGAATATGCAAACTTGGATTTGAGATAAGTTTCTATTTAAAAAGAAAGTAATCAATTAATCATGTATATATCTATTACAAAATTATAATGATACACCATATATCAAAAAATAGACTAGCTTAATAGCTAAATAAAATTTTAAAAAAATGTTATTTCAATGGTTTTGCAAAACTTAATTTTTTCTTTACTGAGATACGATATCCTATTGTCAGGGCTAAGAGTGGTACTAGTTCTTAAACTATGGTGATGGTATTTAAAATGAAAACTTGATCATAAGCCTGTATTTTAGATACAATAAATTAAATGCAACTCAACAAGTTACCCAAAATGACAAGAAATAACAGTATGATGTTTGGGAGCTTGGCAAAACATAAGATTAATAATCTAAACTGATGTGTGCAGTAACTTCAAATAACAATATTAAAGTGTTGATTTTGACATTAAATCTTTTTTTTTTTAATAGAGTTAATGTTCTTATACTGTTATTCATTTTAAAAATGTAGCAGATTAGAGGACAATTTTAGGCAAAAACACATTATTATTGATTCTTGTTCATTTATGTTTTGATAAACCATAAATGTTTACCAGATGGTACAGACAACAATGCTTAATGATTGTTTCTCTTAAGACAATGGATTTCAATCAAATGACATTGGTAATTACACTTAATTCCATCAAGCTGAAAAACAAGTGTTGTACAAGAGTATAGTAAAAGAGTATTAAAATGTTATGCAGCTCGTCTTTAATAAACAAATATCATTAATGTTTGTGTTTGCCTACAATTGCTATCTAATATATTTGACAGATTTATTATACGATTTCTAATATGGTACAGAAATAACAAAAGGAACATATCAACTAATGCCTATTTTCTTTAAAATAACCTATGTCAATTCACTAACTATGAATAAATTCATTAAGTACTTTCATGAGAGCAGTTTATCAGAGTTACTTGAAAGTGTTGAATATTGCCGCAGAATGGCATATTTATTTAACAACTACAATATGCTAAAAATGTGATGATGATAATAAGAACAATGAAATGAATGAGACATAACACCAATTTATATTTTTCAAATAAAAACTGTTTGACACAAAGCTAATCTCATAAAAAAGCTTCTCTCATTCAAATTTTTACCAATATTCCATGGTAACAATAGTACTACAGTAAAACCCCATTATCGCGCTCATCAAGGGATCGTGGCCTAAA
>JAFIDM010009631.1:86265112-86277489 GCA_023159025.1 Thereuonema tuberculata | reverse complement strand
TGAGTTTTTTATTGTTTCTTTAAGCTTTGGAGGCTCCACTTTGATTCTGACAATTATTATTTAGTGGTTTTGCTTCAAAAATTCTTGAGCTTGATCAATATTTAAGGCAGTGGATTATCTTGAACATATACTCTTGCATTTCAGAAATGCCGGATATAAATTATATAACCAATGGACCAAAATCACAGCTTGAACACCTCCAGTCAACTCCTCCAACCCTCACTAAAAAATTTACAGGTATAGGAATATCGCATGGAGGGTGGATGGGGTGGATAAATATATACTATACGCATATATTATAAAAAAAAAAAATATTACATTTATAGCTCCAAAATTTCTGTTAAGAATCATCCAGGAGCTTCAGTTATTTAGAATATAAAATTTTAATGTTGTAGATATCTTTACTCGTATAAGTTCAATATGCTACAAACTTTTAAGATAATAATTCTGTGTGAATCATTAATTACTCAACAACCGATTATAAAAGAAGAAAAAATAATAATAGAAATTCTGTACATTTCATTTCTTCAACAGGAATAAATAATGCTCTTGTGAAGAAGTCAAAATTTGAAGTTAAAATTAAAGCACTATAAACAGATCTACATAGTAACACTAATGTTTATCAATTCACAACCAAACATGTTAAAAGCTTTTTTTCTTTTGCTGATATAAATTTACCATGTACAATAATCAAATAGTTGCTTATAATGAATATGCTTCTCTATTACTTCTAAATCTAGCATTGCCTAGCATTGCCAAAATTACTGTGTAAAACATTAATCAGTTATAGAAGAAGAATTTGAAATAAATATAATTTCTAAAAGTAATTATGAATGTTTTATTTAAATTTACCTTCCAAGTTTCTTCTAAAATGCGAATAGGTATCCTCCAGGCAGCTGCAATTATTTAAAATATACTATTTGAAGAAACAGCACTTATAACTAGTGTAAACTACACACAAAATATGAGGTATCAAAAAAAATTAAATAAAATGAAAAAAACAAAAACAAAAGTTAATTAATATTTATCTTTTTACACTATTTTTGTAATCATCAAGAATTAGAAATTATTTTACCCATAAAATACTTAAAAGAGATACACAATTTGGGGAAGGGAATCACTCATCCTAATTGCAAATTTTCAAGGTTGTTTTAATCTGATTTCCTAAATTACCATACTGTATAAAATATCAGTGTTGGTATGAATTTGTCATGTATATAGCACCATTTAACTAGAAAATCCAATTTCTTGCCAGTATTCTGCAAAGAACAAGTTAAAGGAAAAATAAATTATAATCTATTAGTCAGATTTGTTGTCAGGCTTACTGCAGTACATCTTAGCAGAGTTAGGTTAATTGTAAAAAGAATATTTCTATGTAATAAGCAAAGAATATTTTAGGCTTTTTGCAATGGGTTTCACTTGTCTTAAGTTTACTATAATATGTTATGAGGAAAAGGGAGTCTAATGCTGTAGCTGTGATGATATCACAAACATGATCAGGCCTTGCTGTAGTACAGGCTGGATGCACAAATTAGTAAATACTGCTTTGTTCTCTTCATTCTTTCTTTTTATTTTGTAAAATTTATATTATAATTTATAATATACCTGTTTTCTGATCAAATGTAATTGGAAGCTGTTAATGATGATGATCAATTATGTTCTCTACACAATGATGAATAAATGTCATGAATAATAAGTTTGGTGAAATAAATGACTTGTAAAAAAGTAAGGAGAGTGATGCAATTGAAACATTAAGAAAAGAAAGTGAAAATAAAATGCACTTCCTTCAAAAAAATAAAATAAATAAAAATGGAGTAATACAGAATTATCCAGTTTTGGAATACTTCGCATATTTTACCATCAGGGGACAGCATAAGCATATAGAACAGAAGTCAAAAACATGTGGTGATGGTATGAGGTAGGTTAGCAGTAGTGACTGGTACAAGCAGACAATGGGATAGTTTATTGTGGCTCATGAGGGGTTTGGTAACTGGACGTGTGTGTGTCCTGTTTCATTGAAATGTGTTACTGTGTAGGATTCATTTGGGTATGTGGCCGTCAAAGCATTTTTATTTTATCTGAGGAATCATTTTGTTGTTTGTTGTGTGAAATGTGTATGTTTGGAGATCTAAAGAGGCATGGACATGCTATTAAGGGACAAGGAATTGTTTGATGAAATGCTTAAGGGGTGGATAGTAAGGGAAAGGGATATATTTAATGGAGGGTTGAGTTTGGTGATTTTTTGTGGATTTACTTAATTGGTTTTGTTGGATGTTAAGACAGTTGTGGAAGAGGTGGGAGGGGTAATTATAGTGGTTGAGTATGTTATAATTGGTGTTGAGCTCATTGTGTATTTATAGTTGTATAGAGCATACGATCAATGCCCTGTGTATTAGGAAACCAATATGTTGATTTTTAAATGATGGAGTGTCTGAGTTGTTATACAGGGTGCTTAATAATTAAAGTTGCAATTTCAAAATGCACTAACTTTAAAACTACCAGTCAGATTGACTTGATATTTTACCAGAACAATCGTGAGGTAATGGAATTTTTTTGGCGAAGGAAAAAAATGTGTCGATAGATGGCACTGTCAGGGTTCATATTGCTGTTGTGGAGGTATGCAAATTACTAAGACATGTTAGTAATGTCTTAGTAAAGATGTCTTAGCCAAATACTAACAAGTCTTAGTAATTCGCATACCTCCACAACAGCAATATGAATCCTGACAGCACCATCTATCGGCACATTTTGGAACTATTTTGTTCCTTCGCCAAACAAAATTCCATTACCTCATGATTGTTCTGGAAAATATCAAGTCAATCAGACTGGTAGTTTTAAAGTTAAGGCGTTTTGAAATCGCAACTTTAATTATAATCACCCTGTATATGTATCTAATTGGAGCATGTGGGTTGTCTGTGTACTTAGGTGTTAATGGTGTCGTTGTAGTAAGTAATGGAAACATTCAGATAGTTAATGTTTTTTTGGGAATGGCTTTTCAAGTTCAAATTGTAGGTGGGGTCATGGAAATGACATGTTTTTGTATATATGTTATATAGGATTCTTTAGTGAAGATCATGATGTCATTGACATAATCTGCCATTAAATGTAATGTGTGGACGGTGAATGGAAAGCATTTGTTTTTCGATGTAGCAGAGTATTAGGTCAACAATAGGTCCTGAGAGGGTAAGGCACATGAATAGGTCCTATGTTTGGAGATATGTTTGTTTTTGTGGTAGAAGTATTGTCTGTTGTATATAGTGTGGATTAGGAAATCACTAATTTTCTAAATTAAAGGAAACAGTTTGCTTGGTGGTGATGTCGAATTGGCAGAAATGTGTGTCATCATCAAGGAAATCATAAAAGTACTTGTTTTACGATATTGTAGATGAGGGATGCGAATAGTGGCATCAAGGTAGTAGAAATCTTCACTTTCAATTTTGATGGATCTGATGTGGTTGAGGAATTGTGTTGTGTTTTTGTAAATGTAATCAATTTCATTTGTGTAGGTTTTAGGATGGTGAAATGGGTGTTTGAAATATTGGAAGTAGGGGAGTTTCTGCTGTTAAGGATAGGCCTAGCTTTTAGGATGTTAGCTTGTTTAGGTATGGGTTTTGGGCAGAGAGGTGATGGGTGGGAAGATGGGATTTTTCAGGGTGAGTTTTTTTAGCATACTGATCTACAGGCCTATGATAGAATGTTATGTAAACAAACACATTGCCCCTATCCATATGCATCAAGAAACATAAAAATATTCTCACTGCCTAAGACTCCACACCATCTCACACAGTGCACATTTCAATGAAATAGGACACACCCAACTTCATAGATACCAAAGCCCTCACCCTCAACAACAAACTATCCCGCCTCCTCCTTGATTACTCCTTCCACATAATCTGGCTTAAGCCTATAATCCATCACTGCTGGGCAAAACACTCATCACTACTACTAACCTACCCCATATCATCACCATATATTTTTGTCTTGTGTTGTCCTATATGCTTGTGCTGTCCCCTGATGAAATATGCCAAGTATTCTGAAACAGTTGGATAATTCACTATTACTACATTTTTATCAATTTTATTTTTTTCAAACAAGTGCATTTTATTTTCACTTTCTTTTCTTTATTTCATCAACGCATGTTAAACCTTTTCATTAACTGAAACATCATCAACTACATCTACTGTGCAATTATTCGGGAAATTGCTGATTCAAGAGTTTCAGATGGGAAGAAAATTCACATGCAACATTCTTTGATCATAAAATATCACATGATGGAAAGTCGTGATAATGAAACTACAGGATCAGTAAACATTCATATCAATATGGAGCTTTCATTTATATGAGCAGCATTCATTTATATTGCAGCTTATTGAGAGCGGTAGATGTTTGTGTGTGCATTTATATATAAATAGTAATTATCTTGATCTTATTTCTATTTCTAAAGCAGCTCAAAAGAAATTCATTCTAATTATTTGCAGAAATGATTCCATACAACCCGACCCTGATTGTAAAGTAGATTCTTAATTGAAACATATACAATATAATTTGACCTGATTCACAAACATCTATTGAATATTTTGAAAAAGCAAATTAAGATATACAGCAATTGAATCAATTTCATTTTAATATCAAACTTTATTTATTGTTGTTATTATTATTAAGCTCTTTTCCAATTATAATTAAAAAAACAAGTCAAACAGTTCTAATATAAAAAATTTCTCCCTCCACCCAATTAGGCTTTTTGAAACTGGAGACTTCAGATTTGAATTTCATGAATCTCAAATTTATGATTATTTAAGATACCTACTCAAGATACGGTACCAAATTTGCAGAATCATAAAAATAGATAAATAAATAAATTTTAAGATTAGTATATTGAAAACTAAATATTCTCTATTCAATGCATTGTTTACTTATAACAGTTTTGGTGGAATGGTAGAATATTAACTGTAATGGAGATTAAAACATGGTGGAATTTTGTAGTAAAAGTGCTACATATTAATAGGATATACTCTTCTAAGAGGGATTTTCCCACTCTGGGTAAGTTTTCACTCAATATTTTTAATCAGTTCCTTGAGTCTTCTTCAGAAGATGATGAGATTTACATGAAATTTGCAATTTCTACTTTGTCCATGTCTCGGACAAAGTAGAAGTGGCAAAATTATTATTAGTTTCAGCAGATCTTGCTATTAATTGACAGCAGCAAGATGAAAAATAAACCCAATGAATGTGACAATCAAATTAGCATTGATTTATTAAATATATACAATCTATACTGAAGAATGCCAGGACCCAATTTTAACAAATCTTCTGAGACAACTTAAAGACTCAACTATTGTTCCATATAAAGAAACACAAACTGAGCAAAAAAATTAATGAAAATGCTGCTGAAGGGGGATGATGAAACTAATTCTACCGTTGCTAATGAAAACAGATTTTCAAGAAAATATTCTGACTGTGGAACAAAAACTCCAAAGGTTTCTTGGAATAAGTAAGAATAAAAAAGAATATTAAAATGCATGAAGGAAGGAGCAAATCCAGAAAAAGCTTTTTTCTGTATCTATGAATTTCATTGCAAGATCTAGATTATCTGTAAGCATCTGAACAAACTGCTTTAAAACATATTTAAAAATATAACAATACATTAAAAATATTTATTATTTTAGAATTAAAATGCTAAAAATAAATGTTATACTTTTATTTTTATTTCTAAAATATATTCAATTACTACTAAAATTTAATGTGTGAGACCAAGTAAAATCAAAAATCAAAAGTTAAAAAACACATATAACAGGATAAAATCATTACTAGTTTCAATTACCATAACATTAATCTTCCTCATATGCACTGAAGGACCAAGCGAAATGCTTCCCATGTATGGAAATTGTTAAGGTATTTCGACCAATAAAATCTCGGCAAGTCTACAACTGGAAAGGTATCAAAACATCAAAAAACTTCAGAGATTGGTTAAACTACTAACCATTAAAGTTTGTTCAGGTCGACTCAAAGGTAACAAGGGGTTAAAGGGAAGGGGGGAACAAATAAAACAATAACTATGAGTTTTGGCACCAAAAAGATAAAAATTTCCTTTTTTCAAACAGCAGACTTTTTAAAGAGCATGTCCATGCAGTAAAGAGGGGTAACTTGAGGTATAACACTGCTATGCACGCGATGGAAATGGCATATTACGGACATCAAAATATCAAACATCTTCTTCTAGGACGGGAAGAAGATAAATATTTAAGGAAATTCGTAGAGTCCATTTACATTTTAATGAGAAACCACTATGATGATTGTGTATCAATAGAAACAGTATATGCCTAAGGCCTGAGGTATCGAAAAAGGAAACTTTTATCTTTTCGGCACCAAAACTCATAGTTATTATTTTTTTTATTTGTTTTCCTCCCCTTTTACTTAAACTTGTTACCTTTACTAAGTCGACCTGACCAAACTTTAATGGTCAGTAGTTTAACTAATCTCTATGTTTTTTGATGTTTTGATCCAATTTACCTTTCCTTTTGTAGACTTGCCCGGATTTTATTGATCAAAATACTTTGACAATTTCCATACAAGGGAAGCATTTTGCTTGGTCCTTCAGTGCATCTGAGGAAGAATAACATAATGGGTAATCGAAACTAGTAACGATTTTATACTGTTAATCTGTTGTATTTTAACTTTTGATTTTGGATTATAATTAATTATGTGATATAAAGAATTGTGAGAAAATTGTTTGTTATGTAGCTAAATAAAAAATAAATAAAAGGAAGTAATTAAACATTAAAGGGGAAAAAATTAATAAATACTGAAGATTCACTAAATCTACATATTTTAAAATTTAGATTCATTGAATCTCAAAACATCGAATTTTCAGAAATCATATACCTAATGTTAAATTTTTTTGCTTATTGTGAACCACTCAGACCATCATGAAACAAACAGGATTCAATATATACTAAACTTTATAAACCTCATGATCATAAATATTTAAAGGCTTCAACTGAGATAAAATGACATTTGATGCTGAAATGTTGTTTTTTTTTTTTTTTTTATTAGATGTAAATTTTGGAAATTTTATAAAAAAACTTCAAATACTAGAAAATAATTTAAAGCTTTATTATTTTAGGTTAGAAAATAAGTGATTTTATGACTATATTTAAAAGTTTATCAGCAACTTTAAGAAGTACTCCACCAGTGTTTATGTCATAAAAAACTATTGCAATCATTTACAAAGAGTAATTATGTTACATTAACAATAAAATGGAGACTGTCTGAATTCAGGAACAGGCGAGTATACAAAAGTTCATAACAAGATGGAATTTGTGTTCTAGTAGATATCTAAAACAAAACTTGTATTGAATCTAAATACAACTATATAAAATTATTACCCATTAGATGAGGAACCAACGCATAATCAACACGGAAAGGATCGTCTTGATTAAACTGTTGATACTGATACTGAGCAACAGGAAGACGGAGAGCATCATAGTGACCAAACATAATATTATGAAGCCACTGAACATTCACAATTGGTATACGCCATTCTCTGGCTTTATCAAATTTAGTACCTTCTGGCCTATAGAATAAGAAATAGTACAATAAAAATATATTATTCCAAAAGCAAAATAAATAATAATAATAATAATAAAAATAAATTTAAACCATCTTTAAAGACGTGACTTTAATATTATTTATTATTTAAATATTCATCAAAAACACTTACTTGCGACAGATGATAATTGTGTTTGTTCGTACCATGTAACCTGTATATTTGGCACCTGTCATAAGAATCATATGTTTCAAACGAGCTCTTTCTTCACCTTCAAAGTTACTGACTGTCATTAACTAAAAATACACATAAGAATACAATTAATCTTATTTATTAAAATTTATACATATTACATTCAACTTGCAGAAATAGAAAAAAATTAAGTAAGACTAAAACATGAAGATAACAAAACTAGCAGGACCAGAAATAAATAGAATTCTCTTTTTTAGTTTTTACAATATTATGAATAAACATAACTCTTGAGAAATATGAAATTTTTTGGGGACTGATATGCCAATTGCTTATAGCCATCAAATTTTAAGCAAATGTGCTGCAGACATTATAATCAATAACCTAACTGAATGTAAAAGCTTCAAGATGCCTTTTAAAAATTACCGAGCACAAAATCAAAATATCCTCAAGAGTTGTTTATTATTAAAAAACTCCTTACTTTATCAGCGATATTTCGCAGGGTATTACTCTGCGAAATTATTATTAAACAGATATTATTATTATTATTAAACTGATATTATTATTAAACAGGGTATTACTCATGCTTCTTTGTTGTAACTGCTTTGGTTTTAATTTCAAAATGTAGCCTGAAGAAGCAGAGGAAGAGTAATACTCTGTGAAATATTGCTGATAAAGTATGAAGTTTTTTAATAATAAACAAGTTTTGTAATAAAGAGCAGTGAATTAGATTAAGAGTGCAAAAATCAACTGCTTAAGAACTGGACTGAGAATTCAGAATGAGACTCAATTAATATACAGAATCCTTCATATACATCCCCCTCCACACACACAGAAAAATATAGAGAAAATTAATTAGAATTATTAGGATTTTCAAGTCTACTATGAATAATGCTATAGATATATAGACAATAAGCTAGTAACAAGAAAGCACACAAAAGAAATAAAACAATCATAATTTTTTATTATTATTATTTTATTTAATTTTTCCTTAAACTCTCTAATGATCAATATAAGATGATTAAACAGAAAATGGTTTAAAATTATCTCTTACTAAAATAAAAAGTCAAAAATATATAATACCATCTGGTAGCACAACTACAATCAAATAGTTCGAATTCAAGCCATGAGTAAAACATTTTTTTTTTCCTTATCTCTCTATCCCCACAAAACACTGGCTATGTACATTGAAAAAGATTTAAAAAAAAAAAAAAAAAACCACAAAAACTGTTTCTCCACATACTTAAATAAAAAAAAAAAAAAAAAAAAACAGGAGGGAGAATCCAGACTTAACTGATTTAAGCTAATGAATGCATACGATAGATGAACTAGGAATCATCAACTGATAGTGAAAAAAAAGCACAGTGTTTATTTATTATTATTATTAAGATTATTTATTTATTAATCAAGTTTGCCAACGCTTGCTTTAAAGAGAGGCACATGCCATGAGCAACGCTATGATTTTGGCCCAGAACATGCCATGATTTAGCAAAAAAAAGAAAGGAAAAATGTAGTTGCATTTTGAAGTTCTGTCAACCATTTATTTTTTTTTTATTCAGTCAAGAAGTTTTCCTAAATACGGGATCAATTTCAGTACATGCATCTAGCTAAGACTTTTGGACAATTTCACATTAGTAAGAATTTATGCTTTCTACCATCATCAATCATTACTAATCAATTCAAGCGATTGCGTATCCAAAAATAAAAGCAGCAATACTAGCTACAAAAGAATGGTTTTCTTACTCTTCAAAGAAAGTGAAAGGTGGAGGTGAAAATGCATCCTGTTTACATTAAGAGACTACCAAACATGAGTTGAAAAAAGATGCACTCAAGCAACAGTTATTTTTTATTTTATTTGTTTTTCCCTTAAAGAAAAGTTGATGGAACAACTGTGATATCTGACACTCCAATTAAAAGAAATTAACAATTGCATTTTCTTCCATCTGATGTTGAATTTTACCACCTGATGTTGCAGATAATAAAAAAGAAGAAGAAAGAAAGAAAGAAAATAGTTGCTTGAGAAATTCACATATGATAAAAACATTCTAAAAGAACAAAAAATTGGATTTTGATTTAATTTCAGATTTTGTTATTTTTTAATCTTCAGTTCATTCCAGGATCTTGGAATAAGCCTCTGCAAAATATCCATAAAGCAATTTAATATGATATGTAATATGTAATCTGAACTTACGGATGTTCAAGGTGCAACGATACCAATGAGATGATGCATGAAAGGAAAATTGCTTCTTTCTAGCAGCAGAAAGCAAGCCACAGAAAGAAACATCCATTTCATCAGACTGAATCTACACAAGGTGTGATGACCAAATAAACAAGTTACTTATAAAAACAGAAAAGAAAAAAAAAATAACAAAAGTAAATGAATGACAAAGGGAAGGAAAAAAAAAAAACTTACATGAGTTTTACAAGGTTTATCTTCAGAAAATGGTGCAGGCAAATGAAGTGCTAGCCATGGGGGAAGCATCTTTTTCTTGAGTAAAACATCATTAAGCCAATGAGCAGTAACACATCGTTTTCCTTCTCTCATTGCCTAATAAAATACAAGTTTTCTATGATCAAGAAGAAAAATTTTAAATTTATTCAATTACTTTATAAATAACTTTATGTATCATGGTATTGTGTTAAAGAGGCTGTCCAAACTACAACAAAAGAAAACAATATAATTAATAATAATAATGATAAGCTGTACTGGGACCGTCCCATTCACACAGACAAAACCATACATCACAACAGACCTGACATCACACTTGTTGATAAGGTCAACAAACAGACCTACCTCATTGCTATTGCAGTGCCTGTCAGCAAGAACATGCAGAAAACTCACACAGACAAGATCAGTAAATACACCGATGTAGCACACGAGCTCCAGAAGCAGTGGAGGCAGGACTGAGTATGTGTTGTACCTATCGTCCTGTCCGCCACTGGTCTGGTGCCTCACACATTGCACCAGTTTCAGCACACTAGGACTTCACAAAAACACTTATGCACAACTCCAGAAGGCTGTGATACTCAACACAACACGCATAGTGAGGAAATTTATGGACACAACCACACATCCCTAATCATTCTTGCACACGTCTTTACACTTGGTAATACATGCTTTGGTCCTTGACCTGCCATATTGTTTTTGCTGGGGAAACCCAAGGTTTGAAATTTTTACGTAATAATAATATTAATAATATACTAACAATGAAACTGAAATTATTTAGTAAATAAGGTCAAGTATTCAATAAATTATTTAAAAATAATTTTAAATAATATAAATGATTTTATTAGCATAAAAATAATTCAGCCGTGCCGGCGTGGTCGTGCGGTCTCAGGCATCGGTCTGCCGTGAGGCCCGTGTGCCAGTACCCGGGTTTAAATCCCAATCGAGAGCATGGATGTTTCAATTTCCTTTCCTGTGTTGTCAGCCTCTTCTTCACTTTCTCTTCGGTCTGATGTCATTCCGTAATGGTGTCCTGGAGAAGGCAACGGGAAACCACTCCAGTATCTGTTTCCTTGTATAGCTACGGCTTCTCCTAGGAGTCGCCCTTCGGGGGTCACTAGGGTTCCGTAGCCTTGAACCAATCTACGGATTGACCTACCTTGGTATGGTATGGTAAAAAAAAAATCCTTTCTGAAGGATATATTACTGGAGGGTTCATACAATTAATTCACGTCAATGTTTCATTTTATTTGTTCACACATTCTGATAAGAAGATTTAAGCACTTCTGCTAAATGGGTTGAGCATGTTCTTCAAGAAATGGATGTCAATAGAAGATACGCTTTCCATTCTAATCTCCTTTTCAGTCTTCACAAAGCATTTTATGATTCAAAATTGTAACAATTACAAAACAACATCTTTGACAACAACTATCTGCGGTCCTTCATTATCTCATCATTTAAGGGAAAAAGAAATATCTTTTCACACCACTTGAGCTGAAGGTTTCCAGGCAATGACTTCAACCTGCTCAAAGCTAAATAAATATCTCTGGTTTGAAATTCAACCTTTTATATGATGTTCTTTCCCCCATCCAGATCCTTCACATAAATTGGGCAGGCAACAGATATATTGCAATGTGTTAACTTTAGTTCCACATATACATATTATATAGCTTTATCTCTTCAATGATTCCTCTAGGATCACTTATGTTCTTCCTTCTTTATTAGAATACACAATGTTCCACAGGACATTGTCCAATGCTAATGTAACCTATTTCATATGTTCCAGCACATTCATTTTCTACTTAATAAACAGATACATCTGAAGACCAAATAATCAAGTTTCAGTCTTTGTCCTCATCTTAAAAAAAAGATTCCATTTAAGATTTCTGTATGTTTTACTGCAGTGTATTTCAAAGTTTTTTTTTTATTTTGGTGCATGGCTTCCTGAGGGACAAAAAAAAAAAAAAATTACCCTTTTTAAAAAAATAAAATAAAAATCAGATTAATGGAATGAACAGAACTGGGATTGTCTTAAATTTCAGAAATGGCGTTCTGGGAATGACTGCAAAACCTTTAATCTTTTTTTCTTTAATTTAAACATTTGAGACAGATAGAATGTTTTGGGGTTTGGGCTATTTTTTTTTTTTTTTTTTAATTGCATGCTGGCTTTGGACCAACCCAGACACTTGAGAAAAA
>JAFIDM010009631.1:86237713-86260112 GCA_023159025.1 Thereuonema tuberculata | reverse complement strand
AACAAAAAAAAAAAAAAAAAAAAAAAAAAAAAAAAAAAAAAAACAGCTACTAATAATACTATTATAGAATAATTAAAAAAAAAAACATTAAAAAAGTAACATTTGTTCTCACTATCTTAACATCAAGTCTCATACTATCACCATGCAGCTTCAGAATGGCTTATTTTTTTTTATAGTTTATCATACTTCTAGAGAACCCAACAATACAGTTCAACATTCATTATCTTTAATTTGTCATCAAAGCTTCTCCATCTTCTACAGATTATATGCTCCTTTTTGGGGAAGTATCCACAGTTCAATTACTTTTAAGCAAGGCAGTGATTTAACTGTACATTAAATATCCATAACAATATTACTTCAAATGATGTTAGCCATTCCATCATGATTCAAGACTTCTTTTCATTAGTATGACTCATTCCATCATGAATCCGCTAGCCTCGATGAATTTTTTATGCACAATTAAATAAAGCACATGAATTTTCTATATTTTATTTTTAAAGTGGTTTTTTGTTTTTAGTTAATTATCGAAGAGTCCCATAGTCCTTCCCATTAAGATTATAATCACCACTATATTGAGACCTTGCTGAGTTGCTGGTGGCTATTCTCAGCTGATGATTGCTAAACAGCATGAAGTAGCTATCCTGGGATGTCACCTAGTGAAACACTGGGTCTCAAACCTTTTAATGTGTTAATATTTTTAGGCACTTTATTTAATTGTGCATAAAAAATTCACTGAGGTCAGAGGAGGCTGGCACATGAATTATCTACATTTTATTTTTAAAGTGTAGTTTTTGTTTTTAGTTTAACTCTTGAAGGTCCCATATTCCTTCCCATTAAAACTATATTTTGGAAAAAATGGTTAATATAAACTTTGGCCAAAATTCAAATCATATTTAGATATGAATGAGTTATTCACATCACAGGACATATGAAGATCGAGTTCCTTCAATGCTTAATATTTTTGAATGCAATTACTAACAACTTTGATGTTTATCATGTATTTTTGTTCTTCAATCCATCCTAAGCAATTAAGTTCTTAAGACTGTGGAATCAGAAACTTGAAGTTGTCAAGAGAATTACTACTTTCAAAACAAATGTGATTTCTATTCATTTATTGAAATCCTCACAGCACTAAGTTTCATCCAGTCTACAGCTGGTGTCCATATTTCAGCATCCGCCTGTAAATTTGGCAATGCCATGAAGATTGTTATTACATTACAAGGTTCATCCTTCAATACAGCAACCATTCAAAGAAGTGCAATGAATGATTGCCATTCTTTATTTGTTCTTAAGTCACTGGTCTAAATATGGTGCTTTTACAACATGTAACCATACCACTGACAAAACCATAAAAAAAAAACTACTCAAAATCTAGTATAGAAGAGCCATGTAAATGTAACAATTTAATCAGAAGTGCCATCTACACAGAGCCATGATAGTTGATTGGAGCAGGTTGGAAGGTAGGGGGAGGTTGAAATATGATACAGTGGTGGTCAGAATTATAAGGACAACTGAAAATTGCACAGAAAAAAATTATTTCTGAAGTAAATAAAGTGAAATGTATACATAAAATGCTTTTTTATGCTAGAAATCATTGTAGAATGCAAAACATTGGAAAATGCAAAATATGAATGTATTGCCATACTTAACAAAAAAATGTCATTGTAAAAACTGGACAAAATTATAAGGACAATGAATGTTTCGGCCCGAAACACACTAATAATTAATAATCTTCCCCTTCTTCTCAATCACTTTTATCAGTCTTGATGTCATAGAGTTTGACAGTTCCTTCAGAACGTTTTTGGAAATTTTTTTTCCAAACTTTTTCGATGGAGGACGTAAGTTCTTGCTTATTTTGATATTGAATACCATTTTTGTATACTTCGTGTGCCAGAATACCCCACAGATTTTCCATTGGATTTAGATCTGGGCTTCTGGCCGGCAAGTCAAGTAGTTTCACAAAATTAGCATCAAACCATGCTTTCGAAGTTTGAGAAACGTGTACTGAGGCATTGTCCTGCTGGAATAAAAAGTCTCACTCGTAATTAGCGGTGCTTCTGGTAAAAGATTATTGCCCAATAAATAAACATAACTCTCAGAATTCATTTTGCCCTGCACAAAAACTATTGGAGTAGTTCCACCAGTTGCGAAACCTCCCCAGACCATTACTGAGCGACCTCTAAATCTATGCTTTGCGAAAATTTCTTTTTCTTTACGGAGATCATACCAGAAGTAGCGAAAACCATCTGGTCCATCCAAATTAACTTTTTCTCATTGGAAAAGATAACATCATCGCAGTTCTTTTTCCATAGTAATGCATTTTTTGGCAAACTCCACCCTCAGTCTCTTATGAACTTTTGTAAGAGGCGGTCGTGACATACGTTTTCCATAATGAACCGTTTTTTCTTTTTGTAAAACATGTCGAACAGTTCGAACACTGCATCGTAAGTTTAATTCCCGTTTATGTTTGTTTTTTGGAGCAAGCTCGCCTTATTATCATTCTTTTCACACGCACAGAAACAGAAGATGGCCGACCTGAACGTCTTTGCAGTCCATATTTTTCAGGATTTTTAAGAAAATTATAAATAACCGTTCTCGATCTATTCAGCTTTGTCGAAATTTGATGTACAGTAAGTCCTGAACTTTTAAAAGCAACCACTTTCCCTTTCTAAAACTCCGAAAGTTTCGTACCTAGTGCATGACTGAAAAAATAGAATACGACGTTCGCAATCTTTTACTATGCATTTATATCGTCTGGGAGTGCCGTGTGCAGAACAAAAAACATGCAAATTTTGCTTTTTAGAACACACAAATAGCATTGTCCTTATAATTTTGTCCATATCACAGGGCTGTCTAAATCCAAAATACATTTTATGAATATGAATTTCCCATATATTTCCATAAAAACTAATAAAAAATGCTGCATTTATCGTTGGTTTTCAGCCATAAAATTTGCATAATCTTCCGGACAACTGTAACCAAGTTTGGCGATTTTTTCCCTTGTCCTTATAATTTTGACCACCACTGTATGCCCTGACTTCTTATTTTACCATATAGAATAAAAAGGTAAAATAACCTAGTGGCACTTGGTGATCATCAACCCTTACAATGGCAGCAGTCAACATATTAAAAAAATTAAAAAGTTAATCCATTGCTTCATTCCAACTCAAGAACATGGTTCTTCAAAAGTAATATTTGACTGAAACCAGAACATATATAGCAAAACATTCTTAAAACAAATACACACACAAAACAGTAAATTAGAAACTAATATTATACCTGTTGGACTACTGAATTACGCTGATTATCACAAAGGACATGTGTGCACCTTGGAATATATGTTGTTTCAATATCACCTCCATGTTGAATAATAACCTGATAATTAGTTCAAATTGGAAAGAATGAATGCTAAATTATTCTTTGAAAGAATTACAGTAACAAAATTATCTACAAGTACAAATACAGTAGTAAAAATATTTAAGTTTTGTTTATTCAAAAGATCAGAAATATGTGTAATTTATTATTCAAGGCTAAAAGTAAATTGCAGAATTAAAAATAAGAATATTACCTTTTTCCATACATTAAGCTTTTCAGCATCAATTAATCGGTCATAATCAACTATGGTGAAGACACATCCTAATAGGCATTTATCACCTGGAACTTAAAGTAAATCAGTAACTTAAAGTTTGGAACTTAAAAGTGTTTTTTTTTTTTTTTTTTTTTTTTTAATGAGACTTTAGAAAGTTATATGAACATATAAAAAAAATGACAAATTACATGAATCCTGATAAAACTTAAAAAAAAACGTATACTTGATTATTAATTTACAGAAAACAATTACGTTCAACACCCACCAAGTTTAAGTAGCTATCTATTTTATTTTTTCTTTTACCAGAAAGAAAAAAAAAAGAATTTTGAAGTACGACAACTCGAAAGATTATGTATTTAATTTGTATATGCTTATATATAAAAAACACCAAATATTTAAAACTGTGCAAGAACAATATCAAAGATGAAGTGCAAATCCCAAATTATTCTTTAATAACTTTTTAATACAACCTGTAAATAGTAAGCAATTACTACCAAAAAGGCTATCAATGATAGACATTAAATGTTTCAGGCTTGATTTTAATGTTTGCGAAAGCAAAATTTTATTTTCAAAACTACAAACATGCACTAGGCTGTTCTGCATCCTTCTAATGAAGCAGCCTTCTTCAGGATTTGTTTGGCAATCTTTAGCTGGCTTCTTTTATGAAGTCCACTGACCTTCTGATTGCCTTCACCATATTCTTATCAGTAGATTACTAGGTGAATACTGGTACGCTTACTATCTCTTCCAAGTTTGGTTTCTGCATATCTGTCTTTAGAGAATAAAGTTAATTTAAACAGGTCCTCTCATTGGTTATCTTTCATGAAACATGGGAGATTTTGTCTCTACTCTCATTTTTTTTTTCTATTTGCTCGACAGTTCTTATTACATACCAATATCCTTTGCATTCCAATTAATTTTATATGTTCTGGCTGTTGCTGAGTTTGCAGCCTCCATGCAGGTTTTCAAGTTGCTTAAGAAGGTTCTTTTTTCTTCTGAGTGCAGCCTTGCTGCTAAGCTGCCAAACACTCACTCATCCATTCTAATGGCACAATTCAATTCTGAAATCACCTCTTCAGTAATTGCTCCTTATGAATAATTCTGTGAGGTTCTTTTTCTGATTTCTTCCTTGCCGTGATCTAGATCATATTTGCTAGAGAAATGCCTTTCCTTTGTACATGGCTTGTACTTCAAGCTTATACTGGGCATTATTCCCATCAGGAACTTCAGTCAGTTGGGCTAGTAAGTGTGGTAAGCATTCACACACATTTCAGCTTGTCTGTACTATGAATGTTTTTAAAGTTCTTTTAAAGTTCTACTAACAATTCTTAATATGTCATCTACTGAGACATATCTAACTGCCTTCAATGTGCTGTTTGCAGCAGAGCTATAAAACTATAGCAAAGATGAATTTATTAAATAACTTATGATTGTATCTTGCAATTTTGCCTTTATAAAGCAATTTAGTAAACAAATAGAGCTGTTCATCAAATTCCAAATTTGTGGTTCAACAGTACTTGTCAGCTTTCGTTAGGATTCTCCTGACTGAGTAGTATTGTGTTTTTACTTGAATGAATCGATGAAGGCAAAACGACTTGAGAAAGCTCGCCGAATGCTTCGTCTGGTCGCCAGTGGTCTCTTGCAAAAGGTCCTGTTTACCGACGAGAAGATTTTCTCCATCGAGCCGATTCACAACCACCAAAATCATCGCCAACTGCTCAAGAAGGGTCAGCAGAAGAGCGCTGCCGCGAAAACCATCAGCCGCAGCCATTTTCCGGCCTCAATCATGGTATGGGCCAGCATCTGCGCCGTAGGAAAGACGCCGCTGGTCTTCATCGAACGGAACGTCAAAATTAACGCTGCCAGCTATCAAAAGCGTGTCCTCCGGGATGTACTGGAACCTTGGGCGGCATAGCACTTCAGCCCAGAAGGATTTATGCTTCAGCAGGACTGGGCTCCAACACATTCCGCCAATTCGACAATCGCTGTGTGGGTTGAGCTGTTTCCCAGCTTTTGGGGCAAGGATGTTTGGCCACCAAACTTACCGGATCTTAACCCAATGGACTACTCAGTATGGTCCATCATGGAGCAAAAAATCTCGGGAACATGATACGCCACTGTTGACATGCTCAAAACAGCTCTAACACGTGCCTGGGATTATTTATTTACTTTCACGCTTACAGAATTTTTTTTTTTTTTTTTTTTGGTGCGCAAATTTTTTTGTCAATGAATGTTGACATCAATCAATATTCTATCAGGTCTACCGGCTTAAATCCGCTGTTTTTTAGGTAACAAAAAAGACGTTTTTTCAATAGAAAGTGAAAAAATTGTTTATTCAAAGTACTGGCCATTGCTAACTACACATTTTTCCCATCTCTCGGGCAACTTGTGGATACCTTGCCAAAAAAAAAAAAAAAAATCCCTCCCTTTTGAGGCAAACCACTTATCGAGCCATTTTCAGACGTTTTCATAGGATTCGAATTATTCCTCAGCAAGTGAGTGGCCCATCAACGAAAACAAGGATAGTCAGAAGGTGCCAGGTCTGGTGAGTTAGCGGCATGGGGTAGCAGCTCCCAGTTGAGTGCCTCCAAGTAGTTGTGGACCATTGTTGACGTGTGTGATGGTGCATTGTCATGGAGAAAAATCAGCTTGTCATGTCTTTTCTGATATTCCGGCCTTTTTTCATGAAGAGCAAGGTTCAATTTGATCAGTTGTTGTAGGTAGCAATGGGCATTGACAGTTTCCCCTGGTTTCTGCAACTCATAGTAGATGACACCCTCCTGATCCCACACAACGCACAGCATCGTCTTCCGTCCGAAGCGATGGGGTCTTGCGGACGATGTTGATGGTTGGCCAGGGTCAACCCACAATTTTTTGTGTTTAGGATTCTCGAAATAGATCCACTTTTCATCGCCACTAACAATCCGATGCAGAAAGGACTTTCTTTTTGTCTGGCAAGCAAAATTTCGCATGTGTTTTGGCGTCACTCCATCTGCCGATCGGTCAATTCGTGCAGGACCCATTTTCCGATCTTTTGGACCTTTCCCATAGCACGTAGGCAATCGGAAATGGTTTGTTGAGCAACTACCAATTCTTCGGCAAGCATTTTTTGCGATTGCGTGTAGTTGTCGTCCAATAGGGCTTGCAGTTCACCGTCCTCAAATTTTTTAGGTCGATTTTCACGCTCCTTATCGGTAACATCGAAATTGCTGTCTTTGAACTGACGAAACCAGTCTCTGCATGTTGTTTCTGATAGAGCACGGTTGCTATAGGCCTCCACAAGCATTCGGTGCGATTCGACCACTGATTTCTTGAGATTGAAGCAGAAAAGCAGAACTCCCCACATATGCTCCTTTTTTTGGCACAAAAACTCGACATGATTACCACAGGAAAAAATTAATTTTTTCTTTGAAATTGCTATTGTTGTGCACTGCTTATTGTTGAAGGATGTCAAACGCATGAAACTTATCTATTCGGCGATTCGATAGTCATTTTATATGACCACTTATGCCATCTATGAGCAAACATCGGATTTAAGAGGTAGACCTGGTATATATATAAAACTCGTGTATTTATTCCTCCTATAACTCCAAACATCTCCTTACATTTCTATTGGTCTGCTTTTTCAAGTTATTTAGTTTAAAAAAGCAGACCAATAGAAATATCGCTGCTTGGAGTTGTTATGGAAGGAATAAATAGAAGAGTTCTTTTAATGTTGTTAATAGGTGCTACTTAGGGTCTTTTGAAAAAAATTCAAATTCACAATAAATAAGAAATACTGTACAAACGATACATGCCTAATGGTTTGTGTGGATCTGAAGTAAAGAAAAAAATATTATATGAATTATTATTAAAATCGTGCTTGAATATCATATTGTATTGCTTATTAGAGGTGAAGAAATTTAATAAAAGAGAAATCTTTGGTTGTTTACAAATAAAGACGTCATTCATGAATGTAGTAAAAGTGACATGCGCAGTGACGTGATATGTGTATTCGAATAAAAAAAATGGCAGCGAGCGGCGTGACCGGCCATGTATCTCTGCCGATAAAGTTTTTTCAATAAACTGAGGATGACTTAAGCGAATGTAAATCTTGCCAGTCCATGTGTTTTTAGTGTGCATCATGGAAGAAGGCTACAAAGAACGTCAATTCTTCATTGATGCTAAATTCGACAAATGGATGCCGATTCTCCAATGGAGCGAAATTCGAATAGGGTAAACCGCCGTTACGGAAATTAGAAAATCATCAAGAACTTGTAAGTAGATTTTCTTTATTATTCCCGTGAATGAAGAATCAATGATCAGAGCGGTGATTCCATAATTAAAGAACGTTACTATTAAATAGAAAGATTATTTTTCTGAAAGCTGAACTGAGAAACTAATTGTTCTTTGATGTGACGAAATTCGAAGAAGTGATGGAGGATAAATATTTATTATTCTCAAGACAACAGTGTGATTAACTTTAACTAAATATAAATCGAATCATCAAGATAAACAGTTATTGATATTTGATTTAGCGACTCAGAGTTAAACTATTCTTCTATTTGAGAAAAGTATTGAATTTCTTAAGTGAAGTTCCATATTATTAAAGTGACTATTATAACTAATGAAATATCATTGAGACTTAGTGCATCGATGAAATATCAAGTTTGAATTTGAATCAACTTTATTATTATGAAGTTATTTATTGATTATTCATCAATAAATATGTATAGATCATAAGGTGAAATTAACCATAGATTATCACAAACGGTGTCATATAACCATTGCTATGCAACTGTTAATTATGGATTAAACTATTAACCTATAGACATATTAAATCATTATGAATACTAGAAGTATTATTGAGTAATGAAATGAAGATTAATAATAGTGTTATTAGTCAGAGTATTTGAAGTAAATTCATTTTTCAATAAATCGTTGAATGTCCTTAAATGTGTCTGTGTGTGTGTTTGTTAGATTGGAATAACCCATACAAACTCTGCTACATATTATTCATTTTAATAGGGAATGTAAAACCGAACAAAGGTGTTACATGATTTCCCAAATAGTTTGAATAAGTCAAAATTTAAAAGCATGGATTTACTGTAAATTATAATAACCAGTGGCAACCATAAAATTGAAAATTATTTTTTTTTTTTTCTGTCAATATTGGCAGTTTGTACCATTAGTGGCAAATGTACAGTTTCCATATTCATTCAGAAACATAAAAGAGGTTTCTTTCCACTAGACTAATCTTTCACAATTAGAAATTACCATATCTAGAAACACCTAATCTCTTACCTAATTGTCCCTGAACTAAAAGTTCTTTAACAGCTTTTTTTTTTTTTAAGATCTTAATGGACTACTTAATATTGTTAGTTCAAATTTTCAAATATTTTCTACCATTTTAAACTAGTTTTTAGGTTACTAACTAAAGGCAATTATTTTTAAACTAGTTTTTAGGTTACTAACTAAAGGCAATTATTTTTAATCTCTTCTTAACTAAGGATCCCATATTAGATTAATTCTTATGAAGGAATGCTCAATTTTACATGTACCCGTTTCCTAGCAAATGAAATGACTGGCTTATGAAATGTTTTGGAGAAGGAAAGAATACATTTTAAAGGTAGTACAGATATGACAGTATGATAAGAAGAAAGAAGAAAAAAATAAACCAAACAAACAAACAAAAAAAACAAACTAACCAAACAAACAAACAAAAAACAAACTAACCAAACAAACTGACAAACTGTAAACTGTAAAAAAATTTCTTACCTCGTACAGCTGGATCATGTCCATAAAACTGGACTTGTTGAACAGGTGCATGACCCGATGGTACTTCTGGCTGTGACTGCCCACTTCCTGAACCAAGTCGATATACTTCTGGTTTGCCCACTGCTGCTCTTACAGATGATATCTGTGTACTGTTAGTGATATTTCGTAATGTTCTCTGGGCAACAATATCAACTTGTGTTCCAACCTTCAACAAGTAAAATTATTATTCCCAATAGTCAATGCACTGTTATACAGCAACTTTTTATTTAATTACTAATAATAATAATAATTGGTAAGAATTTAGCTGTTATTCATTAAAACTATTCCTCAGAACTTATATTAGAACTTATATTCAATATTATATATAACTATGATGGGTAAATGACCATAATGGATTATCAAGTTGCCTCTTTTTAATTTCAGAGAATATCAAAATAGGTCAAGAATGTTATAAAAAAAATCACAGTATACCAGTCAATTCGTCAATCACTACAATCATATAATTCATTCTTTAGGAATTGAAAACAAACCTTTTTATTATATGTTTTTATAATATGTTCAACCACTGGTAATTAAATAATAAAAGCTTGCATTATTAAACTGACAACCTTAACGAGGCAATTTGTTAGCTTCAGAACAAAATATTTTCTTAAACTATTTTTGGAGAAATAAACAGATGCAGTACTTCAATCTAAAATATAAATTCAGAATAGTTAGGCTTAACATGTATTGTCAAAGCAGAAAATAGAAGTATAAAGGAAAATAAACACATTTATTTACAATAATAATGAGGCGATACTCCTACAGTTTCGAAGTGCATGTGAATGCCATCTTCAGGGAATAAGGTGAGGATGGCATACACATGGAGAACTGGGAGAGGAATGTTAAGGGTAATGTGGGGTTGGCTCACAAGTGAAGGGATTAATTAGGCATTAAGATTAATGATGTACAAGATTTCTGTTGGGAGGCAGCAGGTTAGTTTAATGTACTAAGATAGGGCTTTGGCAGCAAGGAAGTTAGGAGTTTGTGTGGTTTTGTATAGTGGATGACTGTGCAGAATAGTGTTTATTCTTTGACTTAAATTCTATGTTCATATTCTTATGCCATGGCATAAGATCATCAGTGGCATATCTCTATCAAGGCATCAAAATTTTGCATCATCAAAACCATGTGACTATATCCTTGTAAGCATCAGTCTAAATATCTTAAATACTTCCCTTCCCTACAACATTTACTATGTAATAAATGTTGGTTACTATGAATTAAATAATATTAAGTCACTCAAACAGCAAATTTCACCAATAAATCATCAAAATCAACCACAAGGCCAATCTTGCCTATAAACCTAACCAACCTTGCCTTAATCCATTACAATGTAACACTGTTTAAAAACTTAATAGATTCAACTGTTTATATAATTATCCTCCTTGTAATCACCAATGAGAATATAATCACAATGCTTAATCAAGTCATCCCAATGTCAATACCTTCAGAACCAATGTCTCAGCATCATTAAATGCTACCCGAACTTCACTTCCAACACCACTCCATCCAAAAGACTTCCTTATTCAACTTAAAAAAAAAGATAACCTCCCCACATAACCTGCTCAGACAACACAACTCCATAGTTTGATGCATACTAGTAAAAAATTCCGTGTGAAAATTCCTTCCCGCCCTTTATTGTTTAATTGTTTCCAGGTTCCTGTATCCTGAGAAAAATTGGTCAGGGAATTGGGAAAAATTGCTCTTTGAACCAGAGAGTACCCACAATGGGAAATAAATGCCATTACTCGCAATGTATCCCTTAGAAAATTTTCCTAATTATTGCGATCCAAGAGTTGCATTGTAGAGCTGCTAGAAAAAAATCCTAGGGAAACTTTAAAATAATGTCGTCAGACATGCAAGCATGACGCCAGAAACAGCTCTCACGAGGCCAGCTAGTTTTACCTCTTCCAGGTCAAATACATTCAACCAGTTTGTTTGCAGCTGATGATTGTGACATATGTGAGTGTTCTTGGCTCTCTCAGCTGCTATTGGTAAGACAGTATTTTTAAAACAATTGTTATTATTTCAATATTACAGCATAATGTTTGATGGCACTTTTCAAGATCCTGGAGGACACTTAAAACTATAGATTTCAAGGAGTTCAACAGCGGACTTTCAAAGTCGAAGTAAAGCCAAGCATAATTCTTCAGAATTGCTTTATTGGTATCCCTGAATTTGAAAAATTGCAATACAGCTGCCAACACTGACAACGTAAAGCATGAAATGCAATGACAGAGGCATAAATAGTCATAAACGGAAGGTAGGCTGAAAGGAGTAAAGCCCATTGTACATGGATCCGAAAATCGGTCGGACAGATCTATGTGCAATGGGCTTAAGGGGAGCGTATCATATTGAAATGAAAAAAGGTAAGGTGAATGAAACACAATTTACATATAGAGTGATTCAGTCCAAAATTTACATTTTCAAAGCACCCTCATTCACCTTAACTCACTTTTTCATTTCAATATGATAATTTTGGTCTCAAACGCTCCCCTTAAGCCGATTGCACATGGATCCGTCCGACCGAATTTTTGGATCCATGTGCAATGGGATTAAGACTGCAGAGTGAACTGTCTGCCAAGTCACAAAAAACAAAGAGGTTTGAAATAATGGAAACAGAAATAATAGCAAGCATAGGAAAATGAGCAAAGCTAGGTACAGTGAAGGAGCTGGAAGTGGGAAGTGCAAATTTACAATAGGAAATGTCCAGAGATTTAACAGAATACAGACAAACAATGAAATCATGAAAAATTTCAACCTTAAAATTACAACCCTCATCAACAGTCTATAATATATATATAATGGATTACTGATACTAGAAGCAGCCAGAATGTTTAGCACAGAAGCCAAGAAAAAAAGACATAAGTGACAAAAGAGGAAATAAACAGCTCAAAAAACAAAGATACAGTTTAATTAGTGAACACCTTTTCCAAAAGAGATTAAATAAATTACTTAAGTTGCACTTTTCTCAATCTCTGGCATAGCTAGTTTAAATAGTGTTACTTTCCTGTAAATCAAACCTTCATGATTATCCAAATGCAATATATTAATATTAAGATGAATTCCTTAAGCAAAACGTTAGCTTTGCCTATTGTCTACATAACAAATACGCCTTTCAAAGGACACTTCATGTTCTAATAATGATATCTAATCTCAGGAGATGAACTTTCCAAATGCAAAAAAAAAAAAAAATACCTTGATGCAGTAAGAGAAAATATGCTTCACTTATTAATTTTCAATGATTTTAATTAATAAAAAATAAACAGTGTTAATAACTCAAAAGATTACAAAATAGTTTAATACACTAATACTCACCATCTGTGGAACAGGTTGACCAACTGGAACAGGTGGTCTCTGAACTGTTGGAGCAGGCATTTCAATACTTTCGGATCCTTTTCCACTTGAAAGACGATTGTTTAATAAATTGGCCAGGGCAGTTTTTGTTTTGGGGGTTAACTGCTGATTGACCTAACAAAAATTAAAGTTAGAATTAAGTAAATTAAGAAATTTTATGCATTTCTTTAAGGATTACAGTATTGCTGACACACTACAGTTGGGTGAAGCTATCAATATTATAAAATACAGATACATAATTATGATAAAATATTGGTCCAGTAGTTAAGTGGTAAATAACCTGACTGAGGTATGGAGGAGTCACATTCAATCCACAGAGAGGGTTAGGGTTTCTCCATGTCTAATTCCCCTCCAGATGGATTCAAAGGTCTACCTAGCTATCTGACGAATGGGTACCAGATTTATTTCTAAAGGTTAAAGGCAGGCCAGTATCAGGCTGACCACTGGACCTCAACATAATCTCATTGGTCAAGAAACACCAAAAGCCTCACCTCAGACAACCAATGGGTCGCTACAAAGGGCCATGTTAGCCAGTAGTGGGATACTTTAAACTTTTAATTAAGATTAAATATGATTATAAAACAGAGTAAGTAGATACAGTCTAAAATAAGAGTTAAAGTTAATATTTACCAAAATTCAAAGTTTATTTGTTTCGGTGTATAAACAGCAACAAAAATTGTTTTATTTATTGAAATAAATTTCTAATATAGAAAACCTTATTTCAAAAGTTGTAATGAAGGTTTCCAGAAAAAGTCAAGACACAGCTTTAATCTATACTAAACAGACTTGATGAAGCATATTACACACTACATGTCTTGTAGTGAATTGTTTCTGAAACTGAACCACAACTCCTAAGGGACAGCATTGAGTAATGTATTCAAGAAATGTTTTCTTCCATTAACACTTTTTTCTTTTTCTTAGGAAATTAACTGTTGTTTAAAAAAAGTAAACAATTATAAAACTATATTATCTCAATGCAATAATTAACTTTGATATAATTAAATATATCTATTTCACAATGAAAGTTAAGTTTAAGCAGTGTAATTAGAAGAACATAACGACCTTTCATTTTTAAAATTATTTCCTAAAGAATTGGAGACAGTGCTGTGTTACTATTTTAAGTGAGAATTTGAATGTGCATGTGTGTGTGTGTCAGTTGCATCTACACCATATTTTATAACTATCAAAATGCAGATTTTTTTTTTTTTTTTTTTTAATTTAGATACTTAAAAAAAAGTTTACCTTGCAAAAAATTAAAGGGATTTTAATTTTAAAAGTGGATTTAGTTTTACATTCTACAAAATTGTTCCTCTTCTAGATGGTAAATAAAAATGGTAAATGCTTTCATGACGTACCACTGTATATACACTGTATAATCAAATTATTATTACCATCAACCCTTTTGTGGCCAAAACAGCAGCTATAAATCAAGGCGTAAGACTCGATGAGAAATATGGCAAAAAAGTTTGTTGACTCCAACAGCTGGATCACAGTCCAGTGGTGGTGCGTATCCAAATGAAAACTACTCTGTCTAAGTGATACCAAAATTCAATGGGTTTAAATCAGGCAAACAAGGAGGCCAGTCCTTATTCATCCTTGCATTTGACAAACCAATCGCCACAACCTTTACAATATGACAAGGCACATTATCTTGTTGGAACACATACTGCCACCTTGAAAGACTGATGCCATAAACAGATGCACTTGATCTGCAACAATAGACAGTCAGTTGCATCAAGGGACTCCTTGACCTGTATTATGAGTTCCAAACTGTCCCACAGGATCATCTCCCACATATTAACACCTCCACTGCCTGTGTGAGAGTGGACTGACATGACTAAAACATGTTGTGGAGATTCATCTGCTTCTACACCATTTATCCACCCAAAATAGAAGAACTGCAACTCATCAGCGAAGGGAGCCCCCGATTATACTCCCTGGTCAGTTGTTCAATATCATTTGGCTGTTGGTGAACATTGTTCATGACAGATAATTATGCCCTCAATGGTCAAAGGTGTTTAGTTGACCCCAGTTTGCTCAAGTGGTCTCTATGTCGTCACCATTCTGCCAGGTGTTGTACATCTTAAACAACAGTGGCATGGAAACAGTTCACTAGTCATGCTGTCTTGGAAACTCTGGCACCTTTCAGGCAACTGACTTACCATCAT
Source organism: Thereuonema tuberculata (assembly GCA_023159025.1). Lineage (NCBI taxonomy): Eukaryota > Metazoa > Arthropoda > Chilopoda > Scutigeromorpha > Scutigeridae > Thereuonema > Thereuonema tuberculata. The sequence goes on along the minus strand of JAFIDM010009631.1, from coordinate 86,245,199 downwards.
TTCACATTAGAAGCCTTAAATCACCAGCTTTTCCCATTTTCACTATGTATATAAATACTCTGATGTAGTAGCACACTCATAAAAAAAAAAAAAAAAAAGGATCAAGAATTTGCCCACTGGGTTTTCCAGCAGCTGAACAACCATGAAGATTGGCTGTTAAACATACTGTGGACGGATGAAGATCATTTCACCCTTAATGGCAGTGTCAACACACGCAACTGCCTCATCTGAGCTACAGAAAACCCACATGCATTTGTGGAAACCCCCTGCATCAGCCAAAAATTACAGTCCTGGTGTGGTTTCTCCGCAGAATTCCTTATTGGTCCCTTTTTCTTTGAAGAAGTCAGGAGAGTCTGAACTTCAAACGGATACTATCATGGGTGAGAGATTTGCAGCACTATTACGGAGCTGCATTATTCCACACTTGCAAGAGTGGCATGCACTCCATACAGTCACATTCATGCAAGATGGAGCACCACCACACATTACTATTCTTGTTAAGTGACTGCTACACTCAACATTTGGGGAGAACAGTGTCCTCAGTCGGTCCTTTCTGCACGAGTGGCCACCAAGATCTCCCGACCTCACACCTTGCAACTTTTGGTTGTGGGGTTTTTTAAGTTAAAGATGTACCGCATTTGAGGACATATTCCACTAAGAATATGGTTTGTTTTTGTATTACCGATCTACCTTCAAAGTTTATACAGGTAATTTTGAATCACCCTGTATATATTTCCTGATCAATATTTAACTATAAAAACAGGAAGAAAGTTCTTTATTTGCAGTCATACAAAAAAGTAGAAATTAAAAAAAAAAAAAAAAAAAGTAACAAAATATAAAAATAAAATAAAATTAAAACAAAAAACAGTAATTCAAAATAATAAACAATAATTATAATAAATAACACCAAAAGCACCAATGAGAGAAAAAGAAACATACATGAAACAAAATTAATAGAATGCAAGCTGCATTAAAAAAAAAGAAGAAATAATTAAAAGGCAGAAAACAAAAAATAAAATAAGTAAACTGAAAATTAGCAGAATAATGGCTTATAAAAATTAACCAAACCAAAATAAGAATTCAAGTAAAAAAAAAGTAAAGAGAATAAATAATAGAAAGCAAAAGCTTTAAAAATGAAAATAAATAACCTGAAAATTTACCACAGCTATGAAATTTACAAAATAATAATAATAATACATAAAGTAGAAGCTTGTAAGTTTCTGAGATAGACTAGGTTAACATTGTTTAAAAAATTAAAAATAACAATGTGGGTCCATTTTTAAAAATCTGAAACTTTTTTCACAGGAAAAGGAAAGTTAAATGAAGCTACAACAAAAAAAACCAGGATTGTATTTTGATAGGTTCGTGAGAAATCAATTGTTGATATTTAGTTTTTGTGCATTATCACAAACAATACTGTTAACACAACAAGTGCTAAAATATATATTTTTTTCTATCTATTTTTTCTTATTATGAAAAACTGAAAGGTTAATTTTTAAATGTACATATGGTTCAGCCTAAACAGAAAGTAAGACTAAAATCTAAAGTGAATATTTTCATACTGGCAGGAAGTCTCCTGTCACCATCACTGTGGATACAACTCCTGAAAAAAAGCACTTTGGGCAATTTTGGAGAAGTAAATGTGATTTGAGATCATAGAAGCAGTGGAACGTATAGCTACTCCAAGGTCACTAAAAATAACAAAGAACTTTTGTACTTAAGATCAGGAATTGGAGTTAATTTCTTGACTGAAATGTGAACAATTTGCCTTGTCATGAAAATCTTTTATTAATCAAATTTGAATTTCTGGAAACACTTGCTAATCCATTTAAAAAACAAAGATACATATAATAAAAAGATCTCTCAACAATTACCTTGAAAATGGCAAAAATACATAATGAAGGGCAACTTACAAAACTGAAACCTGGTCAAAAACTTTTAACTACATGCAGGGTTTCAGTGAATCATGCACATAGAAGTAAACAGAGTGCAGTTAAACATATTTCTTCCAAAAACTCTATATCAAAAGATATATCTCCAATCAAATCTATGGCCACATCTAAAACTGAAAGTCTGAATACTGAGGATTTAAATGAAACTTGAAGTTCTCCAGTAAAATTGCATTCTGTTAACAAAAGAAAGGTCAAGGTGGCCAGTTTTGCAAATGGGTTCAAAAGTTTCAAAAGCCTTGGACCTTCCAGCCACAACATTTCAAGGCATCACACAACAACCAGCCACAACGTATGTGAACTGTAAGAACTTAGCTGAAATAAATGAAGAACTTAAAATTAAATGTAAGATAACTACAAGGCAAGAAGGTTTAAAGATTCTGAAACTTGTTCCTACAAGCGAGTCAGTTCAGAAAACTGTACATGAATTTAATGTTTCAGAATAAACTGTTAAAAACATTCAAGACTCTGAAGACAGAATATGGAATTTTGGCTGACCAATAACAGAGGGAAATTTCTTTCTCAAGAACTTGTTACAGCTGTGAAACATTTTTATGATGAAGAAGTTTCCCATCTGTCCAGAGAAAAAAAAAGAATCTCTTTCAGTGAAAATCCCAGATACAAGAACATAATCCCTCATATAAAAGTAAAGTTGTTACTTTTATTCAGAATTTATGTCACAGCTTGGAATTAAGATTTAACAAGTTATGCTCTTTACATCCACCTTGGTATGTAATTGTTGATGCAAAAACAATCCATTCAGTATATGTATGTGAAATACACAAAAATTTGTAGTTGTTTGCAGCTGCTTTACCAGGCAATTACAGCCAGGTACACATAACTTGTGAAGAAAAGCTTAATTCAGAAATTGTATGCTGGACAGGTAAAAATTATTTAATGATAATGATCAGGAATTCGTTGGATTCACATGACTTCAAAGAATGTAATGCTTACAACCAATAGATTCATGATAGTATGATAATTTTTGTTTGCCAACAAGTGATTTCATCACAAATTACTGCTGATGCAGATCAAGAAAAAAATGTACATTTCACTGCAAAATCACAAGCATCTCATTTGATGTTGATGATAATGATACTGTCAATAACATTATTACAAATTGAACTCTCATAAACATTCCATGACTGAATGAAAAAATGACACAGTGTTGTTTATTACTATAAATTCAAATAGGAACTTAATTTTTTAAGTATCAATTTCACTTGTTGGTTGTTTTATTCATGTTTAGTCCTATTATTAATACAGATGCTTCTCGTATTACAAAGGGGTTACACTCCGGTGACCATCATAAGTAGAAAATGTTGTATATCGAATAAATGATAAAAACTATAAAAAAGTAAATAAGTAGCTACTGTCATTGAATAAGTAAATAAACAAATAATTAATGTCACTAACTACTGTAAATACCATACTTATAAATAAATGAATGAATGAATCCTATCAATACATTTGCAATATTGTAAAAAACAAAGTTTTACATTTACTTCATTACACAAGGATGATACAGGTATAGAACATGTAATGTACAATAGTGATATGATTATGCAGTCAAGTATTACTATAAAGTATTGCTAACCTGGGAACAGATCAAATTTCAAAGTTTGATGACTACTATATGTGCATCACTATCGCATCATTGTAAAGTTGCAATATTATACACAGAACCATCTTTATATTTATTTATTTATTCATTCATGTATTTATTTACTTTTATTTTCATGATTTATTATGGTGAGTTCAGGTTTGAGAAAAGCTTAGAAATTTATTTTTCTGCTTAATTATAACTAAATAAAGTCTCTTTCATTAAATGTATTGGCTTTGAAAAGAGCGTTTTTATTGATTGTAATAAATCTATATATTGAGACCAACAAAGGCACGGTAAAATAAAGAAGGCTGTTATTACTTCATTTAAAGCTTCAAATGCAAAATACGATGCAATGTTGCTTTATTCCTAGTAAATTCAATCTTCTCATTGTTTTCAAATGAATCAATCAATTGTTGGCAATCATTTTCTAGGAAAATTTCAGTGAAGGTAGCTCTTACAACAGACAAATCAAATTCATCCATATCAAAAACTAGTGCTCAGCAAGATCACTCTTGTTTTCTTTTGAGTACCGAAAACATGATGGCAGTTTTTTTTTTTTGTAAACAATTGTCATTTAAATCACCATATATTCTCTCTGCACCTGTATATATATTTTATTTTTTATGTTCATTTGGGTATTATTGTCAATACTCTTAAATATGATGTGTTGGACTTTGGATATGAAAACAGATTGTCAACATAGCTAAAGTATGCTATATTGGAAAACTTTTCACGGTTGTATCTTCAATATACTGCATCAGGTATATTGAAATGTCCATGGATTTCTGAAAAATCTACTGTTTAGGTAATAAACTAGGTCACTGCTTGCACATACTGTATTCTGTAAATAACTCAAATCATTTCACTTTCTTTTTTTTTTTAATCTGGCTTTGGGACTGAGTTTTATTTTTTAGATTTTTCTAGTGCTAATTAAATGATCTGATAGGATATCATAGTAAGCAGATTGTTAACATCTAATAAAAGCATGTGAGCTTTATGCTGTTCAAATTATTATTTTTTTTTTCTAGTCTACTTTTGTAAAGCTTTTCTCATCAATGATCTCACTCTTTAGCTTGAAAATGTGTTTGACTCTGTCCAATACTGGTTTATCTGAATTTGTTTAAGCATTTGATAATATCTGATTTCTAAATTGGAAGTTTCCAGCAACTGTCACAGATTTGATTTGTGTAGATTGTTCATGTCTTTGCATTTATAGATGTTAGATTTTACATTTCCGATAGGGAAGTTTTCAATAATGTAATGCATTTTTCAGTTCTGCTTATATGTCTCAGCTAAATAGATAGTTGATCGTTTTTTTCTTTTCTTATTTCATTCTATACTAGTTTTATACTAGTAAACTGAGTGTTGTTGATGTGGTTGTGTGATTCTCCAATATGTGGCAATATCAAGAATTATGTTGCTCTACCTTTGCCAAATGTGGTTACAATATTATTTTATTTTATTGAGATCTTGGTAGGTCTTGTACTCAATTTGGAAATAGATTGTATTACCTTTTGTATTTAACATACATTACTGATTCAATCTTGTTTCATGGAATTGGCTTCAATATGTTTTTGAATTGCTCTCTCTGTTTTATTATCATTGTTAACAATATTGAATTTTGTTCCTTTTTTGTAGAATAGTTGTTGTAAGGATTGAGTAATTAATCACCATTTTATTAACATTGTTGATTGTTCTTTTTAAATGTTGTGATATTCCATTTCCTTACACTAAGGGCTGCAAGCTTTATACAATGTTTGTTTTGGATATTCTTATTTTCTTTCTAAAGGTCCTAACTTATACAACAGAAACATTTTCAGAGAACAAATCACAGTGTGTGACATTTGAACCTAGCATCTTAATATCCCTCTGCCCTCACTTGATTTCTTTCTTTCTTTTTTTTTTTTTTTTTTCCCCGATGTAAGCAAAATAAACTCTCATTACCATGTTCCAATATATTTGTATTTCATGTTTATTAATTTCAAACAAGAAAAAAAGGATTACAATTAATTAAAGAATCAAAGTATTATTTCAATCGATAATTAAAATTGAAAAAAAAAAAAAGTCAATTAATAAGATTCAAAATATAAAAATTAAATTTGACTTAAAAAACTGAATAATCTAAATACTTTATTTGAAATTCTTAGTTTAATTAATGATATATTTTTAAAAAAAAATTAATAAATATAACTTGTTTTTCTCAGTATTTAATAACAATGGACTATTTCATTTTCAATTATTTACTTTACAAATACAGTTGACTCGCGATAATCCGACATTTGACAGTCCGACGCCGAAGCCACGGAGGTGAAATGCACAATCGATGAAGTTTTGTCGGCTGCAAACACTTTGATACGTTGGTGTGAGGAGAGGGAACTCGACTACGAGAACATTTTAATGTTAAAAGATATTCAAGAAAAAGCCATGACAGACTCTTAACGTAAGAAAAAACAAAAAATGATTATAGATTTTTTTAAGCCTTAAATACATATGTGCGTATTTTTTTTATTTTAAGACATAAAATTATATTTTACATTATGTACTGTAATCTTATTTTTTTTAAGACATAAATACAGTAATAAATTAATATTACATACATACGTATTCATTTGTGTAAAACTGTGCCTAATTGAGTTTTTTTTTATATCCTCAATGGCCGTAAAATATGTACTCAATATGTATTTGTAGCAATATACGTACTGTAGTACGTACAGTATTGTATATACATAACTTAAATTTTTTTGCCTTAGAAGTCAAAATTCAGGCTTTAAAAAAATCAACCTTTGGTAATCCAACACCCCCTCGGTCCCATAACTGTCGGATTATCGTGAGTCAACTGTACTTAAATAATATTGAAGCAAGTTGTGATGGCAATTGTATTTTAATTATTATTACACTGAAGCTCGGTTATAACACGGTTGTTTATATCGCGAATTCGGATATAACGCGATTTAACCCCTTCTATTTTGGAAAAGGTGTATAATTGTAAAATTGCAAAATTTACCGTTTTTTCGCCTAAAATCAGATCAAAGGTGTAAATTAATATGCTTGTTTCCTTATTATTTACAGTAACTGAGACTCTATACTCACCCTGATGTCACGAAAATGCGTCAAATTCAATATATTTTTTAAAAAATAGCAGAATCATGGACTTTTTCATTTAACCAAAATGAATATCGAGATCTATTTTTCTGCCAAGGACAACCAGTAAAGAGGCCCATGTAATCTAATAGGCGTATGAATACCTAGTTTCGATCCAAGTGACTCGTCGTTTGTACAAGATGCTAAGATGGCGGAGCCAAATCGATGTTGGCTAATATAACCCATCAAAGTGTTTAAAAGGTAATGATTTATGTATTTATAAATATAAAATTCTGTCACATAGCTCTGAATGATGTAGGTAATCGCGAAATGACCATTTTAAATCGATTTGGAATCGTGTGGGCGATAAAAGGGTGCGATATACGACATTTGACATCGCTAAGTAATAAAAGTTCGGTTATATCGCGGTTATATCGCGATCTTCGAAATCTTGGATCCGAAAGATCGCGTTATAACCGAGCTTCAGTGTATTATTCATGATTGGGCCCTACCAGACCATGCGAAGTACAATACAAAGCCGTTTTAGTTTCTCTTCTCTTTCTTTGTTTCTAGCCTTGCTTTGTGCCCATATTTCTTTCATTTTTTCAGAATGGGCTCTTTTTCTTTCCTCAGTCCAAGTGGTTCCTGTTATATATATTTTTAAGCAAATGGATACTTTATTCTGAAGTGAAATAAAAAAAAGTAACAGGAAAACGAGCCTCTTCTGTATAGAATTGTTGGTCCTTAATGTTCATTTTTCAAATGCTGATGATGCTAGTGTTGAATATCACTGACTCAATAAGTCAGTGGCGAATATAGAATATATTTGGGGGGGGGGGGGGGGGGGGGG
>JAFIDM010009631.1:86194970-86224384 GCA_023159025.1 Thereuonema tuberculata | reverse complement strand
AACAAAGTAGCTTTTAATCATAACTTAGAAAAATCAAAATCTAATCATCCATCTCTAAATTTTTATTCTAAAAATAAAAAAACTATATATATAAATAAAAATGTGCAATGTAGCGTTACTGGCTGAGCTATAAAAAGTGCCTTAAGAAAAGCGGATCTTTTAATAAATGTTAATAAAATAAGACTTTTAAATATAAAATTTGATATAGATCAGTACATTATTCTTTAATGAAGGGCCTAGTATTTTGATAAGTTATGTTAATGAATACCAAAATCTATCAAATGTATACAATTATAATTAAGTTTGGAATGTGAAGGTTGGTATAATGTATTATTCTTTGAGTTATTAAAGAGCACTGGTTTTGGCCCAAATTGTGAAATGGCCCATAAAGAGGGGCTAAAAACAAAAAACTAATCAGGACTGAACAATAACATTTAATTCTCAAATATAAAGTATGATGTTGATCAGTACATTTTCTTTAAAGTTATTGGTTTTTCAGTATACATTAAGTGGGCCTATAGATTCCAAAACCTAATCAGATATAAAAATTATCAGTACCACTTAAATATGAAGTTTGATGCAACTGCTTAATTATTTTTCAAGTTAATGTGCTTAGAAAATTCTCAATAACTAACTAACATGCACATCACTCAAAAAAGAAGTTAAAATTTGTTTTAGTTAGCAAACATGAATTTCCATTAAAATTGGAACGTAGGTATTTTATATGATTAATCTCTTATTTTATAAAACAGTATTAAAAAATTAAAATGATTAGAAATTTTAGAAAAAATATATTTTCTATTTGCAGGATTACTGTAATTTTACTATGGTATGGAAAAATTAAAAAACAAACTAGTGAAACTCAGAAAAGAGTAGAAAGTGGAGAGGTTTGCACATTCCAACTGAAAATAATGAGGCAGCACCACATATGGTGGATGTAAGAACTGATAAGCAAGTAAAATGATAAAAAGAAAAATTTCCTTCTAATTTGTGCAGCGTTCAACTTTATATTAAATGTCTCTTACTCCTTATTACAAAGTGCAGGTACTTTAATTACAATGCTATAATATCACTATTACTAGCAGATGGTTTTTGTTTTAATTGACAGGAATTTCTTTTTATCTTTTAAACAAAATACAACATCACATTAGTTGACAAAGAAAATAATCAGAAATACTGCAGTAAAATAGATAAAACAAACAGATCTTACCCCTTCTGGTTTAGCAATTATAAGATGTGTGCAGGTTTTATCTAATTCAATTTGGCATTGGCCACCATAAAATGTTATCATCGCCCAGACAGCTTTACTGTCAATATCTGTCAGCTAATTACAGGAAGAGAAAAAGTATAGTTAATTCAAAAACAAAAATTTCTTTATTTTTGAAGAAAAATATTAAGACAGCTTTTGTAAGTATAAAACCTTCTGAGTCCTATTTACTGTAATATATTTTATAGATTACTTTTTGTTTTGTATAATATCTCAACAATTAAACACCTTGGAAAATGACAAATTTAACTGATTTTTCTCAATTTGAATAAGCAGAATTTAGGAATCAATGTAAAAAATTATTCAGAAAAACAAGCGACAAAGTTCTGTAATGAAAACTAACTCTTTATAATTCTCTTACATTACTACTAAAATCATCAATAACTTGCAAATTTTAATGGATGTTATTTAACGGAATTGCTAATCACAAGTTATCAGATGCATACCATAATTAAAGCATTGAATTCTTAAAAAAAAAAAAAACTTCCTCTAAAAGAATGTAAGAGAGACTGCCTATATTCCCCCAAATGAGAGATGGCCGCCCTGTTTTTGTGAGATCTGTGCATGTATGATCGATTAGTCTGGTCAGGCACTTCCGTCTGATTTTATGACAGGACGCCGCCATTACGGTAATCGCTTGTTACTTTGCAAAAGAGCATTGTATTTATAATATATATTTATTTATTTATATAAATACTTATTGTTAGCAACTGGTATTGAAATAACGCTAAATAGTCGAGAGAAGTTTTAATTTGGCGTTATCAACATGTCTTTCTCAGTGAAAACAGACGCCATCGTCCATTGTGACAGGAAAACATAATTGATCAGCTACCGGAAGGGCTGCGCAGTTCAAACTTCCGCAGGCCAACTTTCATTTGAAAGACAGTACAGGCCTTTTGCTGCTTGCATGATGTGTTTTGTTTTTTTTTTCTTCTTCTTTCTGGACCGTCAAAGAGTAAATAATTTTAAACAATCAAAAAAGTAGAAACAACCATAAATGTAATTTTTCTTCCCAATATTCAATAAATAGAATCTTGTAATGGTTGGTAAAGAAATTTATTATTTCATATTTCATAAGCATATACACCGTCCGGCCACTTTATTAGGTACACCTCTGCTGTGCACACAAATGGTACTGGCAGTGGGGGCTGTGTAATGGTGTGGGGAATGTTTTCCTGGCACACTTTGGGTCCATTGATATCTCTGAGGCAAAACAGGATGCTAGAGAGTACCTAAACATTCTAACTGACCAAGTGCAACAGTACATGTTAACAGTTTATCCTCATGGAGATGGCTACTTCCAGCAGGATAATGCGTCGGTGCACAAAGTCCACATCACTATGGGATGGTTTGAGGAACATGACAATGACTTTTCCTTGCTGCAGTGGCCTGCTCAGTCCCCGATCTCAGCCCAATTGAAAATTTGTGGGATGAGCTGGAACGGGCTGTTCGCTCCAGGCCTACACCTCCATTAAATCTTCAGGAACTGCGTGACACACTCATGTCTGCATGGTACATAATACCTCAACGACGTTTTCAGTATCTTGTGGAATCCATACCTCGACGAATTCAGGTTGTTTTGAGGGCTAAAGGAGGCCCAACACGATACTAGGTAGGTGTACCTAATAAAGTGGCCAGACAGTGTATATAGTACACACACACTAGAAGGCAGAATAAATAAATTCTTTTTTTTTTTTCCTTTTAAATACTTAAAAACTGAAATTTGAAGTTTTCAGAAAGGCATTTTTAGCATGCTGAATAAGCAAATAATACTGAAGATGTAAATAAGCTGTAGTCAATATGCAAGTTCCTCTAAATTGTGCTGCCAGTGATCTGTTGTATTTCAATTATGGAACTTTCATAGCAATTCTAGACTTGCCAAATTCTTATGTCTAATAGATATCATTTAGCTGATTTTTTTGTGATGATATGCTAATGGTTGGATGGAGATGATAATGTGTCAAATTGATATGGCTAGGAAGATGAATGTATGAACAAAGGTGTTATCAAAAAAATAGTTTCAGGATACAGGGGATAGACAGCTTGTTAAAAAATGTCATTGTGTCGTAATGATCCTCTAAGCTTGTTTCCACATTCAATGAAGCTACTGGAAACAAAATTTCAAGACGAATTGTGAACACAAGGCTTCATAAATTAGGCCTTTAAGACAGGAGATCAGCATCTATGTCTCCTTGTAAATGTAGCAAAATATTGCTACGAAACATGCTGTATTTTATATTAAAATTTTTTTATTAACCCAATTATCCTATGAAGTTTAATACAAAGAAATATTGTTTTAGAAAACAAAGAATGAGTCCTAGAAAAGAAGGACTGATTTCATGGCTAGATTCATTATGAAAGTACTAAGATGACATATAGTAATTTAGCTGTGATAAATCTAAATCTAAGCTTACTCCTTGCCTAAGTTTTCATAGAGGAAAAAAACAAACTGAAAAGCCATGAGATGCTATAATGAATTCATTTTATAGTAATTACTGAACATGTTGACAGAGGATCACAGATGCCAACCCAGTTGTTAGTCCACTAAAAGACACTTAAAATGTAAGAGAGGATAGTATTCCAACAATCGTATCTAAAATAATTCAGAATTTGTAGAAACTTTCGGAATACATTTGACAAAATGAAATAAATGCAAGTACATAGTTCTGCTTGACGCAAAACATTTCTACCATTTAGAAGTTTAAGTTTCAATGATATTCTTTGCTTAAGATTCACATAATCTATAAAAATAAATAAATAAATAAATAAATAAATCAAATTCGAAGTTTCTACATATCTTCCTGCAGCTCTAATTATTCACTTGAAATTTTGCTTTGATAGAACTCAACAGAAGAGGAGAAGATATTTGCAGTCTTTCTAAAAGCAAATAGATGTTCTTTAACTAATTAGAAAGACATCAATAAAAATTATGAACAGCTGAAAATGAGACAACTGCAATTATACATATGAAATTTTTGCATAGAAATCTCCAACAGAAACAATTCATGTGCATATGAGGGCAGATATATGGTAGGATATTAACATGCAAAAAAAAAGTTAAATTTCTGAAACTAAAATTAACAAAGAACAATAAAGCACAAGAAAAAAAAATATATAGAAACAATTAAAGCATTGTAGGAAACTAGAAAAATCAAATCAAAAATTCAGTTCTGAGAATTTTATATTTTGCTAGAAGTGTCACCAATTGAGAATGAATACCAGAGTGATAATGTTCAAAGAAAATGAGGCATCCCATCTTCAACAAGTTCCTTGAAAAAATTTAGAAAATTCTTTTGGGCTTTCATCATGTTTTAAGTAAACAGATCCATATTATTAATGTTCCAGCACTAGAATAAAGTAGTGTAGACACCTGAGGATATGTTTTTATGGCAGCTTCATGGTTATGGCTGTTAACGATTAGTCCTTTTCAGTAGTTGAATTGGTACATTTTCTGTCTGATTCCAACATCCAGGCACCATTCGATTTTACAAGGAATGGCAATAGTAGACTATTATCATCACTGAGGATCCAGACAAAGGCAGTCTACATTCGACTTATAGAAAGCAACAAACAAAGAGAGAAAGACATACATCCAAGTCAATTTGGGATATGAATCCAGGTTCAGGTATATCAGCCACTTGGCAGACCACCATTATAACCATTCATTGCCATAGGATTCATTGTCAGTGAATTAGAATTCAAAAAGAATCCCAAACCCAAATTTTAAGAGTTATTATTTATTCGTAAATGTTTGCTAATTTGAAGAAAAAAAGAGAACAGTTTCTTTATGTTTTGGACAAATTCTCTAATGAAGAAAATTTCAATATTGAGAATGTATCTTTGGAAAATTCTGTTCAGACTACAAAACTAGAAGTGAGGAAATGGTTAGCAATCGCAAAGCTAATGTACACAATAGCAAATGAGCTTACTTTGTGTGAACAGACAGTAACATGCAATGAAAGAAAAGTGAACCATGCCCTAATGTGAAAAGCACGAAGCAGAACTTCATTACAGAAAAACCTGAATTCAAAGGTATAAATTAACGAGTCTATCATGAACTTTCCTGATTGTTTCTGACTGACTTTTGATAACAGGTGATAAATAGTTTTTGCCAATGTAGAGAATTTAAAATACTGGAATGAATTATTCTTGTGATAGGGATGCCAAGTTCGTTGGGACAGTAAAATATGAATGTATACCTGAATGCAGGTACTTAATTTTCACAGGTGTCAGCAACAAAATAAAATGACCTTATGAAGCCAAGATGGTGTAGGTGACAAGTTATTTTAAGTCTCAATGACGCCAAAGATTTTAATTACTTCTGCCTTTGATTCAATGATACAAATAGCCCTGCAGAAATGAAACAAGACTCACAAATTAGCTCTGATATGATTTTGCATAAAATTCCAGTTTTTGTTTATACACCATCATTACATCCCACGTAGAGCTATATTTTTGTAGCAGTGATTTCTATTCAGAGGGAAGATGTTTATTAATCTTATTTATACTATTATTTATAGAAGTGTCACTATTTGTGACCTATTTAAGCTAAATTTCAAGCATTAGCTCAATTTTTAAATATACTTGAATAATTCTGTGGTGATGTGTCAAAGGGGATAAGTCCACAATCGGCCATTTTGAGATAATATGTTCAGTCAATCCATTTTAGATGCATCCATGATATGCCAAACCGATCCAAGTCCAATGTACATAGTTCAGCTTCTATACATAAATAAAACCTTGAATTTTTCACTATGTATTACACAACTCTGAACTTTCTTTTTCATTTTCCCAGAAATGTTGTTTCAGGACTTAACTCCTTTTGGCAAATCACCACAGAATTGGACTGGGAACACTACCTCGTACAGGAAAAAAGTTTAAAACTTAATTTAAGAAATAGATAGTGAATGTTATGACAGTCTCAGATATTTTGGAATTATTTTGGAATCAGCATTTCAACTTTAACAATCTATGGGTTGCCTTTGTTGTTGAGCAAAGATGACGCTATTTTGGTAGACGACCTTGACAATGTACATGAGGAAACTGCTCTCAAGACCAGAAGTAGCAAAAGCGAATAGGAGATTCTTGGTAAGTCATACCAATTTTCAGTTTTTTTTTTTAAATCATGGTGATCTTATGATTCCAAAATGATAAAAGGACAAGCAATAATGAAACAGTTCATTTTAAATATAGAGGGATTGTCACTAAAGATTCAAATATATCGCATAGTTAAGGTGAGTGGCCGATTGCGTAAATAACATTGATAATTTAAATTTAAATGCATTCATTTTATAAATAATGTGAGCATTATAAATTATAATGAATACTAATTATAAATGTCAATTTAATTTTTTCCTGAAAAACTTTAGTTTCCAAAAATCCCCCCATATACAACCACAATTTTTTAACTTCAATTTTGGGGGAAAAAAGTACGAGTTATATTCCATGTAAATATGGTAACCATAATGATGAACTTTTGAACTGCCTGCCAATATCAACTTAAGTAATCTTCAAGGAAACAGTTTGGAAACAATGGGTTTTCAAAAACATAGTTACAAAATAATAATGTCTTCTTAAGATTTTCAATAAATGAAAACTGGTACACCATTAAACTTTGTTAACAATGGATTTTTCAAAAGACTAAGGAAACTTGTAGCATATTGACATTCTCTGGTTATGAGATGTCTCACTCCTCTCAAAATGCAGTTGTCTTAATACTTCCCAAGCACATATTTTTGAAATGATATAAAATCTTCCCTTTTGTTTATTTTATAGTTAAAATAATGCAGATAAAATTTCTAATAATAATTTTAAGAATAAAAATACACACTTTTAATATCCATAAAGTAACCTTAAAAAAAAAAATACATTTTCATTTTAAGAAAATTACTTACCCTGTTAAACTATAAATCCACTTTTATTCAAGTCAGAACATATAATTCTCAATCACTTTTCTACTAAAAAAAAAACAGGTTATGAATTCATTCAAAAGATAAAAAGAGCCAAAACGGAACTGTTTTCACCTTTGGAAAGTTAATAAACTGTTAAATCTTTGTAGTCTCTACTACAGTAAAAGAATGGATGCAGTAAAATAAACAGTAAGTAAAATCACTTCACATATGTTTAGTAATAAACCTTTTTCTCTTTATCTTGTGTAAGTGAAATCTTAGTTTTTGGAAACCATTTTCCACAAATCAGCATCTGAAAGCAATAAATAATGTATCACAATGATCATTAATTAATTAGTTTATTTTTTTTTTCCTTTGAAACTTCTTTCATTCCCCTTCCCAACTATCAGCTTCTCTTTCAGCAATACTGAAAATAAGTGTAAGCTAATTATAAAATCCATTTTTTTTAAATGAATTTTTGATTTGAAATCATTTTTAGACCTGTTATTACCTGGGACGGACAGGCAACAATGCCAGAAAACAGTTGAGTATTATCTGGAAAAAATCCATTCATACTTCATTAGAGTTAAGGTTAATTGTAATCATTAAGATTAATTTGTAACAATATTCTCTACTAATTAATCATCATTTAGTGTTTTTTTTTTTGTTTTTTTTTTTTTTGCATAGAAAAGAGTGAAACCTCCAAATAAATTAAGAACATACAAAAAAATCATTACAAAAGTGAAGCAATTAATATACCAATATTCACATTGCCTACAAATGAACTAAATGGGTGCCTTATTTAAAGAAAAGCCAACCATTTATCAATTTAATTTAATTTTTAATAAATTAATAAATCTTTATTTATTAATGTCATTTAAAGTTTACAGGACTTCTTTTCTATAAAAATTTGAAGTTATTTAAAAGATAATACTCAGAAAAAATGTAAAATTGAAGATAAACAATTTCCAAAGAAACATTTAACAATGTAACTTGCAGCAAAATGCAAACTATTTTTTTTTCTTCTAAAACCGAAATAATAAGTTTTAAAAAAAATGTAAGAGCAATTGTAACATACATCAAGTAAAGCAACATCTACAGGGTCATGCAAAATCTGTGTGTAATATTCAAACTAATATTCCTTAGGTGCATGGCTAAGGATCAATATATTCCTAAGAACCCATATCCAGAAACACCTCATTATGGCGCTAGGTGGTCCTAAAGTGAGCCTTTCGGAGAGAACATATCCTTTGCCACACCATCCGAAATGTTTTGCAGGCAAGCCCACACATTGATCTGGGGGTGCTATTTTTGTTTGTTTCAATTTTATTCGGTGTTATGCAGTATTTGGGTAATTATTTACAATAAAATAAAACCTCACAAGATAGAGAAAAAACAAAAATGGGAATAACAATTGTAAACGGACGGACATTGTATAAACATTTAAAACTACAGTAGTTGAATTAATTTATTAATTTAATTACATTTACAGTGGGTGGCCATCACATTAAGACCACACAATATTTTTGCAAATGTTTATATTTAAATTTCGCATATTAATCGTTAAATTATTAATATTTCTTATTATATGACGAGTACATCCTATTCTTAGTAAAGTTTTCACATAAAATTGTTAGTAGGCAACACTTATTGCCCATTGTCAGCTGTCAAAGTCAAACTACCAGTACAGGGACTTTTGAGGTTATTACTGGCATGTGTGTTTTCTTAAAGTTTGTGTTGTTTTTTTATTATTTATTAATAATATTTATTATTGTAAAAAAAATTATAGTTATTTACCTTAATAACTGTGTGAAATTTGATTGGTTTTTTATTTTATTTTAATTAAATAATAAACTAAGTATGGAAATATAAGCTTTGAAATTCACTTTTGTTATCAGACTTTCGTAAAAAAATATCCAAATTCAATAATTGTAAAAAAAAAAAAAAAAAAACCACATCATCCTAATGTGATGGCCACTCACTGTAGATGTAATTAAATTAATTAATTAATTCAACTACTGTAGTCGTAAATGTATGTACTATGTACATCAGTTTCCAACCGTTATTCCGATTTTTGTTTTTTCTCTAAATTGTTAGTTTCTATTTTATTGTAAATAATTACCCAAATACTGTATAACACCGAATAAAATTGAAACAAAAATTGCACCCCCCAGATCAATGTGTGGGCTCGCCTGCAAAACATTTCGCATGGTGTGGCAAAGGATTTGTTCTCTCGGAAAGGCTCACTTTAGGACCACCTAGTGCCGTAATAGGGCGTTTCCAGACACGGGTTCATTAGGAATATATTGATCCTTAGCCTTGCCCCTACATGTGGTTTGAATATTACACGCGAATTTTGCAACACCCTGTATATGTCACTTTGAAGTAAATTAACCAAAAATATGAACAAAAGCTTTTTCCCAATAAAATAAAATAGCAAATAAAAAATCCTTGACATAAAGATTAAACTAGATAAAATTAAAGGAATTCTGATATATTTTCTGTCAGCAATTTAGCTTTTTATGCTATTTATAATCTTGAACTTCTGTTTACAGCACAGAGTAGGACACAAAGATCTTATTATTCAGAACTGTAATTTATGTTGTCAAGATTTTATGCTTGTGAAAGCATTTCGTATATTTTGCATACTAATTTGTTTTTGTTAATTTATTAACAATTCCATAGATGAAGAATTCAATATTTCCAATTCTTATTTATTAATTTTTGTAATCAAATGTAGCAAATACAGCCGTCAAAAGTAAAAATATTTAAATATGCACACATACTACAGAAAAAAGGTTAATAAAACTAAGCAAAGAAATGGTATTTTTTAAGAAATGCTGACATTGACTTAAATAAATTTCTTATTTAATTATGACATACAAATAGATTTTGCTTGGCTGCCTACTTATTTTTTTACAATTTTTACAGCAACAAAGATAAATATCATAAGTTGCACATTTTTGGTGATGGTTAAAAACTGACTTTTTTTTTTATTATTATTCAGAAAAGGTAAATTAGTCAGATTTATCTCATTCTAGTTTTTTATGCTATTTGTGTGCATTCTCCATTTAATCATTTGAAACAATTAAATAATTATATTCATTCCATTATCCTAAGATGCAATGAGATCACTTTCCCAAAAATATTAATCCTTGAATGAAAAAAAAATAATAAATAAAAACAGCATTTTTTAAAATTCCATTCTCAATTTAACAATAATTGACAGTAGTTCTTTATTTAAATACAATTTTAAACTAAGTTTCTAAAATATAACATTTATTATCCAAAGGATACGGCAGTAATGCTCCACATTTTGCTGACAAAACTACCCATCGACTCTGGAAGTAGACACACACAAAAATCATTAATTGTAATATTTTAAAAATTAATGAAGTTAGTATTCAAATGAGGCAATAAATAAAATAGAATTGCAAAGATGGTTAAATAGGAAATAAAAAGTCAACAGGAAGAGAATAAACAAATTTAGATAAAAATAAAAGCCTTTACATTAAAAAAAAAAAACACCCTTAGAACCTTTCCTCATTCAAAAGATCTATTAATTCAATCCAATAACACCTTGAAATATATTGATTTTAATTATATACAATTCCAAATTAACCTTTTATTTTCAAATTAAAATATTTTATTTCAGTAAAGATGACATTTAGTAAACAATGGAATAACTGGAAGAGGAAAAGGAACACTGCAAATAACCAGCCAATTAACAAAGGTAGCCATTATATAGACCAATGGAAATTGCCCAATCATATAATTGTTAATTAAATGTAAGATATGTCAAAATGGGGATGAAATGGTGTAGATAGAAGTAGAGAACTAATGGGGAAATCTTCAGAAACTGGAATAGCAGCATTCTCGTCCAAAAGTTCCTGAAAAGGTTCATTTTGATTGTCTGAGATAAACAAATGTATTGGGTGAGAAAAGCAAATCGACTGCAGAAAAGTGAAACATAAAATTTAATAGCTGTAACAACTACCGTCACTTAAAGAGATAAGACTATTCAAACCACTGACACTGCAGGTAGTCAGTGAAATCCACCAGATTTTCAGACATATTGACTATTATATAGGCCAGAACCACAAAGGTGACAAAAGTTTATGCCAAACCATAACAGTGAACATCAGTTAATGTAGTAGTACACTTGTCATCACTGGACAGAACAGTTACACTTTAATATTTGCAATTACAACTCTGAAAGTAGCACAGCAATACCAGTTAGACAGCTATATAAGTTTGGGGTTGGGAATTTTGTTAGAAAATAACAGTCAGCCACAGTAAATAAACCTACTGAATGGAAAAAGGTAGAAAACACATATTAAATGAAAAATAATATAGAAAGATCAGAAGTCTGAATAGTGGAAATGGTCAGAAAAATCCAGGGAATTGAATGAATCGGGAAAAAAATACAGGAAATTGAAAAAAACCTTAAAAACTATTTTAAAAAAATAATAAATAGGCAATAGATGTATCCAAACAAGGCCAGATTAATAAAAACAGTGAGATATTGACATTCCATAATTCATTTGTTAAAAATATATCTATCTTATAGATATAAATATATCTTATTACAGTTGATAAATATAATTCCATGCAGAAATGTAATACAACTGTGAACAGATATGAAATCAAAACACACTATTTCCCCCTAATCTATGTGAGAAAAGGCCAGATTCAAGAATGCCCAATATTTTATTCAGATGCTTCCATTATAACATTAAAGCGTAGGTGATTTATTGGTATCCATCACCATACCAATGCAAAGAAAGTGTTCACACTGGAAAAGCATAACTGTCATCCGATTGTGAATATCTACAATAAAAAGTTTTGAAATTATCAGAAAGCAACCTTCAATAAAAGTTGAAATTATGACAACTGATGAAGGTAGCCCTAGTGTAGTGGGTAATCATGCACTACTGTCTGCTAGTCAAGAACTTACTAATACCAATAAAGCAAGAGTAACCACTAGATAATAAGAGGGCCTATGAAAATAAATGAAGTACATAGAAAGCTGATGATTTGTTTTTGTTTCTTTCATTCTTTGATCACACACTTATTTTAATTTGTGATTTTTAATGGCACAAGAGCGACACAGGATAAGCTGCAACAGGAACAAAGTATAAATTGAGAACAAGTTTTGGATGGAAGAGTATTATATACAAAAGAAAGAAGGAAACATCTAAGTCCATAACCAGACTTGAAGACAGGTTTGGGAGTATCAGCCAAATGACAGGCCGCCTCCTTGGTTGGTTGGTTAGTAGATTTTAATGGCGCAAAAGCATCTGTGGCTAAGCTGCACCAAGTAAAAATTAAAAGATAATGGACTGCCTAGATAAGAAAGGACAGAAATCAAGAAAAGAACAGGTAATGTCCAAAGTAAGATGATAGTAAATCATCTATAGTGTCGAGAAGAAAATAAAAATCTGATAGTTACAAGAATGAATAACTATTGATTCAAATTGATGAATGAAGCGTGAAACTGATTAATAGGTAAAAGATCTTTGTCATTTGAAAGCAAGGAAATATGAAAAGGAACGTTAAATTTAAAAAGAGGATAAAAGCACTGACGACGATGTTGAGTAAAAGCAGGACATTCAATTAAAATATGATGTATGGTTAAAACAATGTTGCACGTAGCACACAAGGGAGGTGGAGCGTTCAGCAGTAAATCTCGATGGGTAAGTCTCGTATGCCCGATCTTCAGCAGTCTCCTTGACCATTTGGCTGTGGCTCTAATGGCAAAAGCTTATGAATATCAAATCAAGTTAGCAAAGAGAAAATCACCTCACAGAGTAGATAATAACAGCTTAACAATAAGGAAGCATAGAAAAAAAAAAAAAAAGAAAAATTACCCTGTTTGTTAAGGAGAAATTAGATGGCAAACAGATGAGTCTGTCCAACTTAAGAAAGCATGGTGCCATCTTTGAACAAAACATCCAATTCAATAAAATAGTAATAATAATAAAAATAAAAAGGACAAAGTAAGGGGTAAAATAATATGCCTAAATTTTATGCAAGAAATCTTAATAGTGATTAATATAGCTGAAGTTAAAAGTGCAGAAGCTGGAATACAGAAGTAAACAAACAAATCAAAAGTAAATCAAAATAATGAAAAGAGTCATCAAACAAATCTGATTATGATCATCAAGGATGAAACAGAAAGTAAGAATCAGGACTGATGTATGAGAAATGCTAGGTTCCATTTATTTATATAGGGTGGTCCACTGAAAGCAAAACAGCAGTGTTTGATGTCATTTCTGCACAATGTCTGAGAAATCGCTCAGACATATCAATTTTATTTTCTTGGTGGTCAAGGGTTGTGGGTATTTTAAGTCGCAGCAGTGCATTTTTTAAGTGGGGGTGTATGCTATCCCTAAAATTTTAAATGGAAAGAGTGGTTAAGTAATAAATCATTGAAAAGACTGAAATTTAATATTAAAGATAGTTGTCTTTTGAAATGTGGACAAATAGTTGCCGACATATTGCGGATGGAAACGCAGAAATGGCGTTAATTAGGTAATTATGTTTCAGTAAATTAATTGTGGAAAATAAGATCAGTATCTTCCCTACAATAATTAAGATGTTCCACAAACCGATGTAGCACGTTCTGCAGCAATGAAGAGTGCTGTGACGTCATTCGTGAAAATACAGTATTGATCAGGCAGACAATATGGCTGCCGATATTACTGTATTAAAGAAAGATTATTGCAGTACCTTGTGTGGGAATTCAGTGACAAGCAACACATCTTATTGTGTAGCAAACATTTCATTTCTACATGCAAAATTATGGTTAACTTCGATTGCAAAAAGGGTGGAAATGGCTGCGATGTTCTTTGGAAACCAGTAATGTGCGAATTGAACAGCTCAGTTGTTCAACCAATAACATGTAGATAGGCATGTTAATCAAAAGTAATGTTTTGGAGTTGGTGAAATATAGGGAGACTGGGTCTGCTGGCAGTAAGAAGTGAAATGTTGCAAACAAGGTAAGAACAGAAGTTGTTGAATTGGCGATTTTGAGTCATATGCAAGTCAATTCTATGGTAAGTACTAGACATTTGGCTGCTGTCTGGTATTAACAGAACTAGTATTCAGTGAATTCTACATAAACACAAATTTCATCCATACAAAATTCAATTGGTACAGGAACTCAATGAAGACAATACTGACAGCAGTGTGCATTTTTGTGAGATTATGAGTGAATGAGCAATTAATTCTCCACAATTTATTTTTCCAGCGAATGTACTTTCTTCTTACATGGTACAGTCAATGATCGTCATAATTGCTGCCATTGGTCAGATTCTCATACTAGGATATTTCATGAAGTCTACACCAAACATCCACAAAAATTAAATGTTTGGATTGGCATTTTTGGTGACCATCTCATTTTATTCTTACCTGGTAATTTGACTGGAGAGATGTATTTACAATTGCTAGAATACACTATTGATCCAATGTTAACTGATATTATCGAGAATGATCAGCAGTATATTGAAGATCAGTTGGCATTCCAACAGGCTGGAGCTCCTCTAGTGTATGTTCAACAGTATTTAGATCAAAGGTTTCTGGGTCAATGGATTAGAAGGAGAGGTGCTATTGAATCCCCCCATATTCGCCACTCATCGCCATTGGATTTTTTTTTAAGGGGCACAAGTAAAATTTATGCAATGCAACCAGCATCTTTAGAAGATTTACAGCAATGTACTGTCACCGAATGCTGTAACATTAGTGCAGAAGTATTCCAGAATGTGTGACAACATTTTGAACAAATTCTTTATTATTTTTTGGAAACTGGTGATCCACATTTCCAACATTAATAAAATGACATGTAAGCAACTGCTTTACTATTTTGTTTTGTTTGGTAAGCAATTTCTCGATCATTATTACTTCCACTGTGAAAATGAAAATGCTTTTCAACTATGTATTACTTAACTACCCTTTCCATTTAAAATTTTAGGGATAGCATACACCCCTGCTTAGGAAAAGAACTGCTGCGATTAAAAATAACCATAAACATTTACCCCCCCCCCCCCGAAAATAAAATTGACATGTCCAAGCGATTTCCAAAACAATGTGCGGAAATGACACCAAACATAGCCGTTTCGTTTTCGGTGGGCCACCCTATATATATATACACACACACACACACACACACGAGGAATTACTGCCACTTACTTATTTTGAGCAAAAATTGTCATTTAAACCCAGATCCTATTCTCAATTTTACGATAATGGGAAGGTTGTTTGTAAAAGATCTCTTTCATTAGTTGGAGGAGTAAAAACAAATGAGAAATAAAGAATGAACTTTTCAGAAATAATGTTTTCTTTTATTGGTTTGTATGTTAAAGCTGAAAATGTGTTGTGAATTGCTTAATGGCGTCGTACAGAAAGTTGTATCTATTCTGACACTCTTATCAGAACAATTGTTAGAAATCACACCAATTTGACTTGAGTCTTGTTATACACGTTGTTCATAGTACTGCATTTTCAATAAAAGAAAACATTATTTCTGAAAAGTTCATTCTTTATTTCTCATTTGTTTTTACTCCTTCAACTAATGAAAGAGGTCTGTCTTACAAACAAACTTCACATTATTGTAACTTTAAATATTGAGAATAGGACCAGGGTTTAAATGACATTTTGCTCAAAATGTCGTCATAAATGAGCTCCGTAAGTGGCAGTAACTCCTCCTGAATCACTGAATATATAAAGATAGATAGATAGTGAGAAAGACACCATTTGTCGGCTGAGATATAGTGAACAATCTTAAATATAATAATTTGTAAGAAGGTTTAACATGCATTAAATGTAACATGAAAAACAATGAAAATGCATAATGTCCCAGATTCCCATTGACGATGGCTCAAGGACGTGAAAGCAAACAATTGTGCATTTTCATTGTTTTTCCATTTTTCAAATATAATAATTATAATAAGATTACTTACTGTAACCACTGGTACCTCAAATACATCTCTAGCTTCTTCTACCTCATTACTCTCACAACTCTCAGCTATTGCCAAAGTGACAATATCTGTTAAGTATGAGCTTTCTCTTGCGCCTCCATCAGACAACAACTTTTTTACCTGAAGGAGAGAATAAAACAATCAGTTAAAACAACATACAAAATAATTTGAATTTTTTTTTTTTAAATTGTAAAGTTAATTTTTCATTAGTTACATTTTAGTTTGATATCTAGCATGAGATCCCTTATCAGACTTTCAAAATAATATTCTGTTTGTTGAATACAGCTTAGAATGAAGCAAAAGTAAGTTTCATAAGTGAACAACATATTTTTAGAAGGTTTTGGCAAAAGAAACAAACAAAAATGTACTAATCAAGTAAATTTAGAGAAATTCCAAATTAGTTTCATTTTTTTGAAAAACAAGATTTATATAGATTAATGTTTAAAAGATACAGCTATTTCTATGAAAAAGCAATGAGCGTATTCTTTATTTGCAAAACTAAGTATTTAACATTTCAAGAATTTTACAATAGAAACACAACTGCTTTCCTATTGATGTATTTCAAAGTCATAAAAAATGTTCTGTTTCTTTCCTTTCTTTTTATAAACTAATCAACCTTATAATGAGAATGAAGTCAATGGACTGTTTTCGTTCTAATGCTTCTTTAACAAAATGTAGTCAATAATAAAGCTGATTTTGGCAAATTTATAGATATGCAACTGCAAGTTCAATGATGACATATATACTATTTCTTTCTTCAACTTAACCATTGCTCAGATCTGATTTGTGCAAATGCACAATGCCCCACTGACACAATTTACCTGAATTTACAGCTTAAAAAGCAATGATAAACTTTAGGCTGGATAACTGCAATTAGCATAACATATGCAATATTATATTTAATATTGCATATGTGCCCAAATGTTATCATTAGGTTTAGAGATAACTTCCAAGAGTCTAGTGCTCAATAAATGGTCAAGATCATCACCATAATCATATCAACAACATTACTGGATGACAATTATGTCTTAAACGCCTAATAAAAGAATACCAAATGCTGTACAGCTGAGTTGAGTTCATGAAGACCAATAGAAATATCATTCAGACCAATCTAAGCAATGAAGATTCAATATCCTAAGAGACAGTCTTTTAGCACATTAAAAAAAATGGTAAGAAATTTATGTTAATATTGTGGAATCTCGTATTTTGACAATATATTATGTTAATATTTTGCCAAATGACAATATATTAAATGAAATGGCTACTGAACACCTGGATTTATCAATGATCGTCTCCTAACGTAATTAAGAATTGAGGTTGTCCTCGCAAACTGACTGGTAAATGCAACTTAATACATTATCCCTTCAAGGACGCAGAAAGTTCTTGCTGAAGAGTAGCGAATTACTCCATATGAACTTCTTAATGCCCTGATTAAATCAATTCAGTACAGGTGTGAAGAATGCCAGGCAACTGCCGGATACAACTGACAATGCAAGGAAGGTGTGAAGACTGCCAGGCAATTGCCGGATACAACTGACAATGAAAGGATTCAATTTCAAATTTATTACAAGACTATTCCAGGAGCTTCCCCAATTTTTTCTACCTCTTTCAAATATCTAAGGTAATCTTTCCCAACATAACTGGGCTTAATTTTCTTTGTATACTTGTTCAAATGCCTAGTTATGCCTAGCATAAAGTGTCAATTTATTTTTTCCTTTTCTGCAACATATATAATTTGAAATGCCCCCTAAATGATACAACCAAAGAATAGGAAGGATCTTTAATGGCATGGTATGTTTAAAAGTAACCATTCAAAAAATAGAAATAATTGCAATGAGAATTCACATTGTAACCCACTTGTTTATGCTTCCTTTTTGTTAATATATGCGTAGTTCGATCAGAAAAAAATTTACAAAGCCTGTGTACGAAAAGCAAACCTTTATTGGAAGAAAATGAGATGGTGCCCTGAAAGTGGCACAGATACACTAGTTTTCTACAAAGTCACCATAACAATTGAGGCATTCGTCACAATGTATGATTAGTTTGTCCATCCCAGTCAGATAAAAGTCATAGCCCTGCTGTTGATGCTACTTTTTTGCATCACAGACTTCTTCAATGAGTGTGCAGCATTGACGTGACTTGCTCTTTTTAAGGCAGGGAACAGATAAAAATCACTGCAAGTCAAATCCAGACTGTATGGCAGATGTCCCAAAATTTCCCAGCGAAAACTGTGCAGTAAAGTTGTGTGTGTTCCGTGCAACTGTGGTGGGGCACTGTCCTGAAGGAGGATCAGACCATCGTTCAGAAGACCAGGACATTTCCTCCTTATATTTGTTGAGCAATTTCTTTAAGGTTTCAACAGACAACCAGTTATCCAAGCTTATTTTCATTTTGAAATGACAGTATGCACCTCCAATGACACACAAAAAGAAGACAATGGAGAACTGAGAAGGATATTAAGCAACAGCAGGCATTACAGCAAAATCATAAATTTAAATTCTAGCTGTTGTAAGCTTTTTTTCTAATCGATCCTTGAGTGTATATACATACTGTTGGCCATTAAAAGTGCAACACTAAGAAAGACAAGCTATCAAAGCCATATTTATTTGACAGATAACTTATGGTACAAGGGTGAAATGATTACAATCACAGCTCAATGCAACTTGCCGAATGTAAAGAATTCAATATTTCATGCAGCCACTATGGGCAGCAATATTGTCTGCTACATGGCCAGGCATAGAGAGGAAGAGACGTTGGATGTGCATGTTGAGTATGCCAGTCCATGTGGTTTCGACAAGGTGCTTAAGTTCATCTGATGTAGCTACGGGTGGTCTATGGTATGCCAGTCGTTGTGCGATCATGGACCAAACGTGTTCAATAGGTGACAAATCTGGTGAACGCAAGGCCACAGAAGAAGTTGAACAAGGTGGTCATCCAGGAATTGTTGGACATTGCTTGTCACACGAGGTCAAGCATTCTTCTGTTGGTAAGTGGCCCCAGGCAGACTCCAACCCCTCAGAGATATAACGGTTGCTATTCAATGTATCAGCAATGCATACTAGGCACATGTGAACTGGAATCCAATGGAATCCAATTCCATGCCATAATGTCAGGTGCTGGATCGGCATGGCAATGCATAATGCAGGACTCATTCAGTCGTTTGTAGCGGTGCTGCCAGAAATGGATGCCACCATCATATTGCTGCAGACAGAATCGGTATTCATTGAAAAAAAACAATGTTCATTCATCCCTTCATGCTCGATGTTCTACGCACTATTATAGCTGCAGATGCCTGTGGTGAACAGTCAAAGTTAGCTAAAGCAATGGACACCTTGCAAAAATTCCCTGATGTTGCAGAAGTCGAACCCAACGTGCGGAGACTAGTTGCTTGCAACACAACCTAATTCTTGAGCTAGGGCTTGTGATGTGGCTGTACAATCCGTAATAGACATGTGCACAAGATGTCTGTCCTCTCATTCAGTGGTGTGATGGGGCCGTTCGATCCTTCACATTGGTGAGCTTGTCCCTCCTCGACCCACAGATTCCATATTTGCATCACTGTGGCCGTGTTTTGTTTAACATGAGTACAATTTCTCAGAAGGATAATCCGCAGTCTGAATATGCCACAATTCTTCTGTGATCAAAGTCAGAAACCTGCTAGTATGGCTGCCATATTCTTCGACGAGGCATACTTAAGCTGTCTCCACAAGAACTGCGACCAAACAATTCCAATACTGCACAGCGAGTCTCTGTTATCCTATTTTATACTGCTTCCAGGGAGCATTACTGGCTCACATTATTAGCATTTGTACTGTGCTGCTAATCATTTACATGTGCTCCCATGATCTAAGCATCATGCAAATTTTGGGTCGATTGGATGCATCGTTCCTGGTGGTGTTGCACTTTTAATGGCCAGCAGTGTATATGTAACAGTAGGATCCAAAAATTAAGAAACTTCATTTGTTCTATTCCTCAAGTCTTGCCAGTATAATAAATCTCATAATACTAATTCTGAAAATTCATTAAATCAAATCAATGTAATGTGATTCATTCTTACAAACGGGTCATTCCATCTCAATTCAACCAAGATCAGGCGATTCACTTTCTCAGTTATTTTTGGGTTTTATTCTGTGGCTATTACAATACTACTAGATAAAATATTAAGTAATTGATCACCTAAAAATTCTATATTTTGTTATCAATTTACTTAGAAAGTGTAAAATTCTCAAATGTCATTCTTATGAATTCAAATGGGCACATTTTTCACAACCCAACATTTGCAAAATTAGCAAAACATTCTTTTTCATTTACTTCAGGAGTGTCAACCCTTTTTCTAGTAGGCACCTTTCATTTTTTCATAGTTTCATACTTGAGTTAGAGAAATTTAAAATCATAATTTTTTAATGTAATTAATGATTATCCCCTCCCCAATACTTGAAGTTTCAGCAATTTCTCTTATAGTGCTCTCAGTGTAACGTCAGCTGTGGACACCAGATGGCATTATGGTAGTATTAGAATGACTGTATATTCCATTCTCTAATGCAGGAAAGTTTTCATTAAGGAAAGTTTGTTTGAAAAATAAAAAAATAACTAATTTAGCTTCATGTTTATTTAAATATTCATTATTTATGATTAAATATCAGTTATATTGATGTGATTTGTAATACTTATTTCCATTTATTATTGTATGCTGATGATGTGAAAACTATTGAAAAACATTAAGGAAAGCACAGCAACAGATGGCACCGATGCTATTGCTATCCCCTTGGTAGCGGATATCATTTCTGTAACTTTTTTCAAATGGCAGTAATACTCTATTTTCCAATTTCTCTTTCTCAAAATATGATTTTAAATTAACAATCACTTCTTTTATTTGATTTCTTAAAGCTTTGCCTCTTCTTATCTTGGCCGCCATGACTGTAACCAGAAGACTAACTATAATTTCTAAAATGCTTGATTGATAATCAACATTGTTCAAGGTCACAGCCGAGGTTAGGTTGGGAGAACTTTAGTTTTTATTTGTTTAGCATCATGTTTCCTTAAACTTTACTGAACATCAAAGTTTTCATAATTTCTAGAAGTAAAATCTAGAATGTTGTTTATTCATGTTTGCTATTAAGCATTAATCATAAATAAATTATATAAAAAAAAAGAAAACATCAATGTATTTTGC
Source organism: Thereuonema tuberculata (assembly GCA_023159025.1). Classification (NCBI taxonomy): domain Eukaryota; kingdom Metazoa; phylum Arthropoda; class Chilopoda; order Scutigeromorpha; family Scutigeridae; genus Thereuonema; species Thereuonema tuberculata. Next base: position 86,203,078 of record JAFIDM010009631.1, on the reverse strand, counting down.
TTATTGAATATATCTATTTTTCACAAAAAAATATCTGCAAATCAATGAAATTTAAGAAAACATAGAAATTTTGCAGATTTTTATAATGTTGTCTTACTTGAAATATACAATAATTGTATTCAAAATGACAATATAAAAGTCTCAAGTAGAAAACAAAATTTATTTTCAATCTTCTGCTCTAATGAAAAAAAGGTGGTGGGGAAGAGGGGGATTTCACACACTTTTAATCCTATTGGCTAGTCATATAACTACATTAGCTTCCCTATTTCCGGCATAAAAAGTTTAAGAAAAAAGAAACCATACATGGTTTCGAAATTTATTTCATGATATAAAACAACCACAATAAAAAGACATACACTGTTTCTTTTATATCTTTTAGATTATTGTTGTTATTATTATTATTTTTCTTTTTTTTTTTTTTTGCCAATCAATCTTAATTGGTTTGCTTTGGTTCTAACATCCAGGAATCATTTGATTTTACAAGAAATTGAAATAGTAGACTAATTCCCGAATAAATCATTGCTGAGGGTACACAACAGAGGCAATCGACATTATACTTGTAGAAAGAAAAAAGAAGAGAGAAAGGCAAGACAGTTTGGATCTGAATCTAGGTTCAGTGTATCAGTCACTTGGCATGCTGCCACCTTGATCATTTGGCTATGCCAGAAAGTCCATAACTTTGGATTCAAAGATTTAACAATCCCAAACCCAAATTTTATGAGTTATTATTTATTCCTAGATGTTTGCTAATTTGAAGAAAGAAAGAGAACAATTTCGTCAACCTTTGGACAAATCTTCCAATGAAAAAAATTCTGATGCTGGATGTGTCGTCTTTGCACTGCCATCTTACAGAGGTTAGATATGATGATTACATTTCAACATTCTCTTTTGAGTTAGTGTGAGTAATCTATCCAGAGGCACTAAAGGTAGCATGTAGCTATTTAATTAATAGTATTACTTTTTTACATTAATTTATTTATTCAAAAAGCCTAGATACTTCAATTTCAATGAACATCAGTACGACATATATACATACAGGTATATTTAATAACAAAATACTAAAATTAGTTTCACTCTATAAACTCACAAGTACAAAGAACATATTTGGCTAAGTAAGTGCAGAAAACAGATGTGATTACACTTCTGAAGACAAATCTGTGGTAAGAAGGTGACAATAAAATAAACGAAACAAAATAAAAAAAGTTCCCATAATAAAAGCATAAGAAGGAAAACACTTGAAGTTTATTGATGCAAAATAATTTGTTTGTGCCGATGGGCAACAATGAATGGGTGTCATGATTTTGAATGCTTAATGTATATTTCAATTTTGATTAAAATTAGTTTATCTAGGCAATTTGAACTTAAGTATTTGTAACTTTATTTTAAAAACGTTTTTTTCAGTAAACTGAAAATTTGAAGCACTATACAAACCATTCGATTTCTGATGAAAGTAGACTAACAATTATAAATTACAAATATCACAAAGTCCATTTGCATTTATTATTTTGACAACTTCCATATTAATAATAAAATATAATTTAACTATGAAATATATTAAATTTCATTTATGTGAAATTTTATTCATCAGATTTATTCAATGAATAGACTAGTTACTGTAAGATATGATATGCTACTATAAATTTTTACAAGTACAATATCAAACTGTATCAAATTTAAGAACTGAAAGACTAAACTGTTTTAAATTACACAGAACTTTTTGGAAGGCATTAACTGAGTAAGTTATGGATTGCTGTACAAAAACTAAGAATGTTGTAAACAACAGATTAAAAAGTGCTCATGTACAAGGTCTTTATAACGATTTCTAAGAATTTTCATTTTTACACTGAATATATGATCCAAGGGCTAATGAATGTAATTAATGGTTATTTTATTATCTCTGAATTTAGCCAGTGATAACTTGAGGCACTTTAAAGAACTCACTTAAAATTTATTATATTTGTTTTCAATTTTTCCTCTCTTACCTTATAATTCATTTCAATATATATTACCCTACCACAAGCTATAATATCGAAGAATGAAAAATATTCAATTCATTGTATTGAAGCAAAATTTAAAGTAGTTTTACAGTAAAGCAGATAACCATTCTCAAGAACTTTCACTTGAGCTTCACATTGCATGAAAGGAAAAAATTAAAAACAAGAATAAGAACAGCACCTGAATAAATAAATTGCCTTTCTGAATCAATTATCGGAAGGAATTGGGAACGTCCGTTTCGTCCTTTAAGGGACTCATCAGCCCAATCCGCCTTCCCCGAAAAGTTGTTGTTGTTGTTGGTTGGGTCTTAATGGCGCAAAAGCAAATGTGGCTAAGCTGCGCCAAGGAAGGTAAGAAAGAGAAGAAAATGGAATGAAAACTAACTACCTAGATAAAAAGAACAAAAACAAGAAAAGAACAGGTAGTGCCGAAAGGAAGATGATAGGAAATCATCTATAGTGTATAGAAGTAAAAACCGGAGAATTACAAGAGAGTGGCAAGGCCACATTGATGAGTGAAGCGTAAAACTGATGAAATGGGTAAAAGATCATTGTCATTTGAAAGCAAGGAAATATGAAAAGGAACGTGAAATTTAAAAAGAAGATAAAAGCACTGATGACGATGTTGAGTAAAAGCAGGACAGTCAATTAAAATATGATGAATGATTAAAACAATGTTGCCTTCCCCGATAAAAGACCCAGAAAGGCAAGAGCTTATCTGAAGGCCACCGTCACACCTGGCAGCGGCCCCCGAAAACAAAAGAAGCAAGAAAATAAATTGTTGTATTATTTTACACAACCAAAAAGCCTTAACCTATAACTCATAGGCAAAAAGGCTTTTAATAAAAGATCTAAAGGTTCAAAAAGAGGTGAATTAACCTGAATAAAAGCGTATTCATATAGCATATTTAACTCTTCAGAGCTGAAGGATTTTGAAAATTTAATAGGGATACTTATAATTACAATGTAACATGCATCACCAAATTTACTAACAAAAACTAGATAAGCTTTAGTAAAATGTAAGACACACGGCAGTTATTTCAAGTCCTTTTAAAAATCATTCTGCAAACAAACCGTCTAGGCATTCAACAGTTTATTAGGAAAATATTATAAACACAAAATATACTGATAAAAGTTTTGAACATAGTAAATCCAATACTTCAAATTCAAATTCAATACATGTTAATTAACAGCAATTCAAATTTTAGACTGAAAATTTTTTAATTGTGTCTAAACGTTTTCTACTCTGAATATTAGTCTCATTAATTCTAGGAATGCATGTTGTGCCAAAAGAAAGTTTTAATACTATTTTATAATTACTGGAAAAAAGTCAAGACAAATTATAAGGTAACTTCAAAAATTTTCTATTAAAGTTTATTAAAACTGAATGCTTACTACAAACATCGCAGCTCTATTAAACCATGTGCATATCAGTAACAAAACAAAAGGGGATTTCAAAAACAAACAATTACAATGTATAATATATTGTTCCAGAACATTATTTGCTGCAAATCAAGAAAACTTCTCAATGTTGTTCCTAATTATCAATTCAAAAATTATTAAAATACCTTCAACTTGCAGGAGGCAACTATCAAATTTTGATTATTAAACAGAATTTCAGAATATTTCCAGCAAATGGTTATATGGTCAATTCGGTATCAGATGTTCATCACTATCTCTTCCATTACAATTTTTTTTTTTGTTCGAACTTTCATTGTGACTTTAACTAACATCTCAAATAGGTTCAAGTCAATACAGCACACATTCTGTGTAACACACAATAAGTTTTAAGGCAAATTGCCAATTTTTACTCTTTATTGTTCCATTCCTTTCAAATTTTGTATAATCCTAAATGTTTGTGCCATCCTTCCTTCCCTCCCTTTATAATGGAAACATGAAATATTATGAGTTATCAAAAATATCTGTCATTAACAGTAATTACATCTGTATATGATTTTTATTTATCCTTTTCTTACAGTGACTGAATTAAAAAATATTATTAATGATAATAATTAATACTTTGAAACAGTATTTATTCAACTTGCTAAGATAGGAAATTTGCTTCATGATCTTCAAGTGTCTATTAATCTAAAGATAAGGATGCCATTTATAAAATAAATGTGAAGACCGACTTTTTTTCTCTATATGAAATATAAGATGTTCAATTTTGGGGCATTGAAAGACTCAGAGGAAACTTTTTAGAAATATATATATATATATTGACAAAAAAAAAAGCAATTAAGAAATTTTCATAATAAAAACAAAAGAATTGATAATAATAACAAACGGATGGAATTCTCTTGGAAATTTATGAAGTGAAAAAAATGGTCTAAACTACTTATAAGATTGAAAATAAAAAGTAAATGTCTTTTTAATAATTTTCGAACTGATCATCAGGAACCACAGGAGATTTTTGAATTTAACAGTTCAAACTTTATTTCGTAGCTTGCATCCAAATACTCAGAGAAGTATCTTTATAAAGATAAGATAGTTTCATGTACTTTCATGTACTCGTGTATTTTTTTTTTTTTTTTTGCTTTCTGTTTTGTTTTTCATTTCTTTCTATCACACACCATTTATTATCTATACATACATTAATGAATTCCTTTTAAATGATCTAGGCATACATTCCACATGAAAATAGAGAAGATACAGCAAAACAAGATATAAAATGAAAGAACTGGACTGCCTGTTTTTTATCATTTTTATCTATTTTTAATAGTATGGATTTCTCTTTACAGTGTTTGCAAATTTAATTTCTTCAGTTCATTTCATCCCAAATTTTGTTAAAAAGGAGATCTGGGGTCATATTTCTATCAAATTTGTTTATAAGCCCCAATATTGTGTTTTTTTTTTTTTTTTTTTGTTTTGTTTTTTTTTTTTTATACAGGATGTCTATAAAATCTGAATAAAAAAAATTCCCTGATTTCACGAACAATTTCTTTTAAAATTCCCTGATTTTAACTACTTGTTGGTAAATATTTACTATTTTCTATATGTATACTAAAAGAATAAGCAAAAAATTCTATTCTACTGAGAAAGTAATACAGGCATTCTGAGATAAATTCAAATTGTACATATTGACATTTCATGAATGATATAAAAGTATATTTTAATGAGCTTTTACAAAATATGCTGCATATACTATATTACACATGCACTGAAATTGAATTCAATATTTATTGCAACATACTACGTTTGATTGGTTTACTACTATGAAACAGTACTTATGAAATACTTAAAAGAAAGTATTTTACTTTATTATTAATATTAATTTATTATTATTATTTAACTTTATTTTATTTTCTTTCCGGAGGGAAAGAGGAGATCGACGTGACGCGAGACTTTGAATGCTCCCATAAGATAGGCGCTCGCGCTTGGAAAATATCATAAATTTCCCTGATTTTAAGTAATAAATGAAAAATTCCCTGATTTTTTCCAGAATAACAAAATTCCATGACAATTCCCGGTTTTCCCTGATTTCCCGGTTCTGTAGACACCCTGTTATATTTACTCCCAGTAACTGTCAAGGTTGCTTACATCACAAGATCATGAAAAGTTAAAAAGATGGGAAAGATTACAAAACCCAGAATTCACAACCCAAGTTGCCGTTTTCCTTAATAATAAAATAACAGCTAAACTGTTATCAGTTTAATCCAACAGTAAAGCCTGGACTTACTTTTTAAACCCAGATAAGACTCGTAATTACATTTTTCTTTCTCAAGTCAAGAGAATTATCTGAAAAAGGGGCCGTTTTGAATTCTACAGTTTCCTGAATGGCTAACAAATAAAGAAGAAACTGTCAATGTATCAATTTTGGGATTGCTATGCACACTGCTGAAGTGTGATGATTGTAAAATGAGAACACAGTAAAACAAAGAAGACATATGCACAAAAAAAAAAAAAAAACAACAATCATATTATGCCAAAACTTGGAAGAACATAATTCTCCCTAGAACATGGTGTTACACATTCTTAATATACATACTTAAGTTAATAAACCAAGTTCCGTATTCCACTATTAAAAAATTGCATTATAAAGGATAAATATGAGAGAGTCATAATCTAAGTTTTTCATAAATTTCTTATTCTAATTATAGAATTTATATTTCTATAAAAAGTAAATGAATACTTATGTAATTAAGAAACTATATTTGAGGTTACTCTGAGAGCTTATTATAAAACTCTAAACAAAATATTTCAAGTAAAGAGCTTTGAAAAATTAAGAAATGGATTTCACCTTCAATATGTCAATATTCTTTTCCAACAATTTGATTTCAAATATCAATAAAAAAATTTTAAAAATCAGAATAATTTGTTGTTTCCTTAGTATTAAGTAATTCAACAGTTATTAAAGAAATAAATGAAAATTTAATAAAAGTACAAATTGCTTATAAACTTAGAACTTCATTTTAATCATGTGACACTTCATGTCACAAATTAATTAAACAAAGAGACAAAATACATGTATATCACCAACAGTTTGTAACAGTTTCAAAAGCTACTGATTTCCATCACATAAAAGATCATTATTTTTATTTTTAAGAAAAAATTACAATCTACAGAGTAATTCAATGGATTAAAATATTTTCAATCAAAGAATAATATACATAGCAAATCAATGGCAAACTAATAATGAGATTTAAAAGTTTGTTAATTCAACTTTCAAAAATATACGAAGGAATCTTTAGCAAGTCTGTAGTTGTTCTTTCTTTAAATTCTGAAAGTATTTCTTTACTGTAAGTGTGTTGTCAAAATTATACAGATATCAACAGTATGTTATTGATAAGTGGTCTTCTACCTTCTTTGAATCAAAGAGCCAAATTTTAATCACCAAAAGGCTCACAGGCAATAAATGTACTTCTACTCTTTGGTTTCAGTAGCTCCACTAAATTTCAACATAAAACAATATACCAAATATATAATTAATATCAAAGGAAAATCATTTGGTAAATTTCAATAGGCTGGCAAAAAGTTGAAAAAAAAAGAAAAAAAGAAAGAAAAAATAAATTTAATGTTTAGGAAACCTTATATTGAAAATTAACACATTTAAAAACGTTAAAATCAATTTTCTTATTTTTTTTTTTTCTCTCTTTATTTATTAATTTTCTGTATTTCTACTCATTAGCAATTAATCATTTTTAAAGCTTATTTCAATAATGCTATTTTATTTATTTATTTATAGTATGTTCTGAAATAAAATTGATTTGTTTATTGAATATTGCTGTAATATTGCTGTATAGTTCATTACATTTTGTTAGGTTAAATAGCTAACATCTGCATAATTAAAGTATCCCTATTCAAAGCCATTCTGTAGAAAAGAGATAGTGGCCACAATACAAACAAAATTGTTAGGAATACTCATCAGAATACGAGGAAGCAATTATTATGAAAAAGAAAACATAAAAAAGAAAAATAATTGAAAAAAAATTCCCACCAGGACTGTGAGAAGACAAAAGCAGCAATGTTATGTAACTGTAAAATAAATGAACTAAGAACTCAAACATAACTTATTTTCCCCAATTACTGTAACTTGTTAATTCAAAACTACATGAATAATAAAATTGTGTTTGCCATATTCATTGAGCTTGAAATATCTCGGGCCAAATAGTTTACAAGATACACAGTTCCATTCCCAAGGTAGCATTCAAAGTTTGGAATCCTGTAGATGGCATTAAGTTTTTGTTTTAATTTATTGATTTTTTTCTTTTTATTAAGAGAATGTTTATTTACAATAACATATTTACTAATGTATAAAAACAAAACAGCATGTGAAAATATATTTGCAAGAATTAATTTGAAACTGAGTCAAACTGAATGTTTTATTTTCTCTATTTTTTTTTCAACATCTCCCATCAAAATTTCTGTATTTAACCCTGCTTCCAAAGTAAGAAATCTCAAATACTATTAGTTAATCAAAATGAATGAATGTTAGGCAAAAAATGAGTGCCTTTACTAACTTACAGATTTCTAAAAAGTTCAGTTTTACTATTAAAGTTGGTTTTTTTTTTTTTTTTTTTTTTTTTTCATCTAACACATTTAACTAACTACAGTAATAGTTAATTTAGTTAATTACTTTAATAAAGATTAGGAAACCCATTAAGCCTTAATTAG